>OZ018317.1:189885841-190270841 GCA_963969495.1 Ceratothoa steindachneri
GCCGAAGTTGATAATTTAATTAGTTTAGACATCATAGAACCTTCCACCTCTAGTTATTGTTCCCCAGTCGTCATGGTCAAGAAACCTGATGGCTCTTATCGGATGTGCATCGACTTCCGGAAGTTAAATTCGGTAACTGTGTTCGACGCCGAGCCCATCCCGTTGGTAGACCAAAACCTCCACCTTTTCGAAAACGCCAAGTTCATCTCAGAACTCGATTTGTGCAAGGCGTATTATCAAATCCCCCTCCGGCCTGAGGCGAAAGCATATACCGCCTTTGCAACAGAGAAAGGCCTTATGCAATTCAAGCGCCTTCTTTTTGGCCTCGTCACTGCTTGTAGCAACTATAACCGTCTCATGAGAAGGTTGTTAGATGGACTTCCAAACGTATCCTTTTACTTTGATAATGTCTACGTCGCTACTCGCGAATGGAGTCACCATTTAACCACCCTATTAGCTCTCTTCGAGCGACTGCGCGAAAATGGCCTCACCATTGGCCCCAGCAAATGCCAGTTTGCCCACGAAACCATCAAATATTTGGGTTTCAAAATAGGACAAAACAAGTTAGGTCCCCACGAGAACAAAATTAAGGCAATCGCCCACATGCCCCTCCCGATTACAAAGAAGCCATTAAGATCGATCCTAGGATCAGCTTCTCCCTATCAGCGATTTGTTCCGAATTTCGCTGCAATTTCGGCCCCCCTATGCCCCCTTCAGGAAAAGAACCGACGTGATCAACGAGGGCATTGGAGGTGTACTCCTTCAATACGTGGATGACAGAACGAGTCATCCAGTTGCATATGCTAGTCGTCAATTATTACCACGCGGAAAGCGATATGCCACTAGAGAAAAGATAGCTCTATCAATTATCTGGGTCATAGACAAATTCAAGCTGTACTTGATATGTAAAGAATTTCAAATAGGAACCGACCACCGTCCGTTAGCCTATATTAGGAATTTGAGACACTCAAACGGCCGCATCATGCGCTGGAGTTTACTCTAGCAAGAGTATCAGTTTAAAATAAATTAGATAAAAGGTTCCGATAACCAGGTCGCTGACGCCCTCAGTAGAAATGCGTTACCGAATAGCGTAGAATAATTGTATTCATAGGATTAGTATCTCCATGTAGGTATATACCGTCTTGTACGACTTAATTTAAGATTCTTTTGTAATATAATTAATTAATGTATATGTCTGAATTTTGTAACGCTCAATGTCTAATTTTTGTATGTATATATATTTGTTCTTATTAATTTACGTATAAATTATTTTGTCCCGTATGTACTAAGTTTATATCATTTCATTGTTCCATGCCCTTTTTTTTTCTCTCTGATTAAGTTGTATTAAAGGTTATTTTCCCCTGTAATCTAAAGATCAAAATAATCATATGTATTGAGGTAATACTAGTTAGGTGCAGGAAGGTACGGTTGGTACAAGAAAACGAGTTCCCTACAACGGAGCTCTATCGTTGTCCCTTCTCTCTTTTTTTTCGAAGTGACAACTTCCCCTGGAATGGAGGGGTGTGATAGAACGAGTTAATTTCAACTCCTATCCCATATTATTAAAAACCACGATGCTGCCCACGTGCATCTTCGATTCGAGGCTTGGAGTCTTATCTCAGCTACCGGATGCCAATGTTTAAACAAGGAGGTTATCGTCCCCTCCCGTTCGCCCCCATACGCCGACCTCGCCAGATCGAGTTAGGCTTATGAACAGATAAGGCATTTTTCTCCGGCCCGGCTGTGCGTTCCCTCCAAGCTTTCACTCCATTTTCCCCCACGCCAAGGAGATGTCCTGGCTATTTATATGGAAACTTTACCACTAAGATCAGATTGGAGATCCAGATTTTCGTCGCGAAACATCACCACGACCCTCTCTCCCTTTGTGCGCCAAGGGACCTCGACCTCGAGATTCACCATCACTTGTCCAGAAGGAGGACAATATTCCTTGAGTGCCAAAGGTTCGAGCCTTTTCCGACGCCAAGTCCCCAAGGCTTCCCCCCCCCCCCTGTTGTTCAAGGAGAACAGCATTAGAACAGCCATTGTTCGTTTTGAGCCCTTCGCCAAGAAACGGTTCCCCCCCCCCCTGTTGTTCAAGAAGAACAGCATTAGAACAGCCATTGTTCGTTTTGAGCCCTTGGCCAAGAAACGGTTCTCATCCCCCCCCCCTGTTGTTCAAGGAGAACAGCATTAGAACAGCCATTGTTCGTTTTGAGCCCTTCGCCAAGAAATGGTTCTCATCCCCCCCCCTGTTGTTCAAAGGAGAACAACATTAGAACAGCCATTGTTCTTGAGCCCGTAGACAAGAGACGGTTCTCATTCCCCCTTTGTTCAGAAGAGAACAAAGTAGAACAGCCATTGTTCTTCAAGCCGTTCGTAGAGTAACGGTTCTCCTTTCCAAGACGCCTCGTCAGGATCCTTTTATCCCCCCCCTTCGGCGGGAACTCGCCAGCGGACCGAATATTCCTTCAAGTACCTTCCACTGCACCCTAATGAAAAGTTACGTAAGCCAAACGTCACCTTTTGAGTATTGATCCCTTTTTGTCAATTCTATTCCGTGCTTTAAATTGTTTATCGAACCATCCCATCTCTTTAACTCTATATTGGTTTTACCTTTTTTTTAATCCCTTAAATCCTTGGATTAGCCCGAGTCTCCACGACCCTTTCCATTCTGTTTATGTCAATATTTTCCGTTTTTGTGTATTGTTTATAGTTATTATTAATTAAACTCTATTTTATTAATGATAGCAATATTATTATCCTTGAGCTCAGTTCCACTTCTTAAGCATATCGGAGATACATAATATCGGCCGCCAGACAGTAAACGCACTCTAAAGATAATTAAGGAAGTTCCCTCAACGAATAGTGTAATATATGGTATCATCGGGAGTCATTCTACGACAGGCGGTGACGGGAGCTTCTTGTTACAGAGGGCCCCACGCTCGTGAACTCCGAGGAATCTTGGGTGCCTCTGTAAGGGAGAGGGGGGGGGGTCGAAGTGACCTATCGACCCGTAGGGTCACAGAGAAAAGCCGAGATGTAGTTTTCTCGCTTAGGGAAACCAGAGTGAGGCTGTTTGTAGCTTGGGCTTTTACACGTGAGTACGAGCTTGGGTCCGCACTGACTTGCAGACCAACGGGGTAAGGAGCCTCCCTAACTGAGACCGATCTCCTATCTGAAGACTTGATGCTTCGACGAATTACCACTACACCGATAGATGGCAATTCCTGCCCCGCCATACGCTGTGCAAGCTCTACTGCTGAGGGTTAAAAGAATTCGTATTTTATACTCGAAACTCGGGAGAGGTTCTCAGGGTGCCGGAAGTATATTAGATGTCAAGCTACTCCATTTCGTCCTTTATAAACTTCCGGCAACTATCGGAAGCGAAGATGGGCTCCCATTTATCGATAAATAGTCCGGGAAGGAACTCGGTGGTTATCTGAAGACCACCAGATATTGGGCCGGAAGGGGAAGGGTTGATAAGCGGCCCGCCCGGAAGGGAGGTGGACAAAACTTAGGAGCATTATGCTATTCTTCTACATGGTGGTACACCATCTAATTGCTCCACCTGCCAAATTCCTCGAGGCAACAAACCACTACAGCACTGACCATCCCTCATCAGTAAAAGGTCATTGACCGATTTCCATCTCGCGCCACTTGGTGCCCCAAGAAGTTTTCTCTTTTAGTGCTCGAGTTATGGCCTCTCTCCCTTTCCTCTACTACCATTCTTCCTTTATTTTTTTAATAATTCACGTGTAGGATTCCCTCGTTGCGCACATAATACGTGCGCGTGTGTATTTGTGTAAATTTCTGGAATCTTCCATCGTTTTGCAAGATCCATTACAGGTCCACTAAAAGGATTCAAGAGTTGGAAGCGATGCCATTTGCATGAAACAAATAGGGAGGGACCAGAAACTAACCTTGTGGTCCACTTCCAAATAGCAAGGGTCCCGGAAAGCTAACCTTTTGGCTCACCTCCAAATAGCGAGGTACTCAAAACCAAACCTTGTGGTACACCTCCAAATAGAGAGGAATCCAAAACCAAACCTAGTGGCACACCTCCAAATAGCGAGGGACCCAAAACCAAACCTTGTGACACACCTCCAAATAGAGAGGAATCCAAAACCAAACCTTGTGGCACACCTCCAAATAGCGAGGGACCCAAAACCAAACCTTGCGACATACCTCCAAATAGAGAGGAATCCAAAACCAAACCTTGTGACACACCTCCAAATAGCAAAGGACCCCAAACCAAACCCTGTGGCACACCTTCAGTTATCGCCACTTCATTCCGGGGACCTTGGATTAACGTCGACTCACTTTCACAACGGAAATTCCCCCGGCGAGTGACGCAATGGTGGAGTCCGACATTTGGTGGTATGAGGAAGGCCCAACTCAAGATTGAATCAAATTGAGTCTGATATCACGTTCTTTACGAGTTCCTCAAGGCACGAATCAACGCCCATCACTGACGAAGTGATAATTCCATTTCCCAGAGTCAGGCTTAATGAAAGGCCAGACGTCGGCCATTGATTCCGGTAAATCACTAAACGGGACTGAGGCTGAAGCCAATTTTCAGGGCCAACAATTAATAAATTATCGCAATGACTAATTCACTTTACAGCATTTAGCCAAGAACTACGTTAGCAGGTGTCCCCCTGGTCTCAACGTCGTATTGAGGATCAGCCTTAATTGTGGAGTTTTTAAAAGGAGCTGCAGAGTTGCATGCTCTTTCCCCTCCCCCACTCGCATTAAGTAGTTTCCCCTCTAAACTACTCGGTCTATGCATCTTCGTACATTTTCACCTCCCTCAACTTCACCTTTATTTTGACTAAACCTTTCTTCACTTTCCTGCACTCGTTAGTTTTCACATTTTAGTTTCAGTAAATAACAAACACGACCCTAAATCAGGCGCGGATCCAGGTGTGTGTGTGGGAGGGGAGCTAGGGGCTGGAGCCACTTTTATACTTCTTTCTTAAGCCATACTTGTATTCTGATATTTGGAATGAGTTCGTAAAAATAATTATTAAATTCACTATTATACTTCAGTTAACGTCCAAATACTACAATTAACCACAATTCAGAATTTTCTGATGTGTGGAAAAAAATTCGGATCTGATAGAGTTAATGTTCATTCATGTGTCATATCCTGTTATTTATTATCACGTGTAAGATAACCATTATTAATAATTATTATCAATGCTCTTACTCAGCCTACTCGAGAGATGAATTCAAGTTAGTCCCCCACCCCCATATTTTTATTCTGGATTCGCCACTGCCATAAATGGAAAAATTCTAGAACTTTTTATAGTGTTTTCTGTGGCGGTATCAATTCCTTGATATTCTTCCATATAATTTTAGAAAAAAAAACTGCTTCACTATATGAAGTTCTGGATGAATTCTTGTTACACTTGTTTTTCTTTTTTTCAGGGGTGAGGGTGTTTCATTATTAAATTTTTTACTGTTGCCTTTTACTCTCTTTTTTTCATCCTAGTTATTCTCTTATTCTTTTCTCGTGTCTACTTTGAATCGATTATGCGGGATAAGGGCGTCTAACCTGCTCATAGATTTTTATTTTCCAAAGTTAGTCATAAAAATTAGCTTTTTAAAGAAAATAAGCTTTAAAAGGGTAACTACTCTTATTTTAGGTTTCGCTCCCGTCTCCAATTATGTTGTTCCCAGTTCTTACTTTTCACCCATACGTCACCTACATTTTCCTCACTTACACACATGAACAGATGAATACACACAAATATCTTCGCTTTCTCTTAAGTTAATCCGCAAATAGCACTTTTTTATATCAATGAAAGCGCAACGGTTCTCAAATTGTGCCTGCGCCAAATCACTCTTAGGGAAAATAAATATAACACGTGAGAACGTCATAGAATCAGTCTGATTCCGGACACCTGTAGTGCCGGTTTGTTTATCAGGTGTATTCCTCAGGGCGGCGTTCTCGTGAATATGGGTCGGCTGTGGGAACAAGCACGCAACCAGAGGTTATTTCTAAAATTGCCCAGGTAAATTAAGTAAGACAGGATGTTAGATCCCTTGGTTTAAAAATGAGACGTTTGTCAACTGAATACATTTTAAAAGATTCGTATCGACACTTAAAATTTTTAGTTTGAAGTTCGTACAAACAAGCATAGTATTCTAAATTATTATGAAAGTAGTTTTTTACGGATAATGGGGTAGTTTTATTTTATTTATTACTTCTAGTAATGGATGTTATATTAAAAGGACCTATTTCAATTGACAGTCATGTTTGAAGTCAAAATTAATCTTTTTTTTTTACCTTTACAATTTCGCTGAGATATAAAAACACTTTTAAGTTACATTTCACAATTTCCAAGAAAAATAAATGTATTTTCATGAGAAACAAAAACAACAAACTTTCATAGAAAAACACATTTTGTATTAACCTAAACTATTTACCTTTCCTACCTTCCCTAACCTAACATACCAACACCTCACCAAACGTTTAAAAAGCCCAAAGTAAACTTTCCAACTTTGTCACGTCTTTTCAGCGCAGTTCGGGTAATTGTCTATATTAGTTACGGATAGAGCAATGTACACTTTTCAATGGCAATTATAGAAACAGCAATGACAAAAAATTCTATAATAAAAAAAAAACATTGGGGCCATAATAAAAAATCATGCTTGCGTCTTTTTTAATGTTTTTTTTCTCTATCTACGACTGAAAAAGCCAATAGTTAATGCCAAATTATTATTATTTGACGAGATATGGAATGTTTGGGGTATATTTTCTTATAGATAAACTATGTAGATAGGACATCTAACAATAAAATAAATCAAATTTAGTGACATTCTTAACACTAATGCAATATTTCAAGCATTTCTGTAGAAACATTTTGAAACGGTTTTTTTAAACAAGGCTGCCAAATTTGGTATAATTTTTGTTTTTTTCTAGCTTAATTAACTTCATATATTTAATTATTTTTTAATTATCGATATCACAAGAATATTCGCATTAACATTTGGTTATATTTTTTATAGCTACAATTAATTTTCCAACCTATGTGTTATGAAAAATATTACTTGACAATACTTCACAGCAAAGCAAAGCTTAGCGACAGACATCTCAAACTATTCGAAGCTTTATAGATATTATGAATAATAATCATCATCAGCATCATCATCATCATCATCATCATCATCATCATCATCATCATCACTAACTCTATAATTTAAGAACGGGATTTTTTGGAGTATTTGAATAATAATTTCATCTTAGTTTGGTTATGACTTATCTTTATTTTATCAAAGTTATTTCTAATAATTCTTTTATAATATCAAAAAACAAAATGGTGAAGTTCAGAAATAAATTTTACTATCGAAATTTTGTGAATTTTTTAAAACCCAAAGAATTACAAATGGTGAAGTTCAGGAAATTTATTTTTATATATCTTCTTCTATATTTTAGCAACGTGATATTTTGAAAGGGGGGAAATTTAGTTTAGAGTTCCCTTTTAAAATTATTATAATTGGCGAAGTTCAGAAAATTTATAAAAATTTAACCATGGCTCCTTTTTTAGAATTTAAATTTTAATCTTAGTAGCGAAGCACGGGGGAGTGGCGAAGTCATTGCCTGGTCTTTTTTTTTTTAAATGTGAATTGATTAATTTGTGCAATTGTACGTTTTTCGTGGATCGGAATACTTGTGTTTTTCCTGAAGAATTTTGGTAAATTGAGACGACGATAGCACCGCCTACTTCAGGCTATTTCCGCCCCAAATTATAATTTTTTTAAGGTATTTTTAAAAATAAACTAGTAATATTCCTAATTTGAAAACCTAAGATTGGATTCGAATTAAAAAGACGATAGCTAAATGCCGTTAGGCCTCCTCTAGTTTTTCTACCGCTTTCCTTGACATCAGACATATAAGCTTCGCCCTCGAATGCTATTTAAATCAATCCTATTTTCTTTCAAATTTATTAATATGAAATTTACATATCATATTTTAATACAGAAAAAAAATTTCTTCTAAATTGTATATAATATGATGCGATTCCTATTAACGATGTGGCTACTGGCTCCCAAGATGGCGGCCTATCTTTTTTTTGCCAGGTCAGAACTTAGAAAGGGTAACAAAGCATAGAGAAACTTAATTTCTTCAGAATTGCATAAAAAATAGGTTTTCCTATGTAATTTGATGAACTGAATAACATTTCTTTTCTAACTTTTATTGTTTAGAAGGCTGTAAAACCCTGGGAATGACGGCGCTATCGTCGTCTCAATTTACTAATTTTTTTTTAATGAAGCAAATCGAAGTTTCGGAATCTTTCCAACGGAAAAGATATCAATGTTTCGGTCCCCATATTTTCTAACGCGTTAAATATCCACCGCCATTCAATAGGCCGACCTACGTTTGATATATTTAGCTCGGACAAATTTAGACTAGTCTATAAACACAATTTTAACCATCCCACCAATGTGGATGTTTTATTGTTGTTGCCAAAAATCACAAACTTCGTAGCAAAAAAAATTTCGGGTCTTTTTCGGAATTGGCCCGGCAACAAATTAGTCGTTCGCGCAGGGTTGCCACAACTGGTACTAAAGTACCAGATTTGGTTCTTTCAGGGGTGTCTAAAACAGCAAAAGTACCAAATTACTACAAAAAGAACCAAATCAAGCCAATTTTATTATGTATTCATTTAATTAAACCAGGCAATGACTTCGCCACTCACCCCGGGGTAGTTTGCGCTTCGCTACTAAGATTAAAATTTAAAATCTAAAAAAAAGCCATGGTTAAATTTTTACAAATTTTCTGAACTTCGCCAATTATAATAATTTTAAAAAGAAACTCGAAACTAAATTTCCCCCCTTTCAAAATATCACGTTGCTAAAATATAGTTATAGAAGAAGATATATAAAAATAAATTTTCTGAACTTCACCATTTGTAATTCTTTGGATTTTAAAAAAATTCACAAAATATCGATACTTATATTTATTTCTGAACTTCACCATTTTGTTTTTTGATATTATAAAAGAATTATTAGAAATAACTTTGATAAAAAACATAAGTCATAACCAAACTAAGATGAAATTATTATTCAAATACTAAAAAAATCCCCTTCTTAAATTATAGAGTTAGTGATGATGATGATGATTATTGTTAAGTATGATGGGAATCAAGTTATTTAAAACTTAAATGGTTCTGTTGCACTCATTTAAGACAAATTCTTGAGAATTCTTGTATTATCCCTCGTAAAATTTAGATATGGTTCTTTTTGGTACCTTTTAACTCCAAATTTTGGTTCTCTTTAAAATTTGCTTGTGGCAACCTGCGTTAGCGGCTATCGCGAGGTGAGGGTTTGGAGCAAAGAATTGGCCAAAACTTCTCGCGCAAAGTTTTTTCAATCAGTTATGGTTTATGTTAACATTTTAGGCTCTTTAACACAAAAAATAGTAGTTGTCAACCATTTCCACCATGAGTAAATGAAAAAAAAAATGATTGTGCAAAGATAATAATTCTGATTCTTCTAACCAAGTGTCTTTCCGCAATCTAACACTGACATTCCATTCACGCTTATTAGAGCGCCAACGGCAACGCGAAGATGCTAAAGAAAGTTTCATGTGATGTTTATCTATCTTTCAAAGTCTCTATTCTAACCAAACCTAACTTAACCTAACCTTAGCCTACCTTATTAACCTCGCTCTAGCCTCGAAGGCCTAATTCGCTGACGGGCCTGTTCCGAAAAAGACCTAAGATTTGCATTAGACTTCATTGAATGTTTAAGCTGTAACTGGTAGTGTATTTTTTTAATAGAACACTTAATATTATGTTATCAAAGGGGATAAATGTTTTATAAAACACGTACCATTATTTAAGGAAACTAAAAATGTGCACTGTATTTCACGCATTCGTTTGTCACGTGTAACCTCAGACAACGGAAACCACTTATGGGCGAAAAAAACAAACAAACGCGTTTCATGACAATTTTCACAAGCAACAGCAGCTAGAACAAAACAAAGCTGCATAAAAGTTTATTGAATCTGCGTCATCTTAATGAGATGCTTTAGAAATGTCAAAGGGATACAGAACACGATTCACACTGCAGCACGAATACACTAATTTTATCTACGCGGTTTTTAGAACTTAGTAATTTACCAACCTGCGCATGCGCAGTTGTTCGCCCCATTGTGGCCATTTCGGGACATTGCAAATGGACGTATTTACGTATGAGACGTTCGTTGACCATTGAAAAAAATAATGGCGGGCGTTAAAAACATAAACAGGAGCGATTTTTACGAACGCCCCCTTAAAAAAAAATTTCACAATTAAAAATTAATGTTTACAAAAGTTTAATAATTAAGTGATAAAAAATATTATAAATGTGCTACTTTAGCGTGTGGTCTACCAAGTCATTTACACTTTAGCGTGCCGTCTACCTGCACTTTTATACTTGAGCGTGCAGCTTACCTTCACTATAAGAACTTAATACTACAGGCTGATAAAAACAAATTAAATAATGATAATTAATGACTTGCACTTACTCATACAAATCATAATCATTTAGAATCCAAAATAATAAAAAGGGCTAAATAATGCATTAATGGTCATCATTATAGCGGAATTTATTGGTGCTGCATAACTGATACATAACCTAACCTAAAGATAAGGTCATTTTATATTAACCGCTCAGGAGCATTCAGGTTAAAAGAGTAAAAAAAGCTTAGCAGAGGCTAAAGGTCATTTCACAGCGTAGACTACGGATATTGCGGTAGACCGCACGCTAAAGTTCATTTCACAGCGTAGACTACAGATATTGTGGTAGACCGCATGTAAAAGTTCATTTCACAACGTAGACTACGGATACTGCGGTAGATCGCACGCTAAAGTTCATTCCACAGCGTAGAAAACGGATACTGCGGTAGACCGCACGCCAAAGGTCACTTCACAGCGTAGACTACGGATACTGCTGTACCACTCGCTAAAGGTCATTTCACAGTGTAGATTAAGGATACTACGGTAGACCGCATGCAAAAGGTCATTTCACAGCGTAGCCTACAGATACTGCGGTAGACCGCACGCTAAAGTTCATTTCACAGCGTAGACTACGGATACTGCGGTAGACCGCACGCTAAAGTTCATTTCACAGCGTAGACTACAGATATTGTGGTAGACCGCATGTAAAAGTTCATTTCACAACGTAGACTACGGATACTGCGGTAGATCGCACGCTAAAGTTCATTCCACAGCGTAGAAAACGGATACTGCGGTAGACCGCACGCCAAAGGTCACTTCACAGCGTAGACTACGGATACTGCTGTACCACTCGCTAAAGGTCATTTCACAGTGTAGATTAAGGATACTACGGTAGACCGCATGCAAAAGGTCATTTCACAGCGTAGCCTACAGATACTGCGGTAGACCGCTCGCTAAAGTTCATTTCACAGCGTAGACTACAGATACTACGGTAGACAGCACGCTAAAGGTCATTTCCCAGCGTAGACTACGAATACTACGATAGACAGCACGCTAAAGGTCATTTCTCAGCGTAGACTACGGATACTACGGTAGACAGCACGCTAAAGGTCATTTCCCAGCGTAGACTACGGATACTACGATAGACAGCACGCTAAAGGTCATTTCCCAACGTAGACTACGGATACTACGGTAGACAGCACCTTAAAGGTCATTTCCCAGCGTAGACTACAGCCACTACGGTAGACAGCACGCTAAAGTATCAACCAAATTATGATAGGTTGGGAGAATACTTTGATAAGTTGTACATATATAGAAGGTATAAAAGATAAGGCGAAATGTAATTATGATATACTTCATGGTGTAAATAGCGTGATGTATCGGGATATGGAAGAGGTTGTAAGTGTTCTGAGACGTCTGAGAAATGGAAAACACTGGGATCGATGATATAGATGTTAAAAATTTGTGGTGACTGTGTTATAGAATGGGTTTGGTGGTTGTGTTGTAAGGCATTCGAAAGTGTAGTGTCTGAGAACTGGATGAGTGCAGCACTAGTGTTGTATTACGGTAAAGGGAAGAAAGGTGCATGCAAGAACTATAGAGAGTCGGTTGAGTGTTTTAGGTAAAGTGATTCATAGAAGATGGCAAGGGGGATGGAGCGATTAGAGGGTGTGTAAGTTAAGTATTTGCACTGAGAGTAATGGCTAAAAAGAAAAACAAACAAGGAATAGGGGGTGTAAACTGTATGCTTTGTTTATGAATCTGGAGAAAGCTTATGATGGTGCATATATATAAACATTTTAGTAGGTAATTTAGAGTGAGTGGTAAACTATTGAATGGTATGAAGAGTATTTTAGAAGTAAGGCTGCGTTAGAGTGAAAGATAACCGGAAGGAATGGGTTGACATACGTGTGGGTATAAAATAAGGTTGTGGGATACCACCATGGCTATTTAATATATTTATGGGTGGAGTACTTAGAGAAGTACGAATGTAAATGAGGGTAAGTGGTGTGAAAATGATAAGGAATAGTGAAGGATGGGTTCTATGTTGGCATATGTTGATATCCTAGTGTTGGTGGATAAGAGTGAAAGGTGATTTGGAAATGTTGATCGAAACTTTTGTCGGGGTATGTGGTAGAAGGGGGCTAAAGCGAATGCAGAAACGAGTAAGATAATGTATTTCGTGGTGAGAATGAGTTGAAGTGTGGTGATGTTACCCTTGAACATGAGCGAAATGGCAATAATCTTAAGCAGCAGCCGCACTTAAAAGTTAGTTGCAAATTTCGAATACATAAGTTAATTGCATTTGTGCATTTGTACTACATAGTCATGGGTATGGCTACACAATAATAACTACGGGTATTTTTCTCTTGCACAATGGCACCCATTTTTAAACTGTTTCCACACTTTATCAGACAGAGTGAAGACCTACAGCTTAGCGTGGTGTATCCGAACCACGTTTTACAATTCTAGATCATGCGATCATAACCCAGGACCCAGACTTCTCCCATCCATGTACTAACCATAGTCAACGTTAGCTTAACTTCCGCGAGCGAAAGAGAACGTGTAGATAAGGGTAATGAGAAAAGGGATTTATAAAGTATCGTATTTTTTAAGAAAAAAATTTTAGCTACGAATGAAATCTATTTGAAAATGACTGATTTAAGAATCTTAACCCTTACATAAACTATAATGAGATGGAGAGGTAAAACCGTGAGGAATTAGGTGCAGAGATTGATAGTGAGGTTGAATGGAAAGATTGTATCCGGAGACACTAAAAGTGGAAAGTGATGGCATACTCCTGCAATCTGGAATGATAATGTGAAACTTGCCGTGTAGAGGAAGTGGGACGTGTTCTTACATACACTTCATAGTGCTAATTATCATGTTAGGGAGAGATGAATATGAATGTAGATGAGGAGGCGAAAAGAGAAGTGAGGCGAGTGATAAGTTAGAGTAAGAAAGCAATAAACAGAGCATATGAAAGGACGGTGAAGGGAGAGTAATTTGCAAAGGAAGTGGCAAAAGTGAGAAAGCAAAGGAGGGATATCTCTATGAATATAAAATATACGAAGTGGAGGGTACTTGTAAGTAATGAAGTTAAAAGTAGATGGCGAGAGTACATTGCCGAGTTGTATAATGTGGTTATGGAAGATGAAGTGAATATGATTGGCATCGTGGTGTCAACCGGGGCATGGAGCCAATAAGCCTGTAAAAGGTTGTTTAGGGTTAAAGGTTCCGGGAGTGGATGTTATATGAGTTGAGATGCTAAAAACAGGTGGTGATTGCGTTAAGAAGTGGGTCTGGTGGCTTGTTGTAAGGCCTTTAAAAGGGAAGAGAGTGTTGTGGTAGTACTATTGTATAAGGGGAAAACGAAGACAAAGGAATGTAGGAACTACACAACACTGTTCTTTGAATGCTGTAGCCAAAGTGTAGCCTGAAAAAATTCTGATTTACTGCGAAATGTATCAGGGGGGGACTGAAAGCGGGGGTGTACAGGGTGAGTGTAAAGTGAGCACGGGTTGGAGGGATGAAGTGTATGGGTGGATTCATTTTATTGAGAAATCTGTGGAAGAGGTGTGGGGTTTATGGGCCTGGGTAGAGTGGATGGGCATGTGGATAGGATCTCTGGATACCCTAGTGGATTAACCGTCGGATTTCTTTTACTCTTGGGTACCAGGTACCCTGATATTAAAAGGCTTATTTATAACGAAATTGTCCATTTTAAATCTTAGCCCTTTGATTTATTAATTTAGTTATGTCTCTTTTGTCTATTTTTATGTATTCAAAATCGGGCATGTGTGTACTTAGTTTAGTCACATAAATGTCTACATTCTTTGCGCACAGGTTGGAATTTTCCGGAAGTAGACCTTATCCATTTGGTTTTATACTTCACATCCGTCTTTGATATTATATTTCTATTTTAGGTCCTTTCGTTGTACATGGCGGGGCATTGCTCCTCTGTTTCGCATACATATATATACCACCTTTGTAAAATTTTTCGTTATTCCTTGATAATGAACTGAACAAGTTCGAAAGTACTTGGAATCCGCCTTTCATTTTCTTGTGAGATATTTTGCATTTATTGCTCTACTCACGCGCTACTTTGTGAGTTTCTCTTCGGAGTCTGTGATTTGCATACATAATCACTTTGCCTAACCTCACCACTTTCGCCCATCCTTCTCTTCTTAAACCTTAGAGCGCAGATGCCACCGTTGTTTTTCGTCTTTATTTAAATTTTATAGTCTACTATGTTGTTCCTGAAGAAGAGACCCCCCACCCACCTACCTGATAATGAAATTCACATAAAGATCAGAATGACAATCGCTATTAACCTCGAAGGTACGAGGGGACGGTCGTTGTGCGTGTGTTGGGGAAGGGGGGGAGGTCATGGTAGTATTTTTTTACATCATTCATTGATGGTGGAGCCCTGCGTGACCCCAGGGGCAGGACATTCGTTCCTCGTCATGGGTATGTGAGCACCTCATTGGCAAAGCTCCGGAATCAGCATAAAATGGATATGTTGCGTTATCAAGACGGGAAGGGAAATGATAGCGGTGTTACGATAAGCTACAGGCGGGGTGACATATGCAGAAGCTCCCTTTAACCCCCCACCCCTGATGGTATCAGCTTATCCACCCGATGGGAGCCAGTTCCTCACACGCTGAAGTTTTGTGTCCGTTCTCGCCGGGATTAAACCTACACCCTTGACGTCAGAAATCCAACGCTTATTCCACTAGGCGAGCGAGAGCACCAAATATTAAAGATAGAAAAAGGAATAAATCAAGAAAGGAATGTAAGAAAATGAATAAATAAATAAAAATAAATGAAGACGAAATGAAAAAAAATGCAAATGAATTGAAAAATTAAATGAATAAATGAAGAAAGAAATGAATAATAAATAAGGACATAAAATAAATAAATTCATATATATATATATATATATATATATATATATATATATATATATATATATATATGTGAAGAACATGAAAAAATGAAAAATGAATAAAGAAATAATTGATTTAATAAATATATGAAGAGGGAAACGAATAAAGGAAGTAAGGAAGAAATGAAATAAATACATGAAAAGAAAAATCAATAAATTAATATATGAAAAAAGAAATGATTAAATGAAAGAAAACGAATAACTGAAAAATAAATAGATGAATAAATAAATATACTAAGAAAATGCAAAAGAAATGAATTAATAAATGAAAAAAGAATGCAATGAATAAATACACGAAAAAGGAAAGAACTTACTAACAATAAATAAATGTAATGAATAAATAAATAAATGAATAATAAAGAACTGAATCCTTTGTTTTATGTGATAATTAACCCCTTGATTACCAACGGGACAGACCATACATCCCAATGCATTTTAGTTTATATTTTATTATGTATATTTTGTATATATATTATTCTATTCTATTTTTATACACAGTCATATATTATTTTATCAAATTTTATACTGGTATATTATTATATTTTATTATTATATTATTATACGCTACCGGTATTATATACTCTTTAAAACCAACCCCCAACTTTTGGTAGTGAAAGGTTTAAAGAGGTTGAATTAAAGGTCTTTTGGTCGACGGCGGCGGAGTCGTCGATCGGCCTCTGGTCGTCCGTGGGCGATGCGCCGGTCTCTCATCTGGGCTCAATCGCGCCACCGAGGTTGGAAGGAGTGAAAGTATGAGTAGGATGTGGGCGAGGGGATTTTTTTTCTGATTGTTTTTATTTGACCCCCGCCCCCGCAAGTTAAAGAGGACAGAATTCTGAAAGTTTTTAAAAGAGACGTTCGAAAAAAGTAGTGAAATTGGTGGAAGGGTAAATGTGTGGATGATAAAGAGACAGAGTGGATTGTTAAAAGTGCTAATGACCGTGAAAGCGCGTAACTCTCCGCAATTGGATCTTATGATCTGCAACGAAGGCGAGATAAAGTGTCGTTGATGACCTTTTAATGGGTAGGGGGTAAAGAAGGGGGCGAAGCGCGTGAACTTGTGGATGACAGCGCTCTTCAAGGACACATACCCTCGCAGAACACTCGGTACCGAATATAAACAGGCCCCCTAGAAGGACATGGTCTTCGATACACGGTTGGAGGCACCACGGCAGGGGGGGGGGGCATATCGCACAAGGCAGATCATTCCACACCTTAGGAGCAAATACAAAAAATACAGGGTCATCCGTGCAGTGCGACCTCGAGGGACGGGGAATACGAGTACAAAAAGGAAACTTGCGTTTCTCAGTGGATGAGAAACGCACACACACTATATTTACACGCACATACAATAAGTACTCTCTCTCTCTATTACACCCACACAAGCGCTTTATTTTCATCCCTCTCTCACACACACAAGCACTCCTTTACCCGCTTCCACAGACACGCTATATTTCCTTTTCTCACTCAGAAACGCTATCTTATCTTCTCTCTCGCTCTCTCTCTCTCTCTCTCTCTCACACACACACACATACAAGCGTTATCTTTGCATCCCTCTCTCTCACACACAAGTACTCCGTTTCCTCTTCTCTCACAAACAAGCACTCTATTCCATCCCCCCCCTCTCCCTCACACACACGAGCGCTCTCTTACTCTCCCTTCCTCCCTCCCCCTCTCTCATACACACTGCCCCGTCTATCTGAGAAATGGACCCGGAAAGTGCAGGGAATAATGTGGTTGTTGATTGATGTAATGGAAAAAGGAAGGTGGATCGGACCAGAAAAAGCTGGATTGACTATGCTACGACAGAGAACCAAGTTTGGTGCGCATCTAAATGAGTTTTTAGGGGTCTAGTCGCCCTATAGCTCTTAGGCTGATTCTTCTGCAAGAGGAGACTCTTAATACCTTGGTTGCCATGGTAAAAGTACCTTTGAGCAGATAAATGTGGACCGAATCGGTGTTTTGTGCCGTGGGGACGGTGTGTGGACACGCCCTGGCTCCTGCCAACCACTGCGCCCCCCCCCTCCCCACTGCCTTGTTGTTGGTTCTGCCTTTTTAGGCAAAGGCTAAAGGAAGGATACCTCGATCACAAACCGGGATCTGGAGTGCCTATAGGCAAGCACCAACAGACCGGTGGCTTGGCAGCTCCCTACAGCCGAGGATGAAGCCTGGTCCTCTCGAGCCGCCCCTGCCACCAGGGTCCTTATCCCCTCGGTCAAGGTACGGGTCCGAAGACTGCACACATTCCTACCCGTTTAAACCTACTGCAGGTTTGATGCCCTCTAAGGGCATCCGTCATCCTCAACCTCGATCGACTGCCCAAAACAAAGGAACCTGCCTCCTTTTTTTCACCTCTCGGCTTCCACTTATACGTACACACAGTTATGTCTGCTGAAGTTACGATGATAATCATCATCTATTTCGCCAGGGAAGGGAAATCAAGGAGGGGTTGGAGGGACCCATTCTACCCCTGCTTTTTATGTCTTCCCCATTTTTCGAAAAATATTTCGTCCCTTTGAAAATTCAGTAATGTTTAGGGTATTTTGTGACTTTTATGACCTTGGTTTCGCGCTGATATAAAAAGGTTGACAAATTACAAAATATTTCATTTTTTTATATTTTTCCAGACAATAAATACTATTAATATCCCAACTACTATTGTGCTAATACTAATATTAACAACGTTATGACATTATTGTTATATTTTTTTGCGGGCAAATTATATAAAATCAAGGTCAAACGAGACACCATTATTTTGTGAAATTTGGGGGGGTGTGGTGGAAGGGGATGTGTGGTGGAAAGGTTTGTCTTTTATTTGTTCCTGTGGAGGAGTGGGGGAGAGTTATGAAATACATGCAAAAATGTATTATTTCGCGGTTTGTAAAATCACACCTTTTTTTGCTATGTAAATCAAGTGTGAGGGAGAAGGGGGGGGGGGGTTGTGGGGATTAAGCCCCTCTGGTTCCCTTGTGACGATATTAAGGTGACTCTTGAAAATGTGCCCCATTGTCGATGGCTTTAAAACATTAAATAAAAAAGATAACCATTCGAAATGGCAAACTGTGATGTTTTCTTTCGCTTTCATTAACGTTGGTAGTTTTAAAGAAATATTTAAACATTTTTCTTGTGTGACGATGATTGTAGTGAATGTAAGTACTTTATCCAGGCGGATCCCGAACGGATAATGAAATTGACATAAAGGTCAGTATGACAATCACTGATGAGCTCGATGCCACCAGGGGCCGGTTCTCTTTGGGGAGAAGTGCCAGGAAGTATTATGTTTTGACACCACAAAGTGTCCGAGGTATGTGGATATAGATATCCATCGGCAGGATTCTTTGGAACAGAGTGTGTATGAGTGCGGGGCTACGAAGGCGGGAGAGGAGAGAAAGCAGTGTTGTCATTGGCTGTGTGTGCGATGAGAAGTGTAATATCTACCCACCCGAATACACGGCTGAGCACAGCTGACCTTTGTGTCCGCTCTTGCCGGGATCGAGATCGCGACGTTAGCGGAACAACGCCAACACGAGAGGATGCTAAATGGAGCTGTACAATGATTCGTCTTTTCGAATGAGTATTTACAGAATTGTCTGCAAATATTGATTCCGCGAATAAAGGCAGATATTCTTGTAATTATGAGGTCTCTATGGCGATGAGAACTCGGGCCAAGCCATGCATAAATGGACTTTCTAATACCAGTGATTATGTTTGGTTTTCTTGAGTGTTATCAATCGGATAAAACTTTATATTCAATCCTGTATTTCATGATTCTAGTTTTAACATTGAAGTTGGGTATTTAAATCAAGCCCATTTTTAGTGGTCACTATAAATGACACGAGATTTATGAGCCTATATGAGGAATCCTTTGAGCTCATGGGTAAAGTAGGCCCGCAGCCAATCTAGGAATTTAAGATCCCTTATGATTTTCTCTCAGGATTAATAGTATGATTTATAGTGTTAAATTTATTATTGGTTTGGTTTTAGAAAGCAATAATATAATAATCTTAATTCGTGTTTGTCTAAAAAAGAAATGAATTAGGTTACGTAAATTTGACATTTTCTGAGGTGAACATGAGCCTATATAGTGTTTATCTATGATATATACACTATAAAGCAGTTTAAATACTTAATGTGGGCAAATCTCTAATTATCATGCTATAACGAAAAATAGATTGGCCGCCATCTTCGAATTGAAAGAATCGCGTTAGTTTAATTTTTTTTATTTTTGTAAAGTCTTCGCCTCCATATAATCGGTTAAGTAGGGGTTCATATAGTTTAGTTTTTTATTTTTGTAAAACACTTAAAATATTTCTTTTTTTAATTAAAACCCTTAACTACACCCGAATTCTCCAGCATACGAAATCACGCAGAAAATACTGGCCACCTCATTTCATTGGAACATATTTCCATTCTCTCCGGGGCTCCTTCAGTCCATTCCATTTATTACAAATACTCGAGTCGCTCCATATTAAAAAAACTAAACCAACACTCAATTAGTCTGATTCCTCCTTTCCCCTACGTACCCCATAACCCTACAACCTACCAAGTCATATATATATATATATATATATATATATATATATATATATATATATATATATATATATATATATATATATATATATATATATATATATATATATATATATATATATATGGATAAAACCACAGTAATAGGACTAATTTTATTATATGCGAAACCAGGTTTCACATATAAAATTAGTCCTATTACTGTGGTTTTATCCCTATAGTTACACGTACGCTACGGTACTTTTTTGGATATATACTCGTATATATATATATATATATATATATATATATATATATATATATATATATATATATATATATATAATCCGATACATGGTCAAAGGTTTATTTACCATAGTTACACAACAGCATAGTAATGGAAAATTGAACATCTTATGTATTTTGTACGTTGAATACAAATTGGTATCATATTGCAAAAATAGTAAACCATTACTAAGATTACGGCAAAAATATCAAACGAACGTTTCAAAAAATATCCGATACATATCTATGAAAACCAGTTAGTATTTGGTGATATGACCTTTCGTCGCTAGTACAGCTTCCAACCGTTTGGGATATTTACTTATGAGGCTCTTGCAAATATTTGTAGGTATCATGGCTCATTCTTCTTGGTATATTTTTTTTAAATCTGTTAGATTTCTTGGGTCCTTTTCTGAATCTTTAGTTTTAATTCTCGCCACAGGTTCTCGATAGGCTTTAGGTGTGGTGACTGACTTGGCCATCCCATAACCTTTATTTTCTTCTGCTGAAACCACGCTGCTATGCCCTTGGCTGTATGTTTTGGATCGTTGTCTTGCTGGAATGTCCATCCTCTTGGCAACTTCAAGTCGTCTGCAGACTGTAAGAGATTATCATCCAGAATCCTGCGATACATTTGAGCATTCATTTTACCTTCAATAATATGGAGTCTTCCAGGACCTGCAGAGGAGAAGCAGCCCCATACCATTCTGCAACCTCCTCCAAACTTCACTGTTGGGATTGTATTTTTAGGATCATGCGCTGAGTTTTTCTGCCTCCAAACGTGACTAACACTATTCCGCCCAAATAACTCAATCCTCGTCTCGTCAGACCATAGTACAGCGTCCCCAAAACTTGCAGGCTTCTTCCCTAAATGTTTCTTGGCAAAATTCATATGATTTCTGACATGAATTGGTCTCAGCAAAGGTGTCTTTCTTGGTGTGCGAGAATGGAATCCCTCGTTCCTAAGAACTGCTCTAATTGATTTTTTGGAATTTTTGCATACATTTGTCCCAGCTGCTTCCAAATATTTCTGAAGTTCAGATCGAGTCACTCTAAGATTCTTCTTTAGTTTACGGACTATACGTTTAGCCGCACGGTTTGAAATTTTAGATGGACGCCCTGAACGTGGTAGACTTGCAGTGGACTGATATGACGTGAACTGGCGAATCGTGTCACCAATGGTTGAGATTGGTATTTTTAGCATAGATGAAATTTTTCTATAGCCCAAACCACTTTTATGTAACTGAACAATTAGTTCTCTGCTCCTTTTTGGCAATTCTTTAGTCTTCGCCATATTAAAATTAAAGTGTTGAACGTTGGCCTCCTTCTCATGCAGCCCTCAGACACTGACTGAGGTCCGCTGTTTCACGTGGACGAAGTAGTTATTTTTCTAGAAAGTTCTACAGCATTACTGTCACGTAAGCCACTCTGGAATATTCGAGAACTATTTATTATCGCTTTAAAACTAATTTTGTGGGTGTGTTGGATACTTTTTGAGGCGATAACCTAACACTTTTGTCGATATAATTTGTATTTGTATTCAACGTACAAAATACATGATGTTCAATTTTCGATTACTTTGCTGTTGTGTAACTATGGTAAATAAACTTTTGACCATGTATCGGATATTTATTGCACCTACTGTATATATATATATATATATATATATATATATATATATATATATATATATATACACACACACACACACACCTCTCAAATAATAAAGGTCTAAAATGCAAGTTTAAATTCAGTATTATACCTTAGCTAATGTCTCAAAACTACAATAAACTACAATTCCTAATTTTCTGATGTATGGAAAAAATTCTGATCTGAGAGAGTTAGTGCTCACGCCCCTGTGAGATACAGAGGCAAGAATTCAGGTTAGCTCCCCCCAATTTTTAT
This sequence comes from Ceratothoa steindachneri, assembly GCA_963969495.1. Lineage (NCBI taxonomy): Eukaryota > Metazoa > Arthropoda > Malacostraca > Isopoda > Cymothoidae > Ceratothoa > Ceratothoa steindachneri. The sequence goes on from OZ018317.1 coordinate 189,907,934, forward strand.
CCTGGATCAGCCACTAATCCGTTTTTACTACTACACATTTGAGACGTTATTGATAACACTGTGTGACAAAATTTCATTTTTTTTTTTTTGGGGGGGGGGGGGGGTCCTAGGTTAAAAGTTTTATTTCCAAGTTGTTTATAACTAAATTAAATGAAAAAAAGTATATTTTGATCCTAAAACTTTGCTTTTGTAGCTAGGGCACTGAATTTCTAAATTTACCCCCTTGGAAAATAATGCTAGGCTATATTTAAAAACATGGTAGAAAATTGTCAATCTTACTTAAACAAATATTGGAATGTTGTAGAATGATATTTGTTTTAAAGAAACCTTCTAAATCATTCTATATTTAATGAGAAATTTCTAGAATTTAGTAAAGTTTTATGAAGTTTCAAGAATGTTTCAGAACTTGCCAGAACGCACCCCTGGAAACTGCTAGAACGTTCTGTATTACTCTAGAAATATTTATACAGGGATTCACAGATTCGTATCATTTCAGCTCTAGCCATCAAAAGGCTGCAATCATTCTCCAGATGCAATCTGTTATATCTGAGGGCAGCAAAAAGGTCGGTGTGCCAGCATCTATGAGAACGTGTGGTCTCCAACTGGGATGCCAAAGCATACTTTGGCATGCCAGTTGAGGACCAATACAAACCCTGGGCACCTAATTTTGCTTGTGAACTCTGCAAAAAAACTTTTAAAAGTAAAAAAAATTGTTCGTTGCAAAGAGTAAAATATTAAATGTCCTAAGTAGGTATTTAAATTATTATGTTTGGTTGTAAGCCAAAAGATTAATAAAGTATATATATATTTTTTACTTTTACAGAATGGTTTAAAGGAGGGGAGCAGATCCATAAGGTTTGTCATTCCCAGGATTTGGCGTGAACCCATTGACGACTCTAGCAACTGCTACTTCTGTATGGTGAACCCTTCTGAACGTCGAAGTGGCAAAAGTGAACCTGCTATTTCCTCTCCCGATCTGCCATCCTCTATTGAACCAGTACTATATTGCTGATCTTCCTGCACCTACCCCTCCAGGAAAGGAATAAGCCACCCTGAGAAGAAAGCAACAATTCAGAAGCTGAAAAGATCAGTGAAGATGTAGACTAGTGTCAGAGATATGGTTGTTGAGAGGAATCCATACTATCCAAACCTAAGAGACCTCAACGACCTTGTCAGAGATCTTGGCTTGTCAAAGTCAAATGCTGAGCTTTTGATTTCCAGACTCGGAGAGTGGGATTTGCTGGACGAAAATGTGCAAGTGACGAGCCAAAGGAAACGTCAGGAGCATTTCTCAAGATTCTTTATTTATCAAGATGGGCTCTGCTACTGCAATGTTGTATCTGGTCTGTTTGATGGAATTGGAATTACATATAATCCAGATGAGTGGAAGTTCTTCATTGAGAGTTCCTCAAAAAGCATTAAAACTGTACTTCTCCATAATTGGAAAAACATCCATTCCTTCCATTGGCTCATTTAGTAAATCTCAAGCTCCCGCTACAAGCTTTGAATTATAAGGAGTATGGCTGGGAAGTGATTGGAGACTTCAAAGTGGTAGCATTTATGATGGGTCTCCAGGGTGGTTTTAGGAACTTTCCATGTCATCTCTGTCTTTGGGACAGCACATTACTACAAGAAGCACTGGCCACAAAGGAATCTATTCTCTGTTGGAAGGTATAATGTCAAGCATGAGCAATTGATAGACAATCACACGGTGTTGTTCCCTACATTGCATTTAAAACTACATAGGTCTCATGAAGCAGATTTTCAGAGCTCTTAACAAAGAGTGCAGTCTTTAAGTACCTTCAAAATTTCTTTCCCAAACTCTGAGGCAAAGGCGAAAGTTGGGTGTCTTTGTTGGACCACAAATCAGGAAAATCAATGTATTCAAAATTCCCCGAAAAACTTACTAAAAAGGAAAATGAAACCTGGGAGACTTTTATTTCAGCGTGTCAGAGTTTTGGGGGCAACCACAAGGCTGACAATTATTTGGAACTGGTTGAGAACTTATAGGAAGCAGGATTTACCTGAAGGTGCACATCCTTGATGCCAATCTTGACAAGTTCAAGGAGAATATAAGAGCATACTCAGAGGACCATATCAGGGAGCGTTCCATCAAGATATACTGAACTTTTAACATAAATACCAAGGAGTATACAATGAAAACATGAGGGGAGACTACATTTGGGGGGTTGTACGGGAAAGTGATTTACATTACAAACGAAACTCGAGGAAAACTGTTCACTTTAACGCTTTTTACTTGTTTTTATATATTTATTGTGGAAGTTTTAATAAAATTGTCTAAATTTCACAACTTTTTTTAACCCTTCAATGGCTGAAAAACAAAAAACAAAATTTGCCAAATTTAGTAAATATTTAATGATAGAAGCCACAAAAGCAAAGTTTAAAACAAATAATGGCTATTTTCTATTGTTTTGCAATAAAAAGAGTTGGAACATAGCATTTTCTAGCCAGGAACAAAAAGTGTGTTAAATTGTGATAATTAATTATAATCGATCTAATGTTTTCCGTTTTTTCTTTTCAGAAATGACCCGTTTCAAGTATTTGAGGTAAGACTCTCCCCCGTAAGGGGGCGGATAGTGTAGCGGGGAAATCCCCCTTCTACAACTGAACCCTGCAGTAGGGTCACACCCTCCCGATCCCAATGCTCCAAGATCAAGTGGTATCCCCTTTCGGCTCGTCTTATGCATCTCTTTTAAATCTCACGCTATCTTTTTCTCGCCTCTTTAGACCCACTAAAGCCACAATGAGACTTTTCGTGTATTCATTGACATCATCGACCTCTTCTCTCTTAAGCAACATGTGTCATCACCAACACACATACATGGTAATACGTCCATGTCTCTAATCTAACAGTAAGTGACCTTTCTAATACGATTTCCGATCACTCTTCTTGGTCAATTTTAAATTATATATTCCATACCACCTCCCTACTCGCTCGTCCCGAGATCCTACTTCTTTCCGGGGACTATCATCAATTGATACTACTTCTCTCTTTAACGACATTGTTTCTGCCCTACCTCCTATTGATACTACTGCTTCACCTGACCAAACCTTAAATTCTCTGCACCAATCATTACTCGCCTGCCTTGACGCGCACTCCCCCGCCCCCCTTATCACCCATTCTTAAAACCGCCATCAGCGCGCCCCTTGATTCACCATGGAACTCCATCGTTCAAGGAGGTCCTTACGTGCATATGAACGTGCCATTCGTAAAGCACGCTCCCGTGGGCAGGACACGACCTCCCTCTCACTTGCCTATCGCCTCGCTACTTCGACTTATTCTTCAAAATTAAAATCAGCGCACGAGGCTCATTCACGCAAACTTTTGTCTGAGCGCAAGAATGACCCTCGGACTATCTTTCGCCTCCTCTCTCGTCTTTCCTTGCCTAGCCCCATTTCCCCCACCTCTCCCTCTATCAAACCCTCTACTCTTTCTAAATTTTTCTTTGATAAAGTTATTAACCTACGCGCCATACTACCTCAGTCGTCTGAACAAGCCCATGCTGTTTTCCCTGACCATACTCCATTGCCGCTTAACGTCCTCACTCGGGCGTCCTCTGAAGAAGTAACTGCTTTAATCTCACGCTCTAACAAATCTGGATCCCCTAATGACGTCTTTCCACCCAAACTCCTCCACCACATTCTCCCTGCTGTCCTCCCACTGATTCTTCATCTCATTAACACTTCACTTGCCACAGGGGTGGTTCCTTCTTCCTTCAAACATGACTCAATTCGTCCTATCCTTAAAAACCACACCTTAACCCCTCTGAACCATCTAGTTATCACCCTATCTCACAGCTTCCATTCCTCTCTAAGGTCCTCGAGAGAGTGGTTTTCTCTCGCCTTAATGACCACATTTCTAACTGCAATATCGATGACATGTACCATCGGGGCTCAAAGCGAAGCACTCTGCTGAAACCACTCTTCTTAATGTTTCAGACGGTTTACGTAGAGCAGCCGATAGGGGTTGTACGTCCATTCTAGTCCTCCTAGACCTCTCCTCTGCTTTTGACACCATCGACCACAGTGTCCTCCTTGATCGTCTTCACACTTTCCTTGGTCTCTCGGGCACTTTACTTGATTGGTTCCGCTCATACCTCTCCTCCCGCACTCAGTCGGTAGCGCTCGATAACCTCTCCTCCGAGCCCGCGCCCATTCATTTTGGGGTACCTCAGGGATCAGTCCTTGGTCCCCTCCTCTTTCGCATCTACTTACTTCCTCTTGACTCCCATCTTCGCGATTTGGGCCTGTCCTTCCACCTCTATGCTGATTTCACTCAGATATACTTTTCCTCATCCCCTGTGTCCTTCTCTCAATCAATTACCAAGTTCCTTCAGCCTACACCTCCATAAACGAATGGCTGTCTGCCAACTTTCTCAAACTTAACCACGATAAAACTGAAGTTCTCCTTGTTGGTACCGCTTCGATGGTGGAGAAATATAAAGCTCTCTTCCCCTACCTTAACCTTGGAGAAACCAATGTCTCCTTCCCTGATACCGTCAGTAATCTTGGTGTTATTTTCGACGAGCAACTCTCGTTTAAACCGCACATCCATCGTATCTGTAAGTCTTCCCTCGATTTCATCCGCAACTTCTGACGTGTTCGATCCGATATTGATCGACGAATCCTTGAGACTGTTATTCATGCCTTCGTCACCTCACGCTTAGACTACTGCAATTCTCTTCTAGTGAATCTCTTTTCTTCGTCACTTTGCCCCCTACAACTAGTTCAAAACTATGCTGCCCGGCTCCTCCTTCGCCGCCTCCGGTTCTCTCCTTCGATGCCTCTGTTACAGGAGCTACACTGGTCACCTATTCGCTTCCGTACCCACTATAAAATTCTTCTCATCACCTACAAGGCCCTAAACCGCGGGGCTCCACCTTATCTCTCGTCTGCCCTCTCCCGTCGTCAGACTCCTCAGGCACTCCGATCTAACCTCGCTCCCATCCTGAACACTCCTCGTTCTGTCCTCTGCTCGATGGTTGACTGTTCCTTCTCAGTTTGTGCTCCTAGACTCTGTAATGCTCTTCCTGCCGAAGTCCGATCCTCTCCCTCCCTTGCTACTTTTAAACGTCTCACGAAGACTCATCTCTTCAGAATTGCCTTCTCTCCCCTGTAAACTTTCTCTACACTCGCTACACAACCTGCGCTCTGTGAGGGCTAACAACCCTGAAGGGCGCATTATAAATACCTATTATTATATTAAACGTTATAAAAAACGGTAAGACTTGCGCGTTGCTTTGCAATAAATGCGTGGCTCGTTGCAAAAGCGTTTTCGTGGGTAGTGAAAGTGTGTGTGTGTAGGAAGGGGGGCGTAAACGAGAATAATCAGTGACTCAATGGTGAAATGTTCCACATCGCCAAATCAGCGTCGGAGAATCGGACTCACGTACGGTACCTTGACCTCGGAAACGAAATAATACAATTTCCTTTGGGCCTCGGGTGGTCTTCTACCCTATGCTCCACCAAGTCCTTTTAAGTAACTTGCAATCTGTCAACGGTGTGGTGGAGACGAATGTGCCTCAGGCTATAATTATTAGTGTTACTTTTTAAATTAGGTCAATGTTAACTTCCAAACAAAAGTTACACCAATGAGAAGTCGGTTTGGGTTTGAATGCCAAATGTCGTTAGACTCGCAATTACATTTGTGTCGTTTTCGAGATAGCTGTTTGTGTGGGAAGTGCCACCATTATACTGGGGAACCAAATTATTATTATTTACTCACAACTAAGAATCAGAATCCAACGAGGTTATCCTGCCAGAAATATATGAAGATAAATCTATAAAAAAAAGGTGTAGATAGGGGTATCAAAGTGTGAAGAAGACACTTTGATACTGTATTGTATTTGCATAGCCGTCAGATTCACTTGACGGGTTGGGCCCGGAAGGCACACAGTCCTCCAGCTGTCAACTATATCATGGGTGTTCATGGTGCACCTGGCACACCCTTGTGTGGGAGAGAAACCAGAAGTATCAACGGAAAGGCATTCATAAAAATTATAAACAAGTAATCTTAGGAAGAGTAATCTCATCTTTTTCGATTGTATAAATGCTCGCCAAGTTCCTTCGCTTGTTCTCCTTTTTTAAACAGCATCGTTTTCATGTAAAAAGAAGCCTCGTATCCATTTTTTTTATTAACTAAGTCAATCTTCGTTTTGAAATTTATACATATATGTAGGTGCCACCTGTAGCTTTTCATAGTATAGGCTTGACTCACACAGGAAATGGTAGATATGTTACACGAGTCGCGTTATCTACATGTACATAAACGCATGAGCTGCAACTACGGGTAGGCGAATTTCTTCAATGGCTTGGGACAATGGGTGTGATAGCGGAGTGTCAATTTATGTTGATGACACAGAATTTGGCGGCTGTTGTAGGTGAGGTTGAGGCTGGCTTTAAAGTGTATTGACTTAAATAAGTTATTAGGTTGGGCACAAAAGTTGCAGATGAATTTTAACCTTAAAAAATGTTAAGTTAATAACATGGGAAGAGATAATAGGGAATTTAGCTATGAAATGGATGGGCATTGTCTGAATGCAGTAAAGGATGAGAAGGACTTAGGAGTAGTAGTAGTAGATAGGTCACTGAAGTTTTGTAAGCAGGGAATTGAGGCCAAAAATGGAGCAAATAGTGTTGGGCTTCATTAAGAGGAATGTTACTTATAAAAGTAAGGAGGTTATCCTTAAACTATATAAATCCTATGTCAGGCCACATTTAAAGTATGGTCCCCAAGCTTTAGACATGATATCAGCCTGCTAGAGTCACAGGAATAGGAGGGCAACAAAGATGATACCTTCCCTGAAGCACCTTGAATATGTAAGTAGGTTGAGGGTGTAAATATGTTCTCATTTAATAGAAGATGCGTCAGAGTGAACGTGGTTGAGCTTTTTAAAATTTGTTCTTGGATGGATAAGTTGGATTTTAGCAAGTTCTTTGAGTTGGGAGGTAGCAATAGGACTAGAGGGCCAACACTTGAAAATGAAGAAAAAATAGGTGTAGGTTGGATGTGAGAAATGATTTTTACACCAACAGAGTGGTAGATTACTGGAATGGTTTCACACAGGAGACGATAAGCAGTCCAAATTTTTTTTTCAAGCGCAGGTCAGATGAGGATACGGGGAGGGTAGGTTATCATGGTTTTTCAGTTGCATTGGGGCAAATTACATATTATTTTGTGGATGCAGATTTTGTCGGGAAAAGGGGAGATTTTTAGCTGCGTTCACACGACTCTTACTTAATATGCCGGTCAGATGGAAACCATTTTACTTTTCAATGAACTTTTGAAAGTTTTGAAGGTCGTAAGGTCAGATGATATGTTTGTTAACTAAATCTTTTTTTAAGTTATTGAAATAATTGAGAGCACGCGATTTAGATCTGTTGACCTTATTTATTTATTTTTTTCTGTAAATTTTATACAGAGGGTAGCCAAATTATTAGAGGCACGAGTAAGAAAATCTATGAATTTGAAATATGACTTCTTCATGTGAGATAAAAAATAGTTTAGTTAACCATACATGGATTTAATGATAGTTTCAGTGATGGTAGTCATTTGGGGCGATAAGATATGCAGTCCGTTAGTTAGAGATGAGTGAGGGTGGGGGATAATGAGTAGTATCCACAGCACCGCATCTCCGCCAAGCTTATTGCGCATGTGGCAGTGAGAGTGGAAGGTTGTTTGTGCTGTTATCATCAGTTTTTAGGAAAGTTGATATTATAGATAGGTTAACTACATTTTTGTATATGTTTATAGGTGTTTAAAAAGTAATTGTGACATTAGTAATTTGATATTTCTTTTTCCTACAGAAATTTATTAATAGTCAGTGTTTTCTTATAAAAATGGGTAAAGCTACCCATATATCAATAAAAAGAAGGGGCGAAATTCATGCATTAATGAGAGAAACAGATTACTCTCGTATATAGATATATAGTTGTCCATATAACAGACAGAAAACGAAAAGTTTGCATTTTATTGACGTGGCTCTAATAATTTGGCCACCCCTGTATATTATATTGACATTGTGCTTTGTAGCTGCATGATTTAGTTTTCGACAAGCCATGATATGATGGTGATGCCGTTTTAAGTAGTGTTTTGGATGAAGTTTATGGGGTGGGTGTTGACTCGAATGACCTCTGTTAGGGACTTACGGCTTTTCTCATCCGTTGAATTATGTTAATGAGTCAATGCAAGCTGGCGAAATTAAGACCCACTGATTTACGTGGGCTCCGAACTACGTGTATCTAGAAGCATGCATTAACCGCCGTAAATTTCACCGTGATCCTGCCCACATCCAGCGACTAATCACATTCCTTGTGGCTTAACATCGCTGTAATCGAGAGAGGTGCTTCCACTCGGAAGCGCCATTGCCCTTTATAAATATGAAAGGCATAAACAAATATTAGTCAACTGCAAGATGTCGATAACGGAAAATAACTAAAGAAGAGGTGATAGAGAATTCGTGACGAGAGCCAGATTGCTTTGTTTGTGTTTAAAAATAGAAGAAAAAGAACCAGAATAGGATAAGGAATAAAAAGAGCTGTATGTTCAGAATATATTGTAATAAACTAAAGGGCGTGCGAGAGAGAGACAAAAAAAAAATAAGAGAGAGAGAGAAAGAGAAAGAAAATATTTGACCCTTGGGAAGATTCCCCGGATGGAAGAGAATTATTTGAATTTTTTTTAGGAGAACACTCGCATAATGATAATGATGCTAATTATGATGATTATGCCAATAATGTTGATTTTGATGATAATAATGCTGATTATATTGCAAATAATGTTGATGACCTTGCTAATAATGGCAGCAATGATGCCACAAATAATGATACTAATGATAATAACAATAATACGCTTTTTTTCTAAGGCCATCCTAGCGACGGGCCTACATGGGCCTACTCCGCCGTAAATCAAGCCAGTCCGGTAATTAGGCGATGTTAAAAATCATTGTATTGTAACTATCTCGGCGGCGAAGACACTCAGCGCCTGCTAAAGCCTCGCTACCCTCAAACAAAGCGAGGTGGCGTAGAGGCCTAACCCCTCTTGAACTTGAAGCCATCCGTGCACACTGGCACGGCTCCACCGTGACGCCAATTGTGCTCCAAAAAGATCGAACGCAATACTCCCGACGCTGTAGCAACTTTGGGAGCAGATGTGTGGCGACAAATAGTCATAGTTGGTTCCCTCCATAGGGGCACCCTGGGGAGAACCAGAGGCGCCACCGGCTCGAGAGCTATGTTGAACTCTACAATGAGTTTTCTGGCCCTAAACCTGAGGGGTTTAAGGTCTTCAAGTTAGAGTATGAATTGACATCTGTCGGCAACATACAAAGCGTCGAGATCAACCGTCGGTGCAATGGGGCAGTTGTCAACTGAGGGAGGCACCAGGCTCGCGCATACAACTGCAAAATGTACTGTGTACGGCGCAGATCTAGCGGTATCTCCCCCACATCGACAAGCAGACTCTCAGTATGGGAAATGCGGACTGCACCGGTCGTCAAACTAAGATCGGTGTGGGGCATCGTGTTCACCTTGCTCAATTCACACTCGGCTACTGAGACGTAAAACTCATCCGTAATCAAGCTTTGAGCAAACACAGGAACGATGAAACAAAAGAACGGTAGTATTGGTATCATCCCAAGTGTTGAACTTCACGGAACGAAGAAATTACATGTCGCGGATACAAGAGATCCTAAGGCCGGTTATATGCCTCTCAGGCGATGCTGGAGTTGCACCGATGTTTTTTTTAAAAACTTTTTTTTTCTAAAAAAAAAAAAAAACATGGCTTGAAAAAAAACATGAAAAAAGGCGGGTTTTTTTCAAAAAATATTTTAAAAATATTATCAAAATAACATATTTTTATCTACTATTTTGAAGTAAATGAAAAGCATTAAGCATTTACTAGATAAAAAATACCATATTTTCATATTTATAAGTAATTTTAGCTCTATCAGAGTTGTAAAAAGCATTTTAGACGATATCTATATAAAGATTAGCTTGAATTAACTGCCAACTCATCAATTCCTTAGGAAAAAATTTCCAAAATGACCAAATTTAATGAAATCTTGTATAGAGGAATATTCAAATGCCAGTAGCCTCCTTTTGTCCTTACACTGCTTAATAGATAGTACTGACACATTACAAAAAATTGTTGATCTATGATTAAAAAATAATCTGGCTCCCTCTAATTTCAAAGTTAAGGATTTCAAATATGTAATAAAATGTAATACAACTAGAAACTACTTATCCAAAATTTGGATCTAATGTTTAATTAGTTAGAGCTCTTTAGGATGATAAATAAACTCATTAATTAAATTCAATGTATATATATTATTTAAGCAATTAGTAAACTGTTATTATTATTCTTATTATTCCTTTGACTAGACTTAAAGGAAGAGTAGATATACAATAAGATAACACCCTTTATTTATATAAATGAATTAATTGCAGTTTACTAACGAGTAAGAAACCCTCCAATAAGCATGTAATAAACTAAAGATATTTTGTAGGTAATATAATAAAGGTAATATAACACTTGTCCGTTGACTCTTGATAATATGCAATATAATTTAATTTCTAAGCTAATTATTTTAAAGGATCTTTTAAAACACATTGTGAAAGATATCTATCCATTTAAACATTGAAACAAATATAAAAGATATCATAATCATATAACATAAAAATAAGCTGTTATACCTTTCCTTTCACTACAGTCTACACTCATTGTTTGAACCTATCTATTTTGAAAGATATTTACAAGCATATATAGTAATTTTGAAAAAAATATATATTTATATATTTGAAAAAATATATATATATATATATATATATATATATATATATATATATATATATATATATATATTATATATATATATATATATATATATATATATATATATATATATATATATATATATATATATATATATTTATATATATATAAGTGATAACAAGATTAAGTTTAACCACTAGAACTAAATTAAATGCATAATCCTAAATAATATCTGTGGTCTGTGACTAGCAATATTTTCCTTTGGCAAACAAAATTAATATAAGTACATAGAGTTAATCTAAATCTGTTGAGTGACATGAAGTTAAGACTAGGTACTGATTCTCTAACTTGAGCTACCATCTAACTCGGAGATATTCTCATCGCTACTATCATGTAGACTCTATGAATCTGATGAATCATTTGAGGATAATTCGACCATTTCATCATTATCTGCTGTTAGAATGGAACTTAAATTTAAATCCATTTGATTCTCATTTTGATTACTACTGAAACCACTAAAGGATGGTTGTGGTTGTAGAGATTCTGACATTATCTCTTCATTTTCTACATTTTCTCTTTCTTCAAGATCGGCTTGCTTAGATGATCCTCCACTACTGTTGTTAAGCAATTTGTAGTTATGTGAAATAAACACTGATTTTTCAGCTCTAACATTTGTTAGACGATTGCGTCGTGTGGAATGAATCCATGCTTGTTTGCTGAAACTTCTTTCTACTGCTGCACTTGTTGGTGGTAGTGCAACTAATTTTGCTGCTAGAGATGAGAGATTTGAAGCAGGAGCCATTGCTCTCCACCAAGTGTGAGGTTTCATTTTGTCCAAAGGTTTCCATATAAATGGTTTCGAAAAGAGAGCCTCTTTAAGCTGATATTCAGGTAGATTACATAAAATAGAAGCTTCTTCGATGGTTGGGTCTCGCTCAGCTGCCTTAAAAATCATTTCTGTTGCATCCACCTGTAGAATTATATATAATTATGCTTTAGAAGGGAAAATTGTGGGCTTAGAAGTTTTTAACACTGTTTTTCAAAATAAAATAGCCTATATGTTCAATGACTTAAAATTACATCAATTAATTTTATTTTGTCTATTAGTTTTTTAAGTGGAAATGTTCAGAAAGAACATATTTTTTTGTAGGGTGGTTTTGGTATTTAAAAATCAGAAAACCTTATTCCTTCATAAAAAAATGAATGCATATTAATGAATAAAAAAACTTTTGATAACAATCAAATTATAGGAAAGTATTAAATTTAGTATATAGGTACTCACTTTTTCACTTTCAGTGATGTGACAGCCTTTGTAGCGTGGGTCGAGTAAGTTAGCTGCAAAATGAACTGACTTCAGAACAAAATTTATTCTCTTTTCAATAGCTGTGATCAATTCTTTTTCAATTTGTTTTGAAACAGCCGTTTCAAGAGAAATCTTTGCAACAGTTTCTTTGAGATCGAAAAAGATTTCTGGTCCTATAGATAGTTCAACTACATCTCCTTCGCACAACAATATTGCATCCTTTATTGGGCACAGTGACTTGAAAAGCATTTCTACTTTATCCCCAAAAGAGTTGGATTGAATTAAGGACCTCAGATTATTGGTATCAATCAAGTGAGCTTCCTTCTCAGCAACTGAGTCTTTTGAGAGCTGCTTTATTCTGAATTATGCTTTCTAAGCAAGTAACATCTGAAGCCCATCTGAAGATAAATATAAATTAAAATATTTGGGGGTTTAAATTATAATGCATAATCATGAATCATGATCATTCTCGACCATATTAAATTAAAAATATTTTGCTCCTTGAAAAACACTTTTTTAAAGTTTGAAAATAACTACTATTAAAATATATTTGTCTTTATTATCACTTATTTCAGTTAAAAGCTAAATATGATTTATCAACTATAACATTGACAATATCTGTATGCTTTAGCTTACCTGGTTTTACCTGGAAGTTTTAGAGAAACTTTATTATTATTTTCTTCTTTGAGATACGCACATAGCCTTTGAGACTGTTTAATTGTGTTTACAACTGTTATTGCTGTCTTGAGGGTTTTAGCAATTGTCTCATTTTCTTTGACATCAGAAAATAGTAAGTGCAAAGTATGAGCTAAGCACCCATATGCATGAATTTGAAGGTACCGAATTCTAACTTTTTACCATGCAGATCTCATGTTTGAAGCATTATCTGTTACTAAAGCTGCTACTTTGGTTGAACCTATATCATCTATCACCTCGAAAATTAACTGGCTTATGTATTCTCCTGTATGTCGTTCTGATCCTGTATAGAAAATACGATAAATATTTTAGATTTTCAATCAAGCTAAAGTCCACTTTGGAATACCTATAGTCATAATTTCAAAAATCCTAATTACTTCAAAAAATTTATTGCCTTTTAATTAATTGGAGGAGAAAAAGGTTTTCATTATATCAAATAGCATATGTCCAAACTTCAAAAGAATTGTCATGCTTATGTTATGCCTGGACAGTAGGTAACCTCTCACACAATGGAAAGAATGTTCTCATTCTTAGATATCAAAGAGTTAATTTGTGAAAAGTAATAAAACTTTTAAATTTTGTTTATTTTTAAGTGCAAGTACTTACCAGTTTCAATTCCTTTCCAAAATATGGACTCTGGAGTTGTAACAATGAAATTAATTATCCCTTCATTTCTGTTAAAAAAATAGAGCCAGAATTAATTTTTTTTTTTGTCATAATATATCAGAATCTATTTAAAAAAGCATATCAAAATTAATTGGAGAAATCTTTCTTTTAAATACATACCTTACATTGCTCCATCTATCGCAAATCAAGCCAACACTTGATTGGGAACTGATGATCTCTCTTATATCAGATGCATATTCATTATATAGGTTATCTAATAGCTTGTTAGAACTTTTGTTACGGCTTGGAAGTTTGAACTTTGGTCTTAACATTTTGAAGAGTTTTACCCACTCTGGGTGCTCAGTCATCCTGAGTGAATATCCACTAAACATATACTGCTTTTGCAAGTTGTTTTTTACACTTTTCCTGTACTTGAATTTAAATATTTATCAAATAAAAAAACTAAATAGTTAGGTATATAATATATTCAATAGCGAAAATAGTATATTTGCATTTTCAAGTTCAGTAGGGTTTTCTCTACTGAAATCATTTTTATTCTGCATTTAATTGAGTTTTTTATTAAATATATTCAGGTTATTTCAAGAAGGAGTTGTGAAATTTAAATATTACTTTTAATTACATGGTTACCTAAATTTTAGATACTTATATTATCATTATCATTCATTTGATCCATGAAAGCACTGATTTTTTTTATTGAGGTGCCAATTTTTTTGAGACCAGATTTCTTGATGTCTTTGCACAAGGGGTTGAGGAACAACTTGGCTTTAGAAAAATTGGAGCAATCCTTTGTGGGCTTCTATTATGTTCTTCAAAGATATCAATTTCAACTGATACATTCGAATGTGAATCAAATGAAGCACCTGCGTTATCTTCCACACTAATAGATTCAACATAGTCACCAGTATCAGACATTTTTCCACTTGGTAAATATTTTATCTTCACTGATTCATGGCACTTTTTGCATTCCTTGATACGGTTTATCATTCGTGAGCCATTTTTTGGTACTTCTTCAAAACAAAGAAAGCACTTTGCTCTTGGACCTTTAAATTTACTGTTCACTGAGTCCTTAAATAGCTTATTTATTTTAGACTTTTTGCGGCCTGAGCATTGAACTTTACCAATATTGAATAAAATAAATACCTATATCTGATAGGAAAATTATTAAAGATTAAATGCAACAATAAACGGTACACTATTAGATTGGGTCGGTCCTTGTCAAAACATATCTGTTTTTAAGGCAAAAAACTATTTAATCTAATTAAACCTAATCTAACCTATCCTTGATAATTTTAAAGTTAAACCATTAATTATTACCTTATTTGGCACTCTTTTAGTTTGGATGGGTCCTTCAAAAATGAAGAAAGGAATTTTAATAGAATAATTTTATAATTAACGATTTAACTTTAAAATCATCAAGAATAGGTTAGGTAGAGATAGGTTAGGTTAGATTAGTTTAGGTTTGGTTAGATTTAAATAGTTTTTTTGCTTAAAGACAGACATGTTTTGACGAGGACGTACCCAAGCTAATAGTGTACCCAATAAAATTATACCCTCAGTTAAATGAAACCTATCAAATTAAGTACCTATATGGTATACATAAATATACGTAAACATATAAAGGAAAAAAATTGGGCAAAAAAATCAATATTTGCTCATTTTGACCCCAAACAATATTAATTTCTTGTGTTTATATTCTTTTATAATGCAAACTTTAGTTCCTTAATGTTAATTGTTGACTATAATTGCATAATACTCATTGTTTTATGAGACAAATAAAAGCTTTTGGGGGAAATATATTGAATTTTTGAAAAAAACAAAATTTTGAAAAAAAATGAAAAACGGGTTTTTTTCCAACACTAGGTGAGGCGCCGGTGCCCCCCCCCCCAAAAACGGGGCAACTCTACGAACACCAGTGCACCACCTTAGTCTTGCCTAAAGAAAACCTAAACCCGAGCGCTTCGGTATAGCGAGATATACAGTTTAATGCATGTTGGAGTGGACGCTCCAGTGCTAGCATCTGACCCGTACCAAAAGAGATCGAAAGGTCGTCTACGTGAAAAGCAAGCACAGTAGCGATTCGCCAGGAATCTGAGAGGATACCCTCTACCCAGATTCTGCTAAACAAATTTACCAGAAAGGCCATGCTTCGCTCAACTAGGTGTTGAAGCATGGCATACTGGACATCAACCGGACCAGAGTCGGTGTCCCTTCATGAAGCGAGAGCAGCACGCAACTCAGCGTAACTCAGCAGAAACATGTTGAAAGATTCTCAGCCTCTGGACCTAAAGTCCACTTGACGGCCTTCAGCGAACTTACAACGTACATTGAATGCTGGAGATTCAGCATCCCGGCCTTTATATGTTGAGAAAGCGGTCGCGAAAGACTTTGGCAACAAACCTGGTGTCTGAGGTTGCGGTCCATTTCTCATGTAAGACGGGAAGGGCGGCCTGCGAGAACTTGCCAGGAATCCTTATGACTCCCTTCCACACCTCTACAAGAGGCGGCGTGCAGTGCATCACTCGCCTGTACGCGCGAGCCCGGCGCCTCCCTCAGTCTCCAACAGCTTTCACTGCATCCGCAGCTGATCTCGACGGTGCCTATGCCGCCGAGAGACGCCAGTCATACCCTAAGCCCTTTGGGTTTAGGGCCAGGAAACTCCTTCGAGAGCTCTGCATAACTCTCAGACCGGTGACGCCCCTGGTTCTGCCCAGGACGCCACCCTGGAGGGTACCACATTTGGCTATTTGTCGCCACGCCTCCTCTCCCAAAGCTTGTACGGCGCCGGGAGTATTGCGTTGACCGTTTTGGAGCACACCTCGTGTCACGCTGGAACCGTGCCAGTGTATAGGGATGGCTCTAAGTCTCAAGAGAGGGTCCATTTCCACGCCGTACCCCCTCTGGTTGAAGACAGCGGGGCTCTGCCAGGCGCTGCCTCTATCCTTACGGCCGAGGTGGTTGCAATCACCACTCGGTACGGGAGATAACGCTACGTGCCCGGTTCGGACACCAGATTGTAATTCATAGCGACTCACAAAGCACCCTGAGTGCTCTCGGGGCATTGGAATCTCCGCATCCCTGGTTCGCGATATCCGTGACGCCACAGTTTTGGCGAGCCGGGCAGATGTCGAGATTATCTTCTGATGGGTTCCTGGACATGTAGGAATTGCGGAGAATGAACGCGCCAAAGAGTCAGCGAGCACTCTGCGACCGCCTTAGCGTTTCGCTCTTCCTCACACCGACTACATGGCAGGAATACGGGCAGCTCTTCGGACTGCTTGGCAAAGAAGATGGGAGACGGTCGAAGGGAACTTAAAGTTGCGTGCCATTGCGCCGCGACTGTTCCCATGGAGCTATCCCCCAATTCCGCGACGGCTTCAGGTCGCTTTCTGCCGTCTCCGAATCGGACACACTCGTGTGACGCATCGCTATCTGATGGAGTGCTCGCCTGCGCCCTATTGCGACGACTGCGTCGTCGCCCAGACTGTTCGCCACATTCTTGTCGAATGTCCCAGTCTGGGTGATCTTCGCGCACGATACCTGTCCCGGTACCGGGATGGGCGGAGTCACTACCGCCTGTCCCTTGTACACGGGACGAGTTCATGCACATTGACTTGTGGACTTGTTGACTTTTGGGGGGAGGCCGGCCTTCTCCCTATTATTTAAGCAGGGTTTTTTGTTTTTTTTGTTTTGTTTTTTTCCTCTTATAGGTCGCTCGCTCCTGCTCACTTCCCTTTCCCTTTTTTTTGGGGGGGGGGTGTTTTTTATCCTAATTTTATCTTAAAGTAGCCTAGTCATCGGCCAGTCTTTTTCCTTTTTTAAAAATCTTTCATACGCCTCTTTGAACTCCTTAAGAAGTATTCCGTCGTTGATTGATTTATAATTATTTCTTCGGGGGTTTATCAGATCGCTTCCAAATTCATTAGGGTAGAGTGGATAGATTTAATCTTAGCTCGGGGTTTTGGGAATTTTCTTAACAAAAATGAAATTAGTTATTTATATCTTCGACCTTCAATTTGCCCTCACGGCCCCAATCAGCGGCTATATGTTTTCCACACATCCTTACTTTGTCTTCACCACTTTCTTTACAGATCTCCCCTTACAAACTTTGTGATACACCTTCGTTGCTACTGCGCTTTAAATTCGAAGGGACTAAAGTAACAGCGATATAAAAATCTTCTGACGTCACTAAAACCTTCACTTCATCGATCGTGGTTTTCTCGTTTATGAAAAAACATAACAAATATTCAAATATGAATATTGTGTTTGATTTCCTGAATGAACGGAGCTGGCAGAATGCCAAGCCCCCCTTCCCTACAAAATCGAGGTCATCTCCCTCAGAAAGTTTGTAAAGAGTGAATCCGTGATGAAAGTGATGAAAGCAAAAATGTGTGGAAGATCCATAGCTGCACATTCTTCCTACAGACATTTGTACCAGGGAGAATGCATTTGTGGGCCTTTGGGCTGTGGTGGTGGGTGGGGGGGGCACGCAATCTTCCACACAACAGCATGGTTGGCTGCACCTGAAACCCACTTTCCGAAGGTTGAGGTGTAGTTTTCTTTCACAGTCAGGAAACTGCTCCAGATGGACACATACTCGTATTTCGGTTGTCATCTCCACAATTCTCACAAAACTCGAGAATTAAAAAAAAATATGAATTTACAGAATTACGCCCCAACATTCCGAGTCTAGTTCTAAAAAGAGAGGAAAGGGTGGAAATCAGAGGTCTCCGTTGGGTAAAGGAGGAGAGGATAAGGATTCCAAACTTAAATATATTTACCTTAGTGTTTTCGATGAGATTCGCAGGCAAGATAGTCCAAGTTTGTGTTATTTTATATGAAAAGAAATTTTGTGATATCGCATTGTTAAATCTTTGTCCACAATTTTGAAACGGTTATTTCTAGTGGGCACTCTGTTATTTAGTTCAAATATTGAGTCAATTTATATAATTAAACCTGTTTATTATATTAAATACTCTAATAAATTTGTCACGCAGAGGCTGATCTTTCAGCGAAAATAAATCGAGGTGCCTCAGGAGGAAATTTCGTTGTTCGATGCTGGACGCGTTCCAATATTCCATACGTCCTTTTCTATGGAGAAAAGAAATGGTACCGCATACTCCAAATGAGGTCTTACAAACGCTTTATATAAAAGAAAATAATATATTTCGATTTAAATGCAAAATGCTTAGCAATGTATCCTTAAACTACATTGGCCTTTTGTGACGCTACAGTGTAGTGTTTGGAAAATTGGTTTAAAATTTAGACACTCATAAAATATAAGATCTTCTGAGATTTGATAACCTTTTATCATTAGCTTACACTTTTCAAAGTTAAATTGTTATCTTTCCGACCACTTACTCCACTATCCAAGTTTTTTTACAAGTTTTCACAGTCCTATCATATTTTGCCCTACTAGCAATTTTCGCGTCATCGGCAAATTTTGAAATTTTACACATTAAATTCGTTTCCAGATCGTTTATATATTAGAAAAATCAAGAGTCCAAAAACATCCCTGAGGAATGCCGCTTAAATGATGCTAATGGTAAACTATTTCCAGCTTTGCCTACGGTTCGGTCGCTGCTTCCTATCCCTTGCGCTTTTAGCTTTATTAAATCTTTGATGGGCAACAGTGTTAAAACTCCTTTTGAAATCGAGATAAACTACATCTACAATTTTAACTTGATCAAACGTTGTGATCATTTCTTAAATAAAATCAAATGAATTAGTTAAACATGAGCTTTCGAAATTTTTAAACTTGGAAAAATTTAAAGATTTCATCGTTTCCAACAGTTTTCACAAATTTTCTTAAATAAAAAAATATATATTTTCAAATTTCTTACAAATTTCGGTTTTTAAATTTTTTCAAGTGTCGCGAATTTTTTTAAAAATATTAATTTTATATTTTATCTATTTCTCAATTTTCATGAATTTTCCAACAAAATTCCTTTTGAATTGTCTCCATTTCTCCCAAATTCCATTACATTTTTCTCAAAAATTTCATTACATTTTCTCTTTTTAAATTTCTCTAATGAAAAAAAAATCTCTAAGATTTTCCCCATTTATCAATACGTTCTAGAGGGTAAAAAAACACCTTCAATTTTTATTTCTTACAAAAAAAATTGAATTAAAAAAACAAAGAAACCCCCAATTTTTTCAATTAAAAACAACAACAAAGAAACCCCCAATTTTTTCAATTAAAAACAACAACAAAGAAACCCCCAATTTTTTCAATTAAAAACAACAACAAAGAAACCCCCAATTTTTTCAATTAAAGAAAAACAAAGAAACCCCGATTTTTTCAATAAAAACACAAAGAAACCTCAATTTGTTTCAATAAAAAAAAGAAAAGAAACCCCCAATTTTTTCAATTAAAAACAACAACAAAGAAACCCCGATTTTTTCAATAAAAACACAAAGAAACCCCAATTTGTTTCAATTAAAAAAAAGAAAAGAAACCCCCAATGTTTTTAATTAAAAACAACAACAAAGAAACCCCGATTTTTTCAATAAAAACACAAAGAAACCCCAATTTGTTTCAATTAAAAAAAAGAAAAGAAACCCCCAATTTTTTCAATTAAAAACAACAACAAAGAAACCCCAATTTTTTTCAATAAAAACACAAGGAAACCCCAATTTGTTTCAATTAAAAAAGAAAAAGAAACCCCCAAGTTTTTCAATTAAAAACAACAACAAAGAAACCTCTAATTTTTTCAATTAAAGAAAAACAAAGAAACCTCCATTTTGTTTCAATTAAAAACAACAACAAAGCAACCCCCAATTTTTTCAATTAAAAAAAAACAAAGAAACCTCCATTTTTTCAATAAAAAAAGAAACCCCAATTTGTTTCAATTAAAAAAAACCCAAAGAAACCCCATTTTAGTTATTACTGTGGTTCTGCAGGTGGAACATGAGGCGTGTCTGGATTTGAAGATCGTGGTCAAACGCGGAGAAAATATCACCAAAGGATTTTACCGCGATTTGAGTAAGTATTTTGACCTTATCTTTACCCCTCCCCGTTTCAAAATACCCCTCTCCCCCATGACCTACACGGATCTACCTTCTTCGAGGGAATTAGGCAAAATTTAGAGAGTTAGGCCCCTAACCGTGCGCTACACCTTGAGAGAG
Source organism: Ceratothoa steindachneri (assembly GCA_963969495.1). NCBI lineage: Eukaryota > Metazoa > Arthropoda > Malacostraca > Isopoda > Cymothoidae > Ceratothoa > Ceratothoa steindachneri. The sequence continues at coordinate 189,928,477 of OZ018317.1, forward strand.
GCTGTCCTAAGCGAACAGGTCAGAGTGGAGGGAAGCTGTTGCATGCTGGGGGAATTTTATTGCACCCCGCGGTGTAGTGGTCTATGCAACAGTTAGGAAGTGGGAGCTCGATTGCAGCTTAACCGCACGCGGATTGCATCCAGGGGTTGGGGGTTCTCTGGGTTATGCTGGGTTATCTCGAGATTTTCACCTGGGGTGTTTGCCCCCATCCCCCTAAATTTTGGATTGACACTTATCCACCATATGACTTAGAGGTCTGTACTCCGTCCGTGCCGACTACCGCATCTCGACCTTGAATGCGTCGTCGCATTTAACCCCTTGGTTCTCCTCTCCCCCCAAGTTGACATACCGGACCCGTATGTCATCCTTCGAGTTCCGGGTTCGTCGAATTCCTCAAAGCGGACATCACACATCGACAATTCAGTTACTCCCGAATGGAACGAGACCTTCCACTTCTTCCTCGACCCCAAGAAGCAACACAAATTGCGTGAGTAGGAACCATTTTTTTCCCCCCTGACGCTTATTTAACCGTCAAAGCATCCCCCCTCCAACGCATCAGGGACTCGAACCTAAGATTTTAGTGTTTGTCACTAATAATGAATCAAATCCACCGTGGAATGGTATTTCCTCTTAGCCTGAGTGGTGTTCTTTCTACCTTTGAGATCCCTGGCCATTGATTGGACTTGTTTCCAACAAGGAGTTAACATGTTCATCTCGGCTCAGTGGTACCGACTGGTCTTTTTACTGAGCAGACTACAGTGGTCAAGGACCAGTGACTTGAAGATTGCCCACATACAGTCTGAACGGAATGAGTTGGTAGCATGAAAAAAATGTGTATATCAGCTTGAAAGAAATGGCTCTTGAAGCCTGAAAGAAATGAGTCTGGCAGCCTGAAAGAAATGAGTCCTGGGGCCTGAAAGAATGATCCTGGAGGCCTGAAAGAAATGAAATGACTGGAGAGATGAGTGTGGTGGGTGTGCTTAGTCCGGCTCGTTGATCTTCTCATGTCTGTACTGTGCCCGCTTTCCTTGTGCCCAGAGAGTGCCAAATCTCTAAATGGCGGCGGTGACCTCTATTGGCCCTTGTTTGCAGGCGGTTTAAGTCCCATTTCATTGCAGAGGTGACGCTCATGGACGCGAATCATTGGCAGGACGAGGAACTTGGCTGCGACGAGCTCGATATCAGCCTGATCGTGCCGAACTGCGAGTCTGAATTTACCTTCGAGTTCGAAGGAGGCTCAAGAGTCTACGCCACCGTCCTCCTCCAAAAGAAGTAAGGATCCCCCGAGAGTGAGGAGGCGTTTTGAGTGATCCTTTCAAGGTTACCCCGAATGTCGACGATTTTTGTTCCCATCACTTGGCTCTCTCAATGGCAAGTTCCAACGCATCTTACGCCCCTCCCATTTCCTCTCTCAGAGGATCCGTCAGATCGAGACGGGGTCTCCCGTTTAGTCGATGGAGGCATGAAGTCTTCCGCACACTTTTATGGGGGTTGAGAGGCCATAATGAGATGATAGCTTCAATTACGTTGATTCGCGCCAACCACAGTGTATCGATATCCATTAGTTCCGATCCCCAAGGTTTTTCAGGATCATTTCTCCCCCAGCCCAACCCCGGATTTGCGCTTCTCGTTGTCGCTGTGCGAGGATGAGAAGGCGTTCCTGCGAGCGCGCAGGCAGAGGATCCTCACGCATATGCCGCGCATCCTGGGAGCCGGCAAGGGACCCCAGAACAAAGAGGAGGTGAGTTTTTTTGAGGAGGGAGAGGTCGTTCTGGGAGGAGATCCAGAGGTCATAATTTTGGACCATTCAATGGGTATTCGGGGCCCGACCGATGAGACGTTTCTTGGAGTCTGACATCTCGCAGGGTCCTGGAGAGAGGTTGTGGGGTTACGTTAGGTCTGCCCCACCCTCTTACCGCTGATATTTGGTAGTTTCATTCTGTTCACATCCACCCCCCCCCCTCTCCTTTGGTCCTTGAGGTTGGCTACGAGTAGACTCTCCCGAGCCTATTTTGCTGAATCCAGAAACTTTCCCATTGGCAATTCCCTGCATCCTTAATCACTGGTTTCTTCTCTGCCCCCCCCCCCCGCACACACGTATACCACGTCCCACGGAGTGGAAAGGACAGTTTCACGCCGAATGAAGTTAAGAGACATGGGTTTGGTTAGTGGCAGGCTGGAGTTCCGATTTGAGTCGACTCTGGGTCGTCTGTTACGACCTGGCTAGGATCCGACGTTCAACAGGGCCCCGTCACGGGAGTAATGACATCACCTCAGGCTATTAAGCGAGATGCGAGTGGACCCCCAAGGATACCCCCCCCCCCCACCGAGAGTTTGTATGCTAAAAAAAACAAGCCTCCCCCCTCTCCTCCCCCAATTACAAAAGTGTAACCTGGTTCAAAAGATCTTCTCCCTCTCTCTAAATTCTTCTTTCTCCTTTACACGTTGTTTGCCTTTTTTTTACACGCCTTTCATTTGTTCTCTTCGCCACGCCTTTTCTCCAACTTTACACGCTTTTTCTCTTTTACACGCCTTTTATCCTTCTTTACAGGCTTTTCTCCCTCTTTGCACTCTTTTTCTCCTTTAGAGACCTCTTATCTTTCTTTACAGGCAGAGTGTCGCTCTGTGCAGGGGTCATTGCGCCGTTATCCTATTAATTCTTACTAAAAAGATATCCCTCATTGGTCCCTGCTTATTTAATCCCTCCTCCAAGCTTGTTTTGATCCCCCGCCCCTCTCCCCAGGCGTGGCTCTGCACCCTTTGCCCGCAAAATATAAATCACTCTATGGAATCATTCATATTATGTTATATTAATATATATATATATATATATATATATATATATATATATATATATATATGTATAACTGAATCACGAAAATAAGGAACGTGAGGAATTAATGAATAACGTTACAGCCACGAGGAAAATGAAACAACGGAGAACTGCGAGGCCTTTCGACTAATGGTCCTTTACTAAGCAGACTAAAAGACAGGAAAAGAGAGAAAGATATTTATACACCTGATTAATGAAAATATGGGATATAAAGATTAAAAGGGGTGGGATTAGCAGATACCTGGGAAAATCCTATTAACGAGATGAGCCGTCAGGGTTAATAAAAAAAAAAAAGTTACTGGTTACAAAAGAAAGGGGGGGGGGGGCAGTGTTTAGGAATCACATATGCAATATGAAAACCAAAAAAGTTTACACATGATAACTAGAAGATATGACAAAAGAAAAATATGAGGAAAGGTTTTTTTTATTATAAATAAGCTAAAATAACTTCTAAGTGGTAATCATTAATTCAGAAATTTTATCTTTAAAATCATTCTTAAACATTCTTTTGATACCAGGGTCTCCCCCCCAAAATATATATATATATATATATATATATATATATATATATATATATATATATATATATATATATATATATATATATATATATATATATATATATATATATATATATATATATAAATATATATATATATATATATATATATATATATATATATATATATATATATATATATATATATATATATATATATATATATATATATATATATATATATAGTAGGAATATGAAGGCCCAGGTGATTACACTAATCATTTATTGGAAGGACGTTTCGGACCTTTACTAGGACCATCTTCAGCGACTATGTCGACTAATGAGAAGGGGAAGGAATATTAATTGATAACAGTTAAAAGAATGCATTAAATAATGTCTAAAAAAGCGGATGAAGGCAAGTTAAAATAATAAAATTGACAATTATGAAAATTAAAGTAAAAACACTAATAACAATATATAGAATTAATTAATAATACCCAGTAGGATTTGAAAAAATAATAGAAAGTGAAATTATAATATAAACTCGCTCGATGGCTCTGAAACTTTTGAAAACATAGTGGTATAAGTTGTACAGTTCATTCTTGCATGGCATAAAAACACCTCCCCTGGCCCCAATGAAGAAGCCCTACATTACCATGATAGAACCACCTCCATGCTTCATAGTTGGTACTACACAAGCAGGGTGAAATGTCTCTCCATCTCTTCGTCTCACAAATGTAGCTCTTAAGTGCTGAAAATCTGCAAAATTGTTACAAAAAGTTAATTATGTAAATAATTTTCTTACAAGTTAGATTTTCATGGAATTACATAAATACATGCAAAACAACAATGCAATAATCTTTCTTACACATCTGATAATTACTTTCACCAGACCAGATATCTTTAGACCATTGTTTGTGTGTCCAGTTTTTTGTTTTATTTGGCTCACTGAAGATGAGTTTTTTTTTCTGTTTACTTCAGTTATCTGGCTTCGTTCTCGCCTTGCATCCTTTTAGCCCTTAATTTTTAGTCTTTCTAGGTGTTGTAAGACGTTTTCTACCACTCTTTTTCTTTGATACAACCCTTCCCTTCAAATGACCAGGTAAAGCCCATGTACTTCTTATTTTGCTTCATAGCAACCTATCCCATCCTGGTCATTTGTAGGAAGAGAAAATCGCAAAGCTTTTGGTCGCCTTAGGTTAATATTTAGTACACAGCCACATTGATAATTGGAATCGCATCACATTTTATTATATATCAATTTTTAGTTTTTTTTCATGAATTGAAATATGATTTGGACATTCTATATTATTCAATATTAAAGATTTAAATAACATTCGGGGCGGGGCTTATATGTTGGAAGTCAAGAAACGGCCTAAAAACAATAAACATTAAAGCGACTAACGACGTTTGGCAATCACCTTTGAATTCGAACTTAATTCTAGGCTTTTGAATTGTGAATACTACTAGCTGATTAGAAATATCAGGGAGTGTGGGGGTGCACCCCCACCATTAAAGGGGGGGGGGGGTATTTGGGTGAAGCCCCATTTCGAAGTAATCAACTTAAGGTTCAGATTCAATGCGGGTGCCAGACTTTGTTAGGAGCTCCAATGTTCTCTATTTTTATGCAGTGCTCCGCCCCAAATGGGCGGAGCTAGAAATGGACTCATAAAATTCTCTTGAAATCCGTGGCTGTGTATTGAAAATTTACCACGTTTTATATAAGTGATTCAGGCGCCATGTTTTCAACATTATTTTTTTAGCAATTTCTACTTGAAGAAGTTGGATTTGTGGTCTCTGAGCTTCTGCAATTTCTTTAATTTTAACCATATTTACTTACTTAGAACAATAATAAATACACAAGTTATAAATTCAAGCGGAAACTAGAAATATTGGATAATTCTCAGTTCAAAAAAACACTTTTATATTCAGTAAAAATTAAGTAATTCAAACAACAAAATATTCAAAATATTAGCAAATACCCATTATTATCATACATATTTTTAAATAATATGATAAATCTACAAATATATGAGGGTTACTTTATATTTTCGACTAAGAGTGTATAACACATACCTCAGTGACGTTCCCAATGATTCTATACGTTGGATTGGGATGGAGAAGTTGGTCGCTACGTCACCTGTTTGTGCGGTTCCTCTCTTAACCCCTCGTTTTCCCTTTCCTCCTCCAGGTGCCCATCGTGGCCATGCTGGGGTCTGGTGGAGGGTTTCGAGCGATGATCTGTCTCAGCGCCGCCACCAAAGTCCTGCACGAGGCCAACATCCTCGACTGCTGCACCTACATATCCGGCCTCTCCGGGTCGTCATGGTAACGCCATTTTTCAGGACAATCACAGGGGGGGTGGGTCGGTACCCCACCTTTCCTTGGGCGAGAGTGGTGTCGAGTACTCTTTTCTAGGTCAATGACCTCATTTAAGATGCCTCTTATTTCTCTGTCGCGGTTTGGGGATCTACTGATTACCGTGGGCTCCGAACCACGGAATCTACAAACGTATGGCAGCCGTCGCGGAGGCGACTTCATCTGGCGACTACTCAAGCTCGATGTGGCTTAACTTGGCCGTAGTCCGAAGCTTTATTTCCTCTCGGCTAAGCAGTAGCCCGAATAATATATATAATGGCATAATATGAGTGGGGGAGAAGACGCATGAGATGGAAGAATAAAGGTGCATGGTAGTGTAAATAATGGCAGAAGAATGGTAGGAAATAGGTGAATGAGAATGTACACTACCGAGCAAAATAAGAGAACGATTTTCCTTTATTAAAATATTTTAAAAAATATGATGAGTAGATAAATTAAATTTCCTTGGTACATAAAGACGCATTTAATATATTTTATGAAGATTTAATATGATACAATTATATATTCAAGAAATTATAGTAAATAAACTAAAAAAAAATAAAATATTGACACGTGCAAAATAAGAGAACGATCATTTACAGAATTGCTTATCGAGCGAATACACTTGAAACAAAGCGGGACTTGACAACGATGAAAATTAAAACGCTTAATATGTGTTGAAGGCTTTGTTTTCTGTTACTTCGACGCAACGACGACCACAAGACATCACCAGTTTCTTGCAAAATTCTAGTGTTATTTTGTTCCATTTTTGCACAATTTTCCTCCATAAAATCCGTCACAGTTGAAGGCCTCTGGTCACAAACTTTGACTCTAATGATCTTCCAGAGGTTCTCAATTGGGTTCAGGTCCGAGCTTTGAACAGGCCACTTCATTACTTCGATACCTTGTTCGAAATAGTATTTGACTCGCTTTGCAGTATGGCATGGCGCGTTGTCCTGCATAAATACTGCTGGTTCGTTCAAAGATGCTCGGAGTGAAGGTATAAGATGTTGTACGAGGTTTAGGTACAAATTCGCATTTATCATTCCAATTATTCGCTCCAACGGACCAACTCTTTAGAAGAAAACATCCCCCATACCATGCCGCTGCCTCCTTCATTCTTGATAGACTTTTTAACACATTTGGAGTTAAGTCTGACATCTGCAACGCGTCTAACAAAGAGTCTGCCAATCAGATCTAACTAAATTAAATCTACTTTCGTCGCTGAAATGAATTCTCTATCAATCTTCATTCCTCCAAACAACATGAGCTTCAATATAGTCGAGTCTTGTCTTCAAGTTCTTCTTACTGATGATTGGTTTGGTTGCTGGAGAACGAGCTTTTAAAACAGATGCATTGACGCGACGGGACGCTGTGAAACGGCTCACTTCTTTTCCACTATTGGTCTTAATTTGTCGAGAAATTCCTGCTGCATTCTCGAAGGGACCCGTCATAGAGCAGCGCCCAATAGCCTTATCTTCTCAAACGGTGGTTATGCTAGGTCGATCGAATTTTGCAGGAGATTTATAGGTTTTGTTATCATTATATAACTTTAGAACGCACGAAATTACACTCTTGGACCTTTCTACTTCTCTTGAAATCACAGAAAGTGTCCTACCCGAAGTCTTCAAGCGACCAATTCTCCGACGTAGCTCAGAAATCACTTTCACGAGTGGTGGCATCTCTCCAGAGTGAATAAGGCAACAATGGCGGTTATATAGTTCTTACCTACTGAGCAAAATGTTGCCACATCATTTCAAGAAACTTCTGGAATGTTCCTGAAAAAAATCGTTTTCTTGTTTTGCACGCGTCAATATTTAAATTTATTAATATTTAATTTAATTTTATTTAATTTTATTCAGTTATAATTTCTTGAATATATAATTGTATTATATTTAATTTCCATAAATATATTAAAAGCATGCCTTTATGTACCGTGGAAATTCCATTTACCGACTCATCATATTTTTGAAAATATTTTAATAAAAGAAAATCGTTCTCTTATTTTGCTCGGTAGTGTATATAATGGCATAAGGGGTGTGGAAAAGTATGATAGTGTATGTAATGGCAGAAGAAGCGCGATGTTGGCCCATAATGGCAGGATTGACTTTTGAGGGAGTGTTGGCGGGATTGAGGGACGTTCAGGGAGCTATTCTAACCTTGGTTCGTGGGGTCCTCCAGGTTCATCTCGACCCTGTACGCCTACGACAACTTCCCGACCACGAATTTGGACGCGGTCTGTGAGGACCTGAAGGAGTCGGTGACGAGCAACTGGAAGTGGAACTTGATGCATTGCCACCGCTACCTCTTGAGCATGGTGGAGAAGAAGCGGCGAGGCCAACCCGTCTCCTTCACCGACATCTTCGGTCACCTCCTCGGGGATGTCCTACTCAAGGAGGTGACTCACTCCTCCGCTCGTCCAGGGGATGGGCTGTTCTTTACTTCGGGTGGCGGTTGGAAGGGTGGTAATGATAATAATAGTAGTTTTAATAGTAGCAGTTGTTTGAATAGTAATAGTATTGCGTATCGCGTTGGTAGGATGCAGCTTTCGGGGCCCATATCCGAGCTTATTCCGCTTTTACCACACGCGCCGTAGGACGGTCTGGGTATAGAGCCCACTTCACCCTCCTCCATCACTATGAAGGGGCAATTTGTGGTGGACAAAATGCTGGGTAACTTTGTGCTTCATGGGGCATAAAAGGGGTGGAGGGAGGAGGTAGTTTTAGTAGCGTTGACGCGCGCCAACCCCACTTCGTGGAGAAACTGGTAGATGTTGAAGTAGTAATATAACTGCCACGTCATAGTCAGGGCACGTTTCTCTCTATCCCGATCCAAGGTCATTCCTAGGATTATTACTCGGCTTCTCTGTCTATTTCACGGGTATTTGTGGTCATAATGAGTCATTCTCTGTGACACGCAGCTTACACTACAGTGGTAGTGCTATCAAGCCTTGCCAAATGGAGTTGTCGCGTACAATCATGGGGTCTTCCCGCCCGTTGTGGCAAAAATACGTACTTGGTGGCAACAAGATGACCCGTGCGTTGTGGCAACAAGACGTGCCCCCGTTCGTTGTGGCAACAAGACGTGCCCCCGTGCGTTGTGGCAACAGGTAGTGAACCCGCACTTGGTAGCAACAAGACGTCCCCGCTAGCGTTGTGGCAACAAGCAGTGAACCCGCACTTGGTGGTAACTATACGTCCCCCGCGCGTTGTGGCAAAAGGCAGTGAACCTGCACTTGGTAGCAACAAGACGTCCCCGCTAGCGTTGTGGCAACAAGCAGTGCCCCCGCACTTGGTGGCAACAAGACGTGCCCCCGTGCGTTGTGGCAACAGGCAGTGAACCCGCACTTGGTAGCAACAAGACGTCCCCGCTGGCGTTGTGGCAACAAGCAGTGCCCCAGCACTTGGTGGCAACAAAACGTTCCCCCGCGCGTTGTGGCAACAAGCAGTGCCCCGCACTTGGTGGCAACAAGACGTGCCCCCGTGCGTTGTGGCAACTAGACGTTACCTACGCGTTGAGTAAACTCGAGCCCAACCTCTGAGTTGTAACAACTGAACCACTAATTTCGTCCTTCCTTCTCTGCCCGCAGAAGAAGCACAAGAAACTGTCAGACCAACGCAAGATCCTGAGGGGAAGCAAAGTTCCTCTTCCCCTTTACACATGTCTTCACGCTAAGGCTTCGGTCTCCTGCAGGGCGTTTTCGGTGAGTGGAGCTCAAAGGGAGGCAAAGGCCCTTCTCTGGGGCAGCCCCTGACATCCGACACTTTCAAAGGGTGGAGTGTAGGAGGTTGATAAGAGAATTCCTTACATAGGATGTCCCGGTAACTGAGTTGAATTCCTTCAAATAAGCATCAATTCACCGTTGAAGGTGGATATTATTTGATGGATTGGCGCAAGGTAGATTTTAAATCCATTCGTTTACGTCGTTGTAATTAAGTCTTGTCCATGTCCACCTTTTGTGGGGGATTCTTGTCCTGTTTTCTCTCCTACCAACTGGCCCTTCATCTCTCTCTGTATACTGGGTTAATTAAGCCCAGATTCCTCTTACTTGTATTCAGTAGAGACCATTCCTTGATGATGGTCGATAAAATATTCCCTAGTGGGAGATCTGGTAGCTCCGAGATGCGTAACCTTTCCCTTAGATAAAGTTTAAGTAATAACTAGGAAGTTCACAAAGAGTCAGTTTAGTCTTATTTCGGTGCTTAAATTATGGTACAACTCTTTTAGATAAAATTCAGTTTAAAGCAATTTGGGAGTACAACTTAGTGCTCATAAATATAAACCCCTCCCTACCATCTCCGTAATTGGAAGAACATCTCATGAGTTAACGTCTTCTTTCCGCTGGCATTTTGTGATGGAGAAAATAAAGTTGCCAACACTTAGAATTGAGCGCGAAGACCGGAGATTTGAGGTATTCAGATAGGTGGCGCTCTAATCGCAGGCATTTGAGGTATTCAGATAGGTGGCGTTCTAATCGCAGGCATTTGAGGTATTCAGATAGGTGGCGTTCTAATCGCAGGCATTTGAGGTATTCAGATAGGTGGCGTTCTAATCGCAGGCATTTGAGGTATTCAGATAGGTGGCGTTCTAATCGCAGGCATTTGAGGTATTCAGATAAGTGGCGTTTAAATCGCAGGCATAAACATTGCATCATCTTTCCCCAGGAATGGATTGAGTTCTCCCCGTTTGAGATTGGGATTGCAAAATACGGCACGTTCATGAAGTCGGAACATTTCGGGAGCAAGTTCCTCGTGGGGAAGATGATCAAAACCTACCCTGAGTTCCCCCTGTTCTACCTACAAGGTGAGAGAGTATTTTGCGTCCCCTTTTCTATGCCTTTTTCGTCTTAAGCAAGCGGTCGCCCTTCCCTCCTTGTCTTGGCTTCTCTTTGAACACAGGGGACAATCGTTCGAGGAAATTATTTCTCCCCAGGAAATTGCCTGATTGAGGCACAGGGTGGTTTGAAAGTCTTGTCACCCCTTACTCTTAATTGATCCCGTCAGAAACGGTTTATGTTCCTAACGCGGTATCGTCCTCTTCGGAATGGCTCGTTTGCCGAATCTTGCAGTAAAGTCCTGTCGCACATCCTCCATGCTCTTGCCAGAGTGCAGAGGATCATGTGCGCATACACTTGCAATCAGCCTATCTTCCAAACTGTAGGAGCTCGTGTCAGCCATCTGAAATAGAAAATGCAAACATTATTTACAGGGGGGAGGGGGAAGACTTTCGGTGATCTGAAATAGAAAATTCAAACCATATTTACAGGGGATAACAAGACTTTCGGACCATACTGTGCATCAGCTAAACTGAGAAGCTTTTATGTATTTTGGCGTAATTTATTCCATCTCTGACATTCGAGGTTAACCAATGTTGTGATGGAACTGTTGTATTAATGTTAAGGTGTACAAAGGTGACTGCAAGAACTACAGTGGATAAGGCTGAGGGTGTAGGCAAAGAGTGATAAATGCAAAGTGTGTGGTAGGTTATGGATCGGAAGAAAGCTTATGGTAGATGCTAAAAATGTATGGAAAGAGGGGTAAACTGTTGGATGATGTGAAAAGTATTTATGTTGGAAGGCGTGTGTTTGGGTGAAAGCCGGAGTGGGTGATTTCACATACAGGAAATGCTGGGTGGGAGTGGGCAAGGGTATGATGTCGACATCACTTTTTATTTATGACTGGAGTACTGAGAGAACTATGAATGGGAATGAAGTAAACAGATGTGAGATTGATGAGGACTGGTAAGGAGGGGGGGAATTCTATGCTAATGACCCAGTGTTTGTGGTAAAGAATGAGAACGAATTCAATACGAAATGTTGATCGAAGGGTTTGAAAGGTTAGGTGTGAGGAAGGGTTTGAGAGTCATTGTGTTTGAGGGTGAAGTTTGATATCCGACTCCATATTGTCACCCTTGAACAGATGAAGTGGATTGCGACTAGATGGTTTTAAATGGTAGGAAAGTCGGGGGGAGGGGGAAGAGCGTTAGTAAATGGTGAGTGAGTGTGGAATGTGAAGGAGAAGGAAAAGTGAGAATAGTGCAAATGGAGAATTTTAGAGAGATGCTTGGTGTGTGAAAGATGGAGCGAGTAAGGAACGAGTGTGTAAAAGATGTTTATGGTCTGATGAAGGGTGTGAAAGAGCTTGTGATTGGGGTCGTTCTGAGATGGGATGGAAGGGCAAGGATAATGGAGAGTGAGTGTAGAGATGTGGGTAGGGTTGGGTGACCACGTAAAAGGTGAGTTATACGAGTGTTTGGGAGAGAAAGGGCTGACAGTGCGTGGAAAGCGGGGGGAGGGGGCGTAATGGGACGTTGTCCAAGAATGAACCTGTGTGAACGAGATGATTCAGTACATTCCACCCCGTCGCTATGAGGCCAATTGTGCGTGAAAGGAGAATGTTTGGTGGCTTTGTGCTTGATATAGTAGGTAGGGATCGGTAGTTTTGGAGTGGCATTGATGTGCACTGACCCTGCGGTTGGTGATGATGCCTTCCATTTTCATTCATCCATTTTCGTTCTTCTCTCTCTTCACCGAGGTCGTAATTTTGCCGGGGCCGGGGTCACTAATATTTAGACCGGAGCCGGAGCCGGAACCCAGGTGGGTCTATACTTTAGGGTGGTCCACCTTGAAGATGTAGGTTTCTGCCTGAACACTGACTTTTGCGCAGGTGTGTGGGGCAGCGCGTTCACCATCCTGATGAAACGCATCGCCTTCGACGGGGGTTCGAAGCAGGACATCGTCCAGATGATGAGGGATGTGACCGAGGAACGAGAGATCAATGGTAAGAGGATCCCGAAATAGCGAGGGCAGATTTGGCCTGGATGGGGGGGGGGGGGTTCTCTCGAGTCCCTCAAAGGGGGACTGGGGAATTTTCGAAAGCCTCTTTCCCCTCCCTAGGGGGTTGTCTGCTTTCTTAAGTCCGCATTCTAGGACCGTAGTCCTCGAGGGGCTAACCCCTCGAGGCTTTTACTCCGTGGCGCGTTCCAATGAGGTCTCGTCTTTTTCGAGACCAAGACCATTTTAGTGTCTTGGCGGGGGGGGGGGGGCAAGTGTGGTTGGTGAAAAGCGAGTTCCTCCCCCTCCCCTGAAACCCTTCTATGGAATTCTAGCTCCTGTATATAGGTACATTTTACCCATTCCTTGGCACAATCTCGAGTGCCGCAAGTAGTCTACTCATTAGACCACTCGGGTTGTGTACCTTCTACACATTTTCAGTTCCCCTAACTTCACCACTTTCTTTATGAACCTCTCCTCACAAACCTTCCCTATGGAAATGGCCTCGTTGGTTTTCGTTTCTTAAAGTAAATAATTAGAGTCACGCTGGGTGCTGTGTTGTGCGGACTGAGCCCCCTTCGAGGGCAAAAACATGGGGGGGAAAGGATGTCTCCCTAGATGCTGTTGGTTTCTTTGTAGAAAACCTCGAGGACGATAACATGGTGGAGTAGGAGGGGACTGAGGTTCCCCTCGATGTATGGTTGGTTTCTTTGCAGAAAAACTCGAGGAAGAGAACATGTGTTTCGACGAGGCGGAGAGAGAGAGCGAGACTGACGACGAGGCCGACGTCGAAGGAGCCGACGATCGCGCCGACCTCCACCTCGAACAGGGGGAGACTCAGGATAAGAAGGCGTCACTCACGTTGGAGGAGGAGAAGGAGAGGCTGAGGGAAATCCTGGGGGAGGACGAGGACCACTATCCTTTGTTTCCAGTGACCCCGATCTCGAAAACTGGTGGCGAAAGCCCGAAGAACAACGAGTTGCCTAAGGGAAAGCGGCTGCCCTTCCAGTTCAGTTTCGACTTCGCCAATAAGCCGAAAACGGAGATGGGGCAAGACCTCACCCTTCAGGTTCCCACGTCCAAAGTGAGGTCGGGCAGTATGCCCAACCTCTTCTCCTTTGGGGCCAGTGGGGACGGCAAGGCTAATTTGGCGCCGAAAGGAGACCGCCTTCAGCGCAAAGGCGCCATGAAAGAAGGGAGCTGCGCCCAAAATAGCTACTGGTCCAGTCGAAGGCAAGTTCTCTTCTTAGGATTGGACCCCGCCCCAATTTGCCGAAAGTTCTATCCTCCATCGTGTCACTTGTGTTAGCAGAGTGCAAACACCGATTCCGATTTTAGCGAAGTTAATCCCGATTAGGGTCACCTTCCCGGTGGCTGTTATACGATGTAGATAACCATGGTTCGGAGCCCACGTTAATCAGTAGGTCCCCCTAAATAAAAATAAAAGGACTCAAAACGAGTGCAGATCAATGGTGAACCTCTACCATTAAAAAAAATAATTAAAAAGCTACTTGTGTGTTGTAGGAGGGGCTGGAGGTAGCGCAGTAAAGGTTTTCAACAACCGTCCACCCATAGTCGCCAACGATAGGAAGATGGTTGGATCACTTGAATTCATTGCTTCCCAAAACAACAATTGAACATATTTTCTTTTTCTCCTACATTTTTTGCATGTTGATTTTTATTTTTCATCAATTTCAAATAAAACAACCTAATGAACACTTTAACATGCTCCTTCCCATCTGAATCCCTCGTTATTGAGTTGTGCGTGCCCTCCAGGCCCTAACACCCTCCCAGTCCCATTTACCAACGGAAGGTCCGAGGCTCTTTTCCACACATTTTCACTTGTTCTATTTCCTCCACTTTATATATTTTCCTTAACAAACTTTATGTGTGATACGCCCTTGTTGCTATTACAACTTTACATTAGACTTGTAAAGCAACGAGTTAAAGTGACCCAGAGTAACTCAGTTCCTCTTCGAGGGGTTGCTATCACTTGTGGGAAACGGAAAAAGACCCCCATTTGATGGCGTTAGACATCCAAACAACGCTCAGTATTTGGATGGGGGTTAGGTCAGTGTTTTTCAACCTTTTTAGGATAGTGGCACTCCAATTGCTATCTAGAAGCAGCCGTGGCACCCCAATATAATTTATGTATAAATACTTAATTACGCGGAGAGCACTTCAAAATTAATCACGATTGATATTTAACTTAATTTAATCGAAATAAAACAAAAATAAATAAATAAATAAATCTTACCTTTAAAAGATTAATGGGAAAATTGAGCTTGATGATTATAACATAATTCTATAATATTGAGACATAGAGTTGACAAGTCAACTCTCATTTCTTCATTCACTGCCTGCCATCTTTTTCTTTTCCTTGTTTTTATGTTGTACACTGCAGAAAAGATAGTTTCAAAATACTTTCATGTGTTTTTAGATTTTTATAGAAATGCTTAAAATACATATTTCTTTTGCAATTTAAGCTTTTTAAAATCAATTTATAGCAAGTAATTGAAGATGTTGATGCCATCAGCGATTACACAATATGATGGCATCAGCTCCCGCGGGATCTTGTGATGTTTTTAGAAATTAAAATTTCAAAAAACAAATTATGACAAAAGCGTACGAGCTTCCAAAACATCCATGTGTAACTGCTGTCCGTTCATGAATAATAATTTTCAAATTCGTTAAGATTATTTCTCATTTTATCAGGGTACCAGCAAAGGTATCTGGGCAAATTGCATTTTTCAAAATAATGGTGAAAATATTATCTTACTTTTAAAACTTTTTTTTTTACAAAATAGTAATTTAGATATTTGTTTATTTGAAAACTACTGGGTTAGGTAAAAGGAAGATTCACAAGGGTCTATGGAATCGAAGTACTTGCAAATCTCAATGGGTTTAAGTAAATATGGCTGTCATCTTTGAGTTGCAAGGGCCATAAACTGCTATATTATAATGTCAGAGGAACGCAAAACGATCTTTGTCCATTTTCTCGGTCGCCATTGAGAGGAAACTATGTGTTTGCAAATGGAAATTCAGTTATCCCCATTCCACCCATTTTCAAATCTATAAAGGTCACAGGTATACTTATTATATCCCATGAACTTGTTCTTTATGTAATACCTATGACCTATTTCACCCTTAATTTAATCCTCAGATCAAGAATTACTCGCTCCCATTCACCCCCAGTTGAGGATTTGAAGCAAACTGTGCTGCGAATTTAAACATGACTCCTTTGCATCATAGCCCTACTGGGAGCCATTTTAATATGACCCGTTGTAGCTGTTACTATGCCAACCCAGGTTCAATAAATTGGTAACATCTTCGGATGGGGGCGAGTGATGTAGCTCATTGTAGGTACACCTTGTGAGTGGCATCAAGCGGTATAACCCCACTATTTTCTGACTCAGGACGAGACGGATGACGCAGAGGGCGAAGAAGTGCAGCGTGTTCCAGAGTCTGATGCAAAGAACGGGCGTCCTGGATTCGCGGGCGGGTCGAGCGGGCGAAATCTTGAATCCGTTTCGAGGTCTCTCCTTGAAGAATTCCTTCCCCCTGTCCCCCTTTTCTCCCGAAGACGACGCAGCCCTCGTCGATGGGAGTGACAATCGTACGTAGTCCTCCTACCGTTTGAGAACTCATGGGAATTTTCCCTGGTCGCTACTATGGTGGAATTTCTTTACAAGTTTCTAAATTTGTACTTGGTGTAGGTCAGAGGCTCTCAAAGTGACTTGATATCTATTTTTCATTGGCGGTTTTGGAATGTACATTCATGACCACTCAACTCGAGTCTTTAAGATTGGGTTTTGTGCCTGTCATTCTAGATCCTATCTTTGTCTCTATGGCTATTATATTCTTTTGTCTTTCATTTCATTCTTTTGCGTCGGGTGTCATGAGCTTTTTATGCACCTTATCCACTTCCTTTTTCGACTTTTTATCTTACAGCTGTGATCGGAAAGAGCTGTCGCTACGAGCCACTGGACAACACTGCCAAAAGACTCTTCATTGTTGATTCAGGCCTGGCGTTCAACTCGCCATACCCGCTTCTCCTGCGCCCCCAGAGAGCTGTCGACATGTACCTATCATTCGACTTCTCCCAACGAAGTTCAGACGATAGCATGCCCTTCAAAGAACTTCTCTTGGCAGAGAAATGGGCCAACCAAAACCAAGTTCTTTTCCCTCCGATTGAGAAGCTGGTGAGTTTTCCCTTGCACGTGAAATTACCCATCAGCACCGATTTCCTAAACATTTTTGTTTTAATTATTTAATAATGTTTTTACAAGATTTATAACTAAGCTGGAGGATAAGGGTAGGGTTTTGCGTAGCGCATTGTGCAACATACGTCTGGCTTAATGCCAACAGCCATAAGTGCTCTTGTAGCTGCCTATAATCATGTGATCGTGTGCTGGTGTTTTCCACGGTCTATCAAAAAAGTTGAACAGCGGTACATCATAAAATTTTGCTAAAAACAGAGATATCAAACATGAAACTTTCAGAAAGATCAACATGTAGGAGTGCTGAAATGTTTAGAATGTCTGTGATTTGTTTTGGAAAAAAAAACCCTCTCAGATTACAAATGAAATTTATATCAGTGATTAAACAGCACCCACAATGAGGTGCAAAATTCGCTATCCAGATTTTCTGTAGATAGTTTCCACTGGATACGAGACTTAATGTACGTCAGCACTCAGAAATCCCTGACCAAAAAGGCGTTGCAAGTCCTCTAAAAGATGGAATGTATAATTGCAATTTTTATCAACTACCGGGGGCCGTGTATCCAGAAACGCACATAGTTCAAATTAAACAAACAACTTCTTCAACATTATTTCTTGCATTTGTGACGTAGTTAAGCGAAAGAGGCCAAGCTTGTGAAAGGCGACGATTGAGCAGCTGTACTATGACAAAACTCCTGCAGGTTTCTCCACTGATTCATGAATTTAAGACAAACCAGAAGCTCCCTTACGAATTGTGGTGTTCTCCCAAGCTCGAAACTCCGCCCCCAGGATTCCCGATTTCAGAGAGAGGAAGCGGATATCATGAGGAATGCAAGGAGCATCTTTGAAGATTGCCTCAGCCGATGCAAAAAACGCTGGGCTAATTTGAAGTTACTTACCTTAGGGGAGGTAATTACCCTGGCTTGACAGCTGGGGTATTTACTTTAGTCTCAATTCGGATATTCTTTGAACAGGCATTATAGGGCACTGTAGCCCCCACAAAAGTTTTTTTCTCTTCAACTTTTGAAAGAACGCCGTTACAGACGCACGATTCTCTACCCTTTGCGGCCACGGCAAGAAATGGTAAATGCGACCAGACAACCATGTGTTCTGTCCCATGTAGGATACTAGCAGGGGTTTTATTACTAAGTTTCAAAGTGGGGTCTGCCGTTTAGTGGGGTCTAATACACTTATCGCTAAGAATATATAGTAGCTGCCGTAATATCAACCCCAGTAGGCACCCTATTCGGCTAATTAACATACTCGATGTGGCTTAAGCTGGATGATGAAAATGTTTTGTAGTTTAGGGATGGTCGAACCAATAGATTCAGAATTAGTGGAAAAGTGGGTTATAATATCCATATTAATAGGGGGGGGGGGGGTGAAGTCAGACGAGTAAAGATGAATGAACCCTGAGGGATGTGTGAAAGAATTGGTGTTATTCGAGCAAGTGGAGAGCATTGTGAGTGATGTGTTTGGAGAGGATGTCCAAAGTGTGTTAGTATCTCATAACTGGTAGGAGGACTCTCCTGGAATAACAAAAGACCATGGTTGTCATGGCAATAATGCTTTCGAGGGGATAAATGTCAACCGAGCCGGTTGTTTATGTTAGGTGTACGGGGGTGATTGGGTTCTGGCTCTTATTTATCTCCTTTTTTATGGCATTGACCCATGCTTACTCACGGTTATCATCTTGAATTATGTGATTTTAATTATTTATTTATATCTAAATATCGGTGGATAATATAAAGTATTTTGCTCATAGAGTAAAGAACCAACATGTCCAAAGCCGTCGCTCTTTAGTAAGTTTAGCCGGGGGGGTGCCTCTTTTGAAGCCCACCATGAAACAACGCTACTATTGTGAGTCTCGTCTTGTTCGCAGGCGGAGGAATTTTCCAAAGATAAAGAAGTCAAGGAATTGTACATCTTCAAAGATCCTGACAACCCGTTCTGCCCCGTCATCCTCCACTTCACAATTGTCAACAACAAATTCAGGCATTACAAATCACCAGGTATAAGATTGCGGCTGTTTTTCGTTCAGATCCCCCCACCCCCACCCACCACGCCCCATCCACGCGACTCTTCAAGCTTTTGGTGGTTTAATGGCGTCGGGTTCTTGCTCTAGTTCAGTCCGTGTTGAGCCATCCAGGCGCGTGTTCGTGCCTTAAGTGGGCCGTTTTCCACTGGCTATCAATGGCTCTTGAGTCCTGTCCCCACCCCTTGTTCTCTAGAATAACTTCCTGATCTAGAAAATAGATCCAACCAAAGGCATTAGGACAATTCAGTTCCAGACAATTTGATTCCCGTACTATTCGGTAGCAATTTTTTTTTTTAATTTAACCTAACTTAACTTAACCTAAAACCGATGGGTTTGAACTTGAAATTAAAATATACAATGCACCAAGATAGTACAACACCACCACACAAACTGACAAATATTTTCAGATCGGAGTTGCCAGGGGTATATACTCGTATGCATGATATAGTGGACCCAAATAAAAATATATATTCCATTAACAGTACCGAATTATCTGGGATCGAATTTTGTGGTACCGAATCATCTGCACACCTGAACAAAGGATGTAACCTCATTACCCCAAGAATCGTGCGTGTACATAGGGTGGGGCGTTCCTCTGAGGGATCACTCTAGCCCGGGGCCTCCTAGAGTCTAAAATTTCCCTTACACGTCTATTGGAGACTACTCCTCTGCTTCTTTTTCTGTCTTCCCTAATTTATCATCCTTCCTGTAGAGGTGATCAACTAGCGAATCATAGCCCTTTCTGGGGCTTTTGGTATTCTTTCCCATTCTAACTTATTTCTCTCTTCTTCTTTTTTTACTTCAGGAATACGGAGGACGACCGTCAAAGAGCGCGATTTCGCCAATTTCGACTTGTTCGACGATCCCGCTCAACCTTACGCTTCAACCAACTTTGTCTACGAACCTCTTCAGTATGAACGCTTATTCAAACTCGTCGAGTTCAATACTCTACTCAACATCGACAGGATCAAGCGAGAAATGGAAGAAATGATTGCAAAGAAGCGGCGAATGATGGCCAAACAGAACGAAAGGCAAGTACAAAAGATGATCACACTGTTGAAATGCAAACAAAAATTCCAAAATCTCCGGAAAGGTTCAAAGAGCGATTTGGGCCTACGCCTGGATGAGAAACAGACAAAGAAGTTACTTCAAATAGGACGGTCCATGTCCAACTCAAGCAAGAAAGACGATGACGAATTCTTCGACAGTTGCGATAGCCTAAGCGATTACGACTTCAGTGACGAGGCCCCCTTTTTCGATGCCACCAAGGATTTGATAACAGAACATGAAGAAGAGAAAGAAAATGAAGACGATGAGCAAGAAGAAGAGAAAGAAAAAAATGAATATGACCAGGAAAAGGATTCTGAACTCGACTCAGATATTATGACGGACGAAAGAGTGATCGTACAACTCAATTCTAAACCAGACCTCGATCACACCTCTGAAAATAAAGAATTCTATACTGCCTCTAAGGCTGATAGGGAAGTCAAAATGATCCAAACTTTCACTGCTGAGATATGAAATTCGTTTCAAGGAGAAAGATCTTGTGGAATTGGTCTGAGATGTTTGCAGTTATCTCCAATCTGCATATGCGAGATTCAGCATCTGGAACGCATTGGAGATTACATTTTAGAATTTTGATGATCGAAGGAAAACGTATACGCTGAGTTCAAATCTCTATTTAGTATATTATTTATAATTCTCCCTATTGGCAGAACTCATCTCTTGAAAACATGATTCCACCGAAAACTTCCATTTGAACCTTATTTAAATTGAGATTTGAGTTGTCCTGCACAGCGTTCGTTCTTCCACCACTTAAGTAGGAGAGAAGGAAGCCTCTGCTATCTTTCCTAACGCGACGATCCCCATCACGGTCACTATTTGAATCCTGAATATGAGGAACGTGTTTGTCTTCCTTTAGCTACAAATCCTACGTCTAAGATTTGTGATCACTTCCCGTTAATTTTGTCTTGTGTAAGTTGCGTTAAAAATTTAACCACCCATGTGTAGTTGTGGCTCCTCTCAATGCCCGTTTCCGTGCGCGGAGGGGGTGGCATGGGGTTCTTGCAAGAGGCTTGGCTCTTAGGACTAACTTAATCCTCTATGCATTTAGTGACTCCACATTTCGTATGATTTTTACTTCACAAATACTTGTATCAATGTCCAGAACATATATGTAATTAAAGGAGTAGTAATTTCTTCATCTACTTTATACTTGTTTTGATAGCAGATGTCTGTGACCTCGATAATTGTACTTGTTTTAAACAATTGTGATATATTTTTAAGATATTTATATTGAACGCATTCAATAAATGTTCACAATACTTGCCTAATTCTATCTCCCATCTCTATTCTTATCATCCAATGGCATTCATGAATGGCAAATCCCAATTATTATGCAGTGTATGACCGAAAAAAAAGAGAATTGTGTCAAAGAGAACTATTCTCTCCTGGTCTCCATTCCAGCAATTAATTGTCTTCAAAAAGATATAAAGGTTCTACCGACCGAATGGGTTTGTTGTGAATGTGTTGAAATGTGTCTGGTCTCTGGTAGCAGCAGTGCAGATCTATATAGTAACCAAGCCGATTTTGGTATTTGAATTGACCAATATAGAGAGAGTAAATGTAGAAAAGGGTTACGTAAGTGAAACTGGCAAGTGTAAAGACTGTACGGAAGTGTACTAGACAATAAGGAAGGAAGACACTGAGTGGTAGAATAATATGAAAGGCAGTGTTAAAAAGGCGTGACTATGATGGTTGTTTTTTTCTCTAAACCGAGCAAGATTCGCAAACTTATGTAAACAGTTCATTACCGAGAATTATTTCAAATATAAAATGTTTGTGCGCCTGAAAATGCATATAATACCTGATTGGGGGCTGGTAGCCTGTGAGACTCTTTCCTCGAAACTTATTCTGCGCGAGGGTTACAATTTATGATAACGGGCGGATTTGTCGCTGAGTTCACCTATTTAACCTGGGTTGAGTTGTGAATCGGGTATTTATAAGAAATAGTGAGTGAGCCTAAAAGGGTGCATGTAGATCCTTGTGGTGTGGTGAACAAGAAGACGAATGAAGTGATTGTGCAAGATGCAGTGAAGGAAGACGATCGAGTGTGAAATTGGGTGTTAGGTATAGTAAATTTCTTATTTAGGGCTAATGTTGTTGTTGCTTTGGTTCACAGGATCAGATTGCCTCTGCTCCCTCAGATCTGTTGGGAGATTAAATGGAGAAAGCTTTAATCCTAGTCTTTGCTGTAGGCCCCCGTCAACGTTGCCACAATTAATTAGGGCCACACTTTAAGGGAGACTGTCCTGACGGATCAGGTTAGAGTGGAGGAAAGCTATTGCTTACTGTGGGAATTTTCTAGCACCTTCCCCTGTGCTAGCCGTCCATGCACCAGTTAGGAAATGGCAGGTTAACCTCAATCCAATTGATCTGAGTGGGATGGTCCTACACCAGGATTGCATCCAGGTGGGGTAGGGAAGTTGCTGTTCACAACTCGCCTACACAATTATTTTTTTCTTTGCCCCTTTTCCTACTCCCTACTATCTACATCCAATTGGAAATGATGTAGTGACCGCTCTTCCAACTCTATTTCCCCTTGCTTTCAGGGGAGGGGGGGTCAGAGGGCTGAATTCTATTTAAAAGAAATTTCACAGCATAATTGAATCATAATTTAAAGCGGCTTAAAAGCTTCGCTTGAATGATTCATTTTTGAGACTCAGGATGGCGGAATGGATTCGCCGCTGGCTAACAGTGGTCCAGTGACGCGGGAAGGTGTTCGCAACTCGACTACGCTATTATTTTTTTCTTTGCCCCTTTTCCTACTCCCCACTACCTACATCCACTTGGAAATGATGTAGTGACCGCTCTTCCAACTCAATTTTCCCTTGCCTTCAGAGAGGGGGGGGGGAGGAGCGTCATGGTCCCAGCAGAATTGAATCATAATTTACCACTCTCGTGACTTCCTTGAATACTCCATCTCAAACCATTTTCTGTCACGTCTTAGATCTTGGTACTCCCATGCTTGATTTTTTTTGTATTAATTGATTTCCATAATCCTTTGAGGGGCTACGGCATAACCGAATAGAAGCACGGCTTCAGATTTTACAGATGTTAAGCTACGAGTACATCAGTGTGGTTATGTGTAGGAAGGTAACCAGTTTATAGGTGGACTGTTTATACGTGAATGGGAATCGATTTATGTATGATGAAAAGGGATGGTAAAAGGTGGTTTATCTAATAGTGAAGTGGAGATAAAAGTTACCCTGTTAGTGGAAGCTTGGTTGTTAGTCACAATGGCGAGCATATTGAAGAGTCCTCGTTGCTATTGAGCACGACGGTTGGTGACGAACTTTGGCAATTGGGCATGCTTTATACCTCCATTAAATTGTTTCTGACTCCTTAATAATTCTCCACGAGGGTTATTATTTAGGCTGGGCATACCGAAGGTTTCCCAGTAATCGGGGTAAATAAGGACTTCGAAAAGGATCTAGCCAAAAAAATATAATTTTATTCTTACACTGTCCTATTAAAGGGGTAAGCGGCACGTCACGAGTACTTTGCGGTCAAGATGTAGGTTTTCTATTCTACATGAAGTATTGGGTTCAAATGCAACAGGACTTAGGCGAATTAAATGGGTTCCATAACGCTATCAAGGCAGTAAACGGTGTTAACGAATAAGTATTCTCTTTTTCTGACTCTGGTTGTCCTTCTGGCTGTCTGTGACAATATATGTGTTCATTTCCTAAAAGGCGTGACCTAGACCTGTCAGTGGGGTCGGACCCTAGTGGTCTGGTTCGTTAATTTCCACTTCTTGGGCAGAGCTACCGAACAGCTGTGTGTGTAAGATATACCTACATATTTCCAATAGTTTTATCTTTATTATAGGAAACGCTTGTTACAGATCTGTGTTAAAATTTCTCTTGGTCAAAGTCTGTATTTACTTAGCTGCTTTGTAGCCTCCCGTTTTCTGATAAATCGTTCCCAAGACGCGACTGTTTGTTTATGCGTGATCTCATATTGAATGAGGTGTCCGACTTGATATCTGCTTTCCGCGTTCCTATTTTGTGTGTGCCTGCGCGCGACTCTACCAACCGCTTGCTTCCTCTCTATTTATACAAAAAACATATGTATTTTCATTTCCTTATTCTCTATACAAATGAATATATACAAATTAATATATTTTCATCTCCCTATTCTCACATTAGAAATATCATTTTCATTATTTACATGTAAGCCAATTTGTTAGGATTTGATAAATCCACCGACTTCCATTTGTGGAGTTTCTCGCTAAACCTATTAAATCCTCAATTTGGTGCCAGCAGCCTACCTATTATATGACACGAGCACCACATGGTAATTGGTCACCGGTGCTGGGTGTACTCTTTACTTAAGGGTCGTTATGTTCATGGTTGTTTAAATTGCTGGGACTCAACCATTGGTTGGCGCAACGGATGATCATAAAGAGAACGGACGGTAGTCTTGGTTGCCTGGACAATCTCTCCTTAGCACGGAGGCGGCGTTATACAATCCTCTTCTGTAATATGGGTCGAATCCGCATATGTCTTAAGGTAGGAGAAAGCACTGCAGAGAAGGGTCTTGTTGACGAGAGGGGGAATGATGTTCCAGCTGAGGTGGCCCTAAGTGGCGGTAGGTTGGGTTGAATGATATATATATATATATATATATATATATATATATATATATATATATATATATATATATAGGGTGGGTAAAAGTAACTGGTATTTAAAATTGGTAATATAATCCATATTACTATTAGAAATTTAGTGAAACAAATGATACATGCTCTTTATTAGATTCGAAAATGAAAGGAAATCTTCATAGTTTAACGTAACCACTGGCGACCTCAACCAGTTTCCTCAAACGGCCAGGGATGGAATGAACAACCTTTTGAACGACGTCGTCTGGGATATCATTGAGAACCTCCTGAATCTGTGTCTCCAAGTCTTCCAGTGTGCGAGGTTTCGTCATGTACACCTCCTCTTTTGTGTAACCCCACAGGTCAAAATCATCTGGACTTCTTGGAGGCCATTCATGAGGTCCGCGTCGTCCCATCCACCGTCCTGGAAAATGTTGGTCTAACCACGCACGCAGAGCTCGGGCATAATAGGGTGGTGCACCATCCTGCATGAATATCAGGTCACCAATGTTATGCTAGCCAGACTCCGTGGGCCACACGTAATTTTCGAGCATGTGAAGATAGCGGTCCGTATTCGTGGTGTCACGCAGAAGATATAGGCCGAGGAATCTTGTCGCCGTGATTCCGCACCACACAGTCACTTTTGGTCCAGCTTGCATCCTCTCAACCATCATTTTCGAATTCTTTATCACACGACGCCCAGTGATGGCAGTTGTGACGATTGATGAAATCACCAGCATAGAATAGAGCCTTGTCACTCAAAATGTTGCTTTCAAACAATTCAGGCTAATCTTCATGCCAGCCTAGCATTAATTCTCCTTTTTTTTTCCATTCTGCGGTCACAGTCCCCATGTAGTGGGGTTTCCACGGACCCAAATTAATTTTTTTAGGCAACACATACGTATTGTGTTTCTTGTTAGTCCCCTTTCATGAGCTGCTTGACGAGTTGATTTTTACGGGCTGCGATTAAACATATCGCAGCCATAACTGTGGCAACATAACTGTTTCCACGTTCTCCGCTGATCGGGATGTGGTTAAAGGGCCACTTCTTGCATCGTTCCCAGTGCCCGTGGTCTGACACCTTTTTATTGTCTTTGGACGTAATGTTGCATGCCTACCCTACAATGCACGCCACCATCTCTGAACCTGAACAATGTAATTCCACACTTCATAGCGTGCTGCTATCTAGATTTGCTTCTGAACAGTCAAGCGGCCGGCCACCTAAAAAATAAGAAATCTGTTTAAATAAATGTTTTCGTCATGACTTCAGTGATGTTAAAAATCCTAAGCAATTTCTAATGCCTAGTTACTTCCTCCCCCCCTTCCCCTGTATATACGCATACAAGTAATGCCTAATGCAATGCCGAAATTGAGTTCGCCATTAGTTCGATTATTTTTCCCATTATTGCATTATTAATTTATTATTTTTAATTTATCTCTGCTTCATTAATCAAGGCTAATTTATTACTTTTATTACTGCCTTTTTCATTAATATTATTGAATTAATAATGATTTCTATGTAAATGGAACACATTTACAATCGATATCAGAAAAATATTCGGATTAATATTTTCCTACTTTTTTATTTTTTAGCCCTATAATTATTATTTGGACATGACGCGCTATGAAAAATATTACTTGGCAACGGCTAGGCAAAGCCTAACGGCAGCCATCCGAAACTATTCAAGGATTTATAGAATAGATACATATTTATATCATAGTTTACTTTTGTACGAAACATTTTTAAGAAATGTAACACGACTAATTTAGGAAACCATGCAGAATTACAGGGTGGAAAGTAAGGCTTCGGCATTTTCCATCTTCTTGTAAATTCATAACTAATAGGCCTTTAATATGTGGTCTGTCGCACTGTGTAAGTAAAATTCAGTGAAGATGACCTGTACGGGGGTTTAATAGGTTTAGTCATTCAGTCAATGCGATTCGGTTAATAATAATTCAACCATTAGATGGTGTCTTTCAGTAAATCCAAACCACCTCTACTCTTTTTGCCTAGTATTGTGCTGAGTGATTAAGAAGCCTCAGGCTTCCGCGTGAACCACTTCTCCACTTTGCTCTCAGCTCTTAGGCCTACTCGTATAAAATACACTAAAGGGCGTTACACTTCTCTTTTCACCACTTTTATTTCGTACTCTCTATACCACGCACGCTTTGTCCACCTCCACACACACGCTTACACTAACTTATAACTTTCAAGGCCTGGTTCTATTTGCGCACAACAGACACCGGTTCTCTCAGTTGAAGAAACAATGAGGTCTTTAGGGCCTCACTGCTCCATTTAACCCCCGAAGCCCCAACAGACAGGACCTCCCCCCCTCGCCCAAATGTATACCCCCAAAGTAGGTCACAAAGCCCCTTAATCGATAGAGAATAAGAGAAAGATTGTATTGGACAAGTGGAGTATAGCATGACCCCACTTCCCCCCAAACGGGTCCCAACGATCGATAGGCTTCATTTCTTAATGTTTTGTCGAATTAAGAAATGAAGCCTATCGAAATTTGGAGCCCGTTTTTGTGGGCCACCTTCTATATCGTGTCCATAAGGTAAGATTGTCTACCCAGAGCTCTTGCTATTCGATTGGATAGGGCGTTGGTCCGCCAACGTCGCGTTACCGGGTTCGATCCCGGCATGCTCGGACACAAACGTCAGCGCACACACACATAGCCAATTACAACACGGATTTCTTTTATCTCCCATCTTCGCAGCACAACACGCACACGCACATACACACTCTGTTCCAAGAAATTCTGTCGATGGGTATCTATATCCACATACCTCTAATGCGGAACAGGTCCCTCTGATCGGGAGCGACGAAGGTTCCAACGCTCTTTTGGTGTCAAAACATAATAACACTTTATGGCACTTCTCCCCATAGAGGTCCGCCTGGATCAAGGCAGGTTAGGGAACCATTACAACTACTACTACAACCCTGCGAGATTGTGATTGAGAGGCTCAGGGGAGGGATGGGGGGGGGCTAAATACTTTCCCCTCTAAAAATGTATTGGTTCCACGTAAACCGCCGACTGCGGAAAGAAGTCTGCCGAAGAAATGAGGGAATACACCAATAGGACAAAATCTTCTACAAAGATAGTAGCACCCTCCTCCCCTTAAGAAGGATGTAACGAAACTACTAATGGTTATGGCGAGACACGTAGCTCTCAAAAGGTTCCCTTGTAGTACCTCTTCCTTTTTCCTCATGTCGGAGAAAGTTTGATCAATACGAACTTTAAAATTGCGTGACACAAACTGAATAAATATACGTAAAATCACACATCCTCGAAATATGAAAATATTGCAAGATCCCATACTGGACAGGTAGTAACATAGGCCTTATCTATATAAAAAAAGGTTATTAAAATATGGTGCCTCTTTGTAAAGGCCTCACGAAGTGTACAAGATCTATTTTACTATTGTACTTACGAAACCCACATTGAAATGAAGACAGGAAGTTATTAACTTCTAAAAATCAATTCCAGCCGGACGTTAACCAATTTTCTCATAGAGTTTACTCAGACAGCTCGTGAAGGAGATAGACCCGTAACTGTCTGTATTAAAACTATGCCCGTTTTAAGGAAACGTAAAACCACTCCTATCTGCTAAGAGATCGGATAAAACCCTTCAACCAAATAATGTAAATACAATAGAAATAATTCAGCGCGTAGAGAGTGACGTTTAAAATCCTAATGGACTTCGTCGAGGCCGGAGAGCGTCGTTGCACCTCGGGAAAGGGCAGTACGCTTTTCGGAAATAAATAATAATAAGTAAGGCTGTGCGGCGTATTGGAATAAGAGGCTGAGGCTTCGGAGAAGCAGTGAAGGGTAAAAAATCATTTGAATACCTTCTAGTGCTGCTTACACCGTGAAAACGATAGGCCAGGGTATTGGCCACCATCACAGACATTTTCAGCAGTTCCATATACAATCAAGGACCGTATAGTTACCTCGGATCTTGTTTATTCTTTTCCAGATCTTTGCAGCTGGAGTCGAAGAGATATCGGGGATACATAGTTATACCACGAGGTTTTACGAACCTTTCGAAGGGTCTTCTGACTTCTCCGAGTCTCATTTCTCTCGGTTTGAGTACTACATTGTCTAGGATTTGGTCGATAACCGAGCATGGGCCAATTTAGAAGCTTGTACCGCTGGCACGGTCTATCATCTGGCAGGGCACAGAAAACCTTCCCGTACGCACGAACGGATAATCGAGAAGTGTACCTAATTGCTCTAAGGTGAAGAATGATAGGAGGGCATTTCAAAGATTTATTTAAATTCAAAAGTTCAAAGGGAATAAATAATTAATTGCACAAAGAAAATCCTCATAAGAAATAATTAGAGGCTAAGAAGGCCGTGAACAAAAGTAACACGGGTGAGGTACAGAATATCGTCGTCAAACGCTTTTCCACAAAGTGGAATTGGCGCGCGTCATTTCCGCTACCAGAATGACCTAAAGGGGGTTCACTACAGCTCCCCCGTTACCACAATTATGTATAGATCTTACTAGCCGAATAGATACGGCGTTATTCTTCTAACGTCGCGGTACCGGGTTCAATTCCGGCATGAGCGCACGTAGAGATCTGGCTACCAATTGGTGGACGCGCTGTGCTCAACCCTGTAGTGGGATGGGTAGATCTCACACTTCTCATCAAACACAAAGCTAAGTACGACACTGTTTTCTTTCCTCTATGTCTTCGCACCACAACACACACAAACACACTGTTCTAAGGATTCCTGCCGAGGAGTATCTATATCCACATACATCTGACGCGGAACAAGTCCCTCTGCCTCGGAGCGATGAAGGTTCCACCTGAACGCTGTTCGTTGTCAAAATTATAATACATATTTGATCCTCTGCCCAAAGACGACCAGCCCCTCGAGCCGTTGGGCCTACCAGTGTTTGTCATACTGACCTTTATGTTTTTCATTAATTGGTCGAGATCCACCATGGCTAAGGCACGGATGGCAAACTACTATTACCACAATTGTGTATCGCGGTCGTACGAACACATCTTTTGGGTGCGCTGCTTTACAAGTCAGTGACTCATAGTCGGTATTAAACGCCATTTAAGATCCATATCGGAGCACGTTATGGACAGGAATGAATAATGTGTCTACTATTGGGGAATAGGAATTGTATGGCGAGCGGACGATGAGGAGACGTTACTTCCCAGAGTGCAGACGCCATACACGTAAATCGCCGAATGCAAAAGCTTAGAGGTTCTGTTTTGCCATGGAGAGGCCGTCAGGATTAATGGTGGATTCACGTCGAAGTGATGATGCCGAAAAGGGAAGACGGCAAAGGATGAATCCGCGAGATTCTGTCAAAAAGAAATATTATCAGAAGAAGAATGGCATAAGCGGAGTGTAGAGAAGTGTAGGTTCACAACTTTGTCGTGGAGAAGTCGTCAGTCGAAGAGAGGATGGCAACAAACGATGGTCGTATCTTGTGACGATGACGAGAGGCAATAAAAGATTACCGTGTCGAGAGTTCGCCATGAACGGTTGTCATCAAAGACTGTGCCCATTCTACAACAGTGACCTCACCTCTTTATGTATACAGGTTATGTTCTATGGTTCGCCGCTTCAAGTAACTTAAAAAACAATTGTTGGTTATGTCTCTGATCTCTTAGCGTACTCAAGCCCAAAATTCGCCCTTTGACCGTCTTTTCTCAAATGTTTTGCACGACGCTGGACCAAACCGACCACCACGCTCGAGTTCGGCAACACCTGAACCACTTCATCACCCATCTTCTACCGCTAACATCAGTAGTACTCGTATATCCGAAACCCCTTTGAAACATCGCGTTCACACCGGGATATCTAGCATTGCTTCCCTCTCGATGGCGGCTCTAGCCGGGATAGCCGCTCAGAGGTAGATCCTTAGCGACATTAGACATTATTTGAAAGAATCCTCTATATCGACTAGTTATGGTTCTTCTACCCGGCTGGTTGAGGCAAGGCCCAGTGGTAAGAGGAAGAATTTTTCACCTGGGTCGTCGACCACGAAAAAGCGGGCTGCTTCTAGAGCTGACTCGGCTGAGCCTCGAGAGTCTTCAATGGACTCTTCTCTTATTGCTCAACATTCTTTGTTTTCAAGCCCGTCTCTTCACAGGCCGTAGGCCCCCCTTACCAGTCCAAACGGGCGCATAAAACATCCAGTACCTAGTAATTTGCACCGGACACCTGCTCTTTCCACTCAACATCCTACTCAGGATCTGATGGAAACCGATGATATTCCAACAACGCCAGCTGCGGTTGTTAGATCAACCCCTCCGACATCAAAGTGTCCTCGTCCACGATTCCGGATTTACCAAGAAAAAATCTCCCCTTGACCTTTCGTTTTCGCCGGGCTGTGCCTCCCAGTTATAGGAAGGGGCCTCTGTCAGTTCCTCGGGGCCCTCGGGAATATCTCCCGTCACCGCCCTTTTTAGGATATTTTCCCCTACTGCAGCAGCCTCCTTGAAATCTGCTCTCCGCCTCCCCAGCTCTTTGGGACATTCTTCAAACTCAACCTAAGCCACAAGGGAGAAAAAAAGATATTTATTTATTGTCGTATCTAACCGTCCTAAAGAATATCCTCTATTTTACAATAGAATTGTCAAGATATTGTTTCCAAGTGGGACGAACTCAAGGTCCTTTTGAAGACTCTCCATCCCGGTGTTTTGTGTCTTCTGGAGAACAAACTGGGTACTTGCCTATGAGGCTCGTCTCATAGTGGGAGTTATAGTTTCGTCATGCCCCCATGTATTTCCCTTCCCTCACCACGCTACCCTCCAAGCTGTTATCGTGAAAGTTTTCTTACAAGGCTTTTTACTGTTTGCTCAGTAAGACCCGGCCTATTAGAACTAGTAGATCAGTTATCCTCTCCATTTTTATTAACCGGGGAATTTAATGCCTGTTCCGCATATTGGGGTGACGTTACTCGTTATGCCAAAGGTAGTGTTTTTGAGTCTCTTTTATTACCTGACTTTCTCTACGTTTTAAACACCTGTGATTTTAGGTATTATCATGTCCAGGTGGACTCTTTTACCTGTGTTGACTTGTCTCTCTGTTCTCTGGGTTGTCACTTTTATTTTCGGTGGTCCGTCTTTAATGACTTCTATGGAAGTGGCCACTTCCCTATAGTCTTGTCGGTCGTTCATCCTAACCCTTATCCAGCCCTGCCTCTCAAGTGAGACTAAGGACATACTGATTGGCAAGGCTTCCGAGAGGCGTCTTTCACAAGTGCCCCTTTGGGAACCCTCAATTGTGTGAACATTGTGGTTGTGTTACTTCGCATCGATTATATATGACGCGGCAACACAGATCATTCGCCGGAAGCGACCCCTAACGGGTCACTCAACCGTGCCCTGGTCGATCTTTGAATGCTCGACAGCCGTTAAGAACTACAAGTTAGCTCGTGCCCAGCTCCGGCGGATCAACAAGATCCGGGGAGGTTTTGCCGACCATAATACCCACACCATAAATTTGCAGGGATCCTTAGTGAATGAGAGCCTGGTGGTCAGCAACGCTTTGGCTAACCATTTCTGTACCATCAGCAGTGTCAGCCGTTACAATAAGGCTTTTATAGCCTATAAATCAAACGAAGACTCTCATACTCTCTATCTTAGGACGAACTCCAACCTTCCGTATAATGCCTTATTCTCCATCCACGAGTTGCGTGAGGCATTATCTCTTCGTGGGTCTATCTCCTGATCTTGACGGAATCCATTATGATATGATTCGGCACCTTCATTCATACTCGGTCCTCTTTTTACTTGACTTATACAAGCCTATATGGAGGAAAGGCTCTTACCTATCATCATGGCGCGTTGGAACTTTCTTCTTCTTTGTCAAACCTGGCAGGGGCTGGTTGGATACAGATCAATACCACCCCAGAGCTCTTACTAGCTGCCAGAACAAGTTGCTAGAAAAGATACTGCTGGTTTGCCTGAATTGGTTACATTTCAGTGCGGGTTTCGCAGGGGTCACACCACTCTTGCCCTCTTAGTACGATTTGAGGGATCGATCCGGAAGGCTTTCTCGTTAAAGCACCGCGTCTTGGCGATATTTTTCGACATTGAGAAAATGTATGTTATTACATGTACATGGAGATACAGCGCCTTAAGACAGCTACACGTTCACGTTTGGGATATGAGAGGTTTTCTTCCCTCTTATATTCAAAGTTTCCTAGCATCTCGATCCTTTACGGTGCGTGTTGGAAACACCTACTCTGACTTGCAACCACAAGAGAAAGGAGGTCCTCAGGGCCACGTTTTAAGTGATTTATGTTTTATAATTGCGATCATTGATACCATCTCTTCCCCACCAGAGGTTGTATCGGCAACCCTGTTTGTCGATGACTTGGCGTTCTACTGTTCCTCGCCTCCCCTTTCTTTAGCAACACCTCGTCTGCAGCTGGCAGTCGATGTGGTTTCGAAACGCACACAACTTAGGGGATTCTGCTTTTCCACGAAAAAATGAAAGTTATGCACTTCCACCAGGGTAGAGGAACTCTTGTACCGCCACCTATCTCCCTACAAGGTGTAGAGATCGAGTTCGTCCCTGAATTTCGGTTCCTGGGCGTAACTCTTCGTCCCAAGTTATTGTGGTTACTACAATTACGTCGTCTTGGAACCGTCTGTCTGTGGGCTCTAAACCTTTTATAGGTCCTCTCCTACACGTCGTAGAGCAGTAATTGGCGAACACTGATCACTCTACACGGTCCTCTCCCAATAAAAATTGGACTAGGGGTGTCAAATTTACTCTCGTCTTCACTCTTTGCCATTAAAATGCTGTACCAGATTCGAAACCTCGGAGTTTGTCTTTCCAGAGAAGCCTTCCGCAAGACTCACGCGAACAGTCTTTTCTGTGAGAGTGGGAGGCTCCCCTTGCCCTGTCATCGAATCCAGATTTGTATGCGATACCTCTGTCGTTTACAACAGACACCTGTGTCAGAGGTTCAAAAATGCCTTTTTGCTGCTGAATCAACGCGGCATTCGATAGGTTGCAGTCTTTGCCCTGCCCTTTGAACTTCCAGATAGATAATTTCTCCAACCTGGGTGATATAATGGTCCTTGCATTTCCATCGTCACCGATTCCAAGTTGGCGTGCTCTACCTTTCACAGTTTGTACTAGCATGTGTAGCTTTCTCTATAGTGCCTGTACCTCGAGCACACGACGTCACATACACAACATTGCCCCATATACACAGACGGTTTTAGGTCAGACCGAGGCGTGGGTGCTGCAGCCGTTTACTCAGGAGAGTTTTGAGCATTGTCTTTGCCGCTTATGGCTTCTATTTTTACCGCTGAACTTTCGGCCATTCTCTTAGTAGTTAGACTGATCCAAATTATTTTGCTCTTAAAAATTTTGTTATTTCCTTCGACTCTAGGCGTACTTTACAAACGATTCGCTTTTTTAGTGCTGCCCATCCCTTAATTGCAGAAATTTGCAACTGTCTGGTTCAGAATGCTTGCCGTCATCAGATTCTATTGTGTTCAGTTCCAGGACATGTAAGAGTCCTGAGCAATCAGAGGGCTGATCGGCTAGCCCGTTAAGCCTATCTTGGGATCCCGAATAACTCCGCATTACCTTTTCGAGATTTCTTTCCCTCTATAAGAGATTATGTTTTTCGTTTGTGGCAGGCTGAAATAGGATGGGTGTTCATCCTATTTTTTAACTCAAAAGGGTGAAGAGCTACAAAGACAGGAGTGGCACCATCGAAACGAGCGGACATTTTTGCTTCAGAATTTATTTTTTAACCTAGTCACCACCAGTTTCAATGCCTTTCCGCCAGCGATGAGCAAGGACCTGAATGGCGCGCTGATAAAATTACGCGCCTGCCGAGGCGGTTCATTTCGTCCTGATGTTGATGACGACGTCGTTGTCTGGAAAACGCTGCCCGCGTATTACGTCCTTCAGAGGCCTGAACAAGTGGACGTCAGACGGTGCAAAATTGTGGCTATACGATGGGTACGGCAGCACCGTCCAGCCGAACTTTGTCATACATTAGGTGGTCTTCGAACTCTTGTGTGGTCTGACGCTATCGTGTTACAAACAAAATGTGTTTTCTGGCACTATACGGGCAATGAGGGCATTCAGCTTGGTCAACGTTTAAACGTAACGGTCAGAGTTGACAGTTGCCACTGGTTCCAATAAATCCAAGAGGATGACACCCTTTCTGTTCCAGAAGACAGTGCACATCACTTTCCCTGCTGATGTCTGCGTCTTGAACTTCTTCCTCCTGGAGAGCCTGAGTGGTGCCATTCCATCGACTGCCGTTTGACTCCGGCTCGTAGTGATGACACCACGTCTTGTCACCAGTGATGATGCGGTCCGAAATGCGTCAGCTTCTGCCTCGTACCGGCCCAACAACTCCTGACTGACAGCCAGCCGGTGGTCTCTTTGCTCATGCGTGAGCATCCGTGAAACCCACTTGGCACATACTTTGCTGCACTCCAGGGAAGACAACATCATTCCCTGTGCACCGACACCCACATCCAACTCTGCACGCATTTCATTCACCATTATCCGCCGATTTTCAGTAGTGGCGGCTGTGCATGGGCGTCCGGAGCGCGGCTTGTCATTCACTTCTCTGTTGCCGCTCTTGAATCGAAGAACCCATCTTCTAACCGTGCTAACATGAACTGTCTCGGCTCCGTAAACGATCACTAAACGTTGGTGAATGTCGATTGGTTTCACTTCTTCTCCATGGAGGAATTCAATGACGCATCTCTGCTTCTGACGCACGTCCATGACAGGGGTTGCTTTCTTAAATTTTCAAACCGTTAATATCTGCAACAGAGAAATTAAATTTCAAGTTATTAGCGCAAAGGTTCAGTCATTATAATAATGCAATAAGCAATCACCTCGTACCCCTTGGGGTAGAATAAAAAATTAGGAGGCATTACTTTCAGAACGACCCTTGTACATATCAAAGAATCTGTCCGTTCTTTGCTTTCGAACCTTTAGAGACTACGCTCGCTAGAAGGGGCCGCTTTTGCATCGGCCACACAAGACTTACCCATGGCGGTATTGTTTCGGCAGGTGCTCGAATCAGCCCTGGCCTTCGTTTTTTTGGAGGGCAACCAATCGGTTGCCAATATTCTATTGGAATGTCCTTATTTTGCTAATCTCTGAAACTCCTATTTCCCAACTCCTCCAAGAATTCCCCCGTTTGTCCAGCCTTAGTTTACTTCCAGTAGAGGAATCTTTTAAACACATTTAAAAAAAATATATCAGTGTTCTTCTTCCTCTTTCAAAACTAATTTGCTCCGATGTGTTTGTGCTGGCATTTCGAATCAACTGGGATTGAGCAGCTTTCCATTTTGTTCTTTCCTAGAATATATATATATATATATATATATATATATATATATATATATATATATATATATATATGTGTGTGTGAATATGAAATAGGCACCTGCTTTTGAAGAGTGAGCTGAATTTGTAAAAGTGCTTTCCGGCTTATCTAATATAAATTCATTTAACTTTTGAACTTCCCCTTTTCTACACAGGTCAAAAGAAATGAAGTCATTGCAACAACACTTTAATAACAATAATAAATATGACCAATATATAAATAATTTAACAGTATCGACTTGACGATTCCACTAGTTTAGGAATTTTGAATTCCAATCATCAATGCACGATAAAAAATGTAGTCTTTTAAACGAGCTAAGTTCTGATATTTATATGTCAAAACAGGGAGGCGTAGTTAGAATCACTTCAATGAATTGATAGGTGGGGCTTAGTGAAGGGATGAACACTTTCGACAAATGTTTGTCACTGTGTGTGTGCCTAAAGGTGGATTAAGAACTTCCTCTTCTTGTCCCTTTTGGGGACATCTCAAAGGAAATGTGTATGATTTTTCGTTAGGCAGGATTTGCAAGATGGATCTGTCCCAGATGTTTTCTCCGAAAGCGAACAGTTTCGCTGATTGCTTAAGCATAATGGTGCCCGAAAGTTGAGTGTCAGATGTTGCCACTCGTCCTATGAGGTGATGGGAAAACAAGATTGCTACCAACGCCACGCCTTCTGATGAGGGGAAGGGCATGTGAAGAAGAGTGTTGAGTGTTTCCTTTTAATTTCCCTTAGAGCAGTGGTTCCCAACAAACCCATGGTCGTGACCCAAATCAGGGTTGCAAGGGTGCTCCTGAGGGTCGCGGGATGGGTACAAAAAATAAATAAATAAATAAATAAAAGAGAGAAATATTAGAAGTAAAAATAGTTCAAACATAATTATTAAAATCATAATTGTGGAATATAAATCGTCATTCAAACTTGGACAGGAAAATAGTTGGGAATAATAATGTACGATAAATGAAGGTAGAACAAAACATATACGAGTATGATGAGGTCCAACACTTGAATTGTATGCCAAAAGGCTGGAGCTTGACTCGATCTGTTTCTTCAGAATCTTTAGTTCCGACGTAGCTGTGTTGGTGGATAGGCGTGCATATCACGTAAGTTTTATCTGAATCTTGCCCATTTATTTATTGTGATTATTAAGCTAATTCAAGAGTGGAATATTCAATATTCTAATATAGAGGAAACAGCATTAGCTTGGGGATTTTCACTCATAAAGAAAACTTGCTAAAGATAAGGTTAATGATATGACTGGTGTGATAGGGTTGACAATTTATACTTGTATGTTTTACGTCTGAAGTAATCAACATTGAGTATGTGGGTGAACATTTATATCACTTTATGAATAAGTAATTTAGAACAGTTTAGGGTGCATATATATATATATATATATATATATATATATATATATATATATATATATATATATATATATATATATATATATATATATATATATATATATATATATATATATATATATATAAATATATATATATAAATATATATATATATAAATATATATATATATATATATATATATATATATATATATATATATATATATATATATATATATATATATATATATATTTATATATAACTTAGTGGCTATTCAATAAAGTTTGGATGAACTGAACTGAGATAAAAAACATAAGTCATAACCAAACTAAGATAAAATTATTATTCAAATACTCAAAAAAATCTCGTTCTTAAATTATAGTTAGTGATGATATATATATATATATATATATATATATATATATATATATATATATATATATATCATCACTAACTATAATTTAAGAACGAGATTTTTTTGAGTATTTGAATAATAATTTTATCTTAGTTTGGTTATGACTTATGTTTTTTATCTCAGTTCAGTTCATCCAAACTTTATTGAATAGCCACTAAGTTACTGGAAGGATAAGGAAGAACAGGTAAAACGAAGTCGGATTGATGCTCCTTCAAGTTCAGCCTTTTCTTTGGAGAAGGCTTCCTTGGCCTCCTTTAAAGTGGAATGGAATATTGCACGTTTCAAAAAGTCTCACAACGTTGGAGAGGAGCTGGTGAAACCAGCAGCAGTCGCCATGGTAAAAACTACTTGTGGAGCAGATGTAGCTAAGAAAATTAAGTCTGTATAAATTTCTAACAACAACATCAAATGTCGAATTGATTTCATGTCATTAAATATTTTGGATCAATTAATTGCGGCACTGAAAAAAAGAGGTAAATTTTCATTGCAGAGAGATGAATCCGTGGACATTGCTGGCAAACCTCAACTCATGGTTTTTGTGAGGTACAGGGAAGATGACAGAATTCCGGAAGAATTTCTGTTCCGTCATGCCGTGTCAACAACCATCGCATGAGAAGATATCTTTGTTATGGTGGACAGTTTTTTTCAAGAAACATAACATAAACTGGTTTAACTGTTTGGCTGTGTGTACTGATGGATCGCCATCGACGATGGGAAATCGAGTAGGTTTTGTTACCTGGGTTAAACGAGAAAATCCTGATCTCCTAATAATTCACTGTTTCTTACATCGGGAAAACTTGTCCTCTCAACGTCCCCAGCCAGAACTCCATGTTGTGCTGAATGATGTTATCCAAATTGTGAATTTTATAAAGGTCTGAGCTTTGAACTCAGGCATTTCTCTTAAAATGTGTGAAGAAATGGAATTACACCACCAGGACTTTCTCTACCACTTTGATATTCCTTGGCTGTCTCGAGGCTGCATCCTTTGACGAGTTATTGAACTTAAAACTGAAATAGAAGTTTTTCTCCAAGAGAAGAAGGATAAGCTGGCCGCCTGTTTCAAATATGTTGCTTGGGTGGCAAAGCTAGCATATTTAGGCGACATCTTCAGGCACTTGAATGAATTGAACTCAGACATCCAATGCCGAAATCAAACTATGGTAGACATCGGCGGAAAAAATTACATCATTCAAGAAGAAACTTGCACTTTGGAGAGAAAGATTTGTTACCGGAAAAACAACTGCTTTTCCAGAGCTGAGAGCACTGCTGGAAGATTGATCACAAATAGAGCTTGCTGACATTAAATTGTTTCTCCAAGATCATTTGCAAAAGCTTAAGGAGGAAATGGACAAATATTTGCCAGAAAATGTTGATGTATGTCAACACACCTGGATCAGGAATGTGTTCGGTGTGAGCATCAGTGATGTTGGAGAAGATATCACAGGATTTCAAGAAAAACTATTAGATCTTCTTGAAAATCAGGTACAGAAGAAACATTTTAAAAGTCTCTCATACTCTGAAATTCTGGGTCGACTGAAGGATAAGCCTATTTTGATTCATGAGGCTGAAAATGCTCTTATTCCATTTCCCACCACATACCTCTGTGAACAAGGATTTTCAGTTATTGTGACGATCAAGACTAAAGCAAGGAACCGTCTGGATCCTCAACATGATCTGCGCTGTTCTTTATCTATCAACATCAAGCCAAATCTGGAGAAACTCGTTCATAATATGAAGGAACATCACAGTAGTAACTAAAATACTTTTCTAAAATTTTTTAATGAAGTCTACTTGAAGAGGCAGAAGAATTTGCCAGCCAAAAGTTTATTTTTTTCGCTTGCTTTTTGTTTAAATAAATTACATTAATATGAAAATATGCCTTTAATATCCTTTAATCAACATAGAAATATAAAAGTACATTGTTTAATAAATAACAGTGAATTTATGCTAAATATATTGGATAAAACTAAATGTAGAAGCACTGAAGAAATTATTATATTTATCGGCAGTCAACAGCAGTCGAATATTCAATAGGGCTCATTCATGAAACAGTATTATAGTTGGCAGTCAAAAGTTTGTTGATCTTTACTTAAGTATGAAGGTTTGCCTCCAATTATCTTCCATCAATATTATATTATATTTATTAATTAGTAACATAGTAAAATTCAGTAAACTTGATTCAAGTGGATAAAACTAAAATAATACTGAAATAATATTTCATCTCTGAGGGTCGTCAGACCAAAATCAATTTGTGTTCAAGGTCACGGCAAAAAATGTTTGGGAAACACTGCCTTAGTATGTCTTTGTCGGTTGTGTATGAGGAATTTATACATTAGATTGTATGAGAGTTTTATCTGTGTTAGATTGCTTGTTTGCTTGTTGTTTTCCATGTTTGTTAGTTAAATGAGAGAATGCGAGGAAGAGGGTAGGCCAATTTTATGAAACTAAAGCGAGGTTGAGCGTTCTCCTGTAGATCTTTCAATTGCAAATCGGTCAACTGATATTTGGCTAAAGCTTCATAATCGATAATACTGAAAACAGGAATGATTAAGTGAATAGAATAGCATGAGAGGATAAAAGTGTCTTCTCGTGAAATAGATGGTGGTGTTAATGCAATTAGTTGCATGGATTGTGTGTTGCAATCGTTGATGGGTGCCCGGGAGAGAGCATCACTATGATTATCTCTTCCGGCTATGTGGCGAATATCATTTGTGTATTGAGTGAAGAATTCAAATGCGCGGGCCTCTTTTGGAGAGTGTATCGTTGTGAGAGACTTAGCTGTGCTAATAAGTGTATTGCAATCAGTGATAACAAAATATGTAGCTTCTTGGTCTAAGTGTTCCGTGTGTTTTATTGCAAGAGCTATAGCAACTAATTATTTAATAAACGTGGATTGATTTAATTCTGGACACTTGAAATGTTTACGATAATAATCCTAATATCTCCCATCCTCCCCCCCAAAAAATGTTGCAAAAAAGACTTCCGATGACTAAGTCAGACGTATCCGCAATTAAACTGATTGGGATGTTTATTTGGGGGTATTGAAAAAAAAGTGGCTTTTACTATATCGTCTGTTATAGTGTTAAAATATAATTTTGCGCATTCATCCCATTGCACTATTGATTTTGGGCGACGCTTATTTGAGTTCTTTAACAATCTCGTGAGAGGAATGAAAGTGGTGCTAACTATTTTAATAAATCTACGAGGAAATTGACTAACCCAGGAAACTCTGTAGCTCTCATCCTATTGTGGAGATATACCTTGAGAATGAATGTATATCCTAAAAAAAATCAAGTGACTACTGAAAAAATAAATTTGTAGCATTGATTTGCAAATCATGCAATTTCAACCTTGCAGACAACTGCTCCAAATCTTGCAGCATGTTCACCTTTGCTTTCGCTTGCAATGATCAGATAGATCATCGACAAATGAAAAACCAAGTTCAGGTCACGCAAAACATAATTAATGTACCGTTAGAATCAGTGCCGGTTTAACCTAGTAGCACATGTAGCATGTGCTACGGGGCCCTGCGCTTCAAGGGGCCCCGCGGGGATGTAAAAAATTAGCAATAATTATGTTTTTGTCCTTAGACACAGAAGGCCGAGACAAAATAATTATTCATTTTCCTGATTTTTTATATTATTATTATATATGATATTACTATATAAAATAAAAATATAGAAAACTTCACTAGAGGATACTACATAGTATAATAAGTCTGTCATTGTGTTATAGTAGTAAACGGTGTTGTTCTTTAAAATGGAGTAAAAAGTGTACAAAATAAAACCCGCTTTTCGGTTGAGTCCTCCCAGCCATAGCAGCAGTTCTTTTAAATTCCTCAGATAATTTTTTTCCTCTCTGCAGAGGAAAATGGGGGGTGGGGGTGAGATACCCACATATATATATATATATATATATATATATATATATATATATATATATATATATATATATATATATATATATATATGTGGAAAACTCACAAAGTATCGCGTGAGTAAGCAATGAATGCAACAAACCCCACAGTGACTAGATATTTATATTAATTTTACTTTTTGTGCATCTATGTAGCCTTATGTTTATGTCTGTGTATTTATTTTCGTTTGAGTCAAGTCTTTAGAACATTTGTACTTATTCTACCTTGGTTTTTCAATCCTGACCTCTGATGTTAATCTCTCGCTCAGTTTTCTCCCTCCCTAATTGCTTAGGCGGTATTTTAATCCTCTTTTCAACCTTTAGTCTTTTGAATTTACCTGATTTAATGATCTTATTTTGTATTTATCTTCGCTCCTCCTAAGGTTTCCATTTCATATTAATTCATTTTGTCGACTGGTGTTTTGTTATTCCTTGATAAAGAACTCGAAATAAAGTTCGAAAGTACTTGGAATCCTCATATTAATTTTCCCTGCGGGCTTTGTTGCATATATATATACGGGTGGGGGCCCCGCTGTTCATTGTGCCACGGGCCCCGCAGCTCCTTAAAGCGGCCCTGGTTGGAATGTGTGAAACGAGTGGCTATACCTTGAAGATCAAGGAACTCGTCGAGATTCGCTGGTGATATCATAGATGTTTTTTCAATAGATGATTGCTCGATTGGCATTTGGAAAAACGCGTCCTTTAAATCCATTTTGGACAACACCGAATAATTTTGCATCGTAGCAGTAAAATGAGTGAGGTAAAGGAGCGAGTATTCATCTCTAATCGCGATACAATTTAAACAGCGGTAGTCACAGATCGCACAGTAATTGTTATCGGCTTTCTTTGCAAGATGAATGGGTGAGGCTCAGGGAGATCGACTTGGCCTAATCTTTTTCGCGTTTAATAAGGCTTGATTGCTATCTTTTACCACGGCTATTAGCTCTGGGGATATACGCCTTAGTCCTCGGCAAATAGCGGCCATTGCATCACGACCTACGAATACTACTACTACTACTACTACTACTACTACTACTAATAATAATAATAATAATGATAGACGTTTTAGATGGCGCCCTTCAAAACCTTGAAGTCTTCGCAAGGCGCCCGTCCATCGACTAAGAAAAGACCTGTCAAATTAGATGGGATTTCAGAGGCCACTTGAAAACGCCAAGCGAGGAAGAAAATGTTATGTCAGGAGGCAGTCCATTCCACAGCTTAGGAGCAACCACAGATAAGGCATAATTACGCATGTAGCAAAGGTGAGTGGAAGGAACCGAAAGCAGGAGAGCACTTCCAGACAAAGGGCTTTTTGTTGTCTGGAGGACAGGTAAAGTGGAGTTTCGGTGTTTAGGATTTTAAATATGAGAAGAAGGATTTTAAAAGTAGTTCGGAATTTAATGAGCAGTCAGTGCAGTTCACATAGCAGGTGTGTGGCACTATAGAACCGTCCTCAGCGGAGGAGAACTCGAGCCGCAAAGTTCTGGACAAGTTGAAGGGGACGAATTGCAGTGTTGGGGGCTCCAGTGAAACGAGAGTTAGAGTAATCAAGGCAGGAGTTAACAAAGGCATTGATGGTAATCTCAAAATTGTTTCGGTCAAAGTAAGACCAGATGCAACTAATGTTACAGGAAATTTCCATGCAAATTGCCCAGAATATTCTTAGATATTTGACTCTCATAGTGTCCAGGTTTCATTTCACAGAACAAATGATAAAAAAAAAGAGTTTTGAGGAAAGATATGTGTATTTAAAGAAAGGGTGTGTCCAAAAACATGACTTAAAACTTTCATCTTACATTTAAAAATTCGTAACGTAGTTAAGCTCGAAACCCCCTCCTCCATAAAGCAGGTATCGAGTGGAAGAGTGAAGGAATGACACTGTCAGACATTTCGAAGCATTGTAATCAGTCAAAAAGTGTGATTTAACGCTAAATAAATTATACGAGGCTACCGAGTCCTGCAAGTCGACGAGGAAAACGTATGGCCCTTAAAAACCCACTTCAAAGGAAGTTCGCAGGATGCAACCGATGTCGAGGACCAATTTGAGAGAGGAGCCAGTATCTCAAAAGTTGCCAAGAACATGAACTTGAATGTGTCTCACCAGAATTTTACACGTCGCTTGAGAGAGGTAGTACTCACAGAACGCACCCTTCCTAACAACCCACTCATAAGGAAATAGAATAAAGAGTCCTAGGTTTGCCTTCGCTACTGAGCACATCCTATGGAGTGCTGAAAATCAGTGGTGGGTTTTTATTTAGCGACGAAAGCAAATTTACTTTGGGGGTGATTGGATGGGAAGTATCATGTAAGGATTGAATGTGAAAGCTTGAATCCCACACACAAGAAAACGACGGTTAAATTTGGAAGTGGTAGCTTTACGGTGTGCCACATATTTACGCGGCATTTTTAATTATTTTTTTTAATTTTAAGAGCCTATTTGGCGATTACCCACTTGGCCACAAGTCGCCAGTGTTTACGCGGCCAAGTAAACCGTGCGGTGTACATTGGGAGTCCGTGCTCTTGCTTACATGCTGGAGGGCAGTGGTCTGTGCCACATAGCAAAATCAGCGAAGCAGTTCTTGAATGCTGGAAACATCGGCCTCCAAAGGTATAACTCTGGTTATTCAGAACAAGGGACTGCCTGCATAATTCTTATTAATATTTTGTTCAATTGTCTAGGAATGGGTGGAGCTGGAAATGGAGTCTTAAAATTGTCTTGAAATCGGTGGCTGTGTATTCAAAATTTGCTGCATTTTTTAATCGCACGAATTAGATTATATTATTGATATAGAAATAAAATGAAAGAAATCTATAATTCTTATAATCTGGTAGTGAACCGCATTCATGTAAAATTGTGACAAAGTTGCTCGATTCTTAAACTATCTCCCTCCTTCCATATGGTTAGGTTAGGTTCCGAGAATGTTAGGCA
Organism: Ceratothoa steindachneri; assembly: GCA_963969495.1. NCBI lineage: Eukaryota > Metazoa > Arthropoda > Malacostraca > Isopoda > Cymothoidae > Ceratothoa > Ceratothoa steindachneri. Next base: position 189,972,828 of record OZ018317.1, read on the forward strand.
GTACGTCATATTATGACGTCCCAACGAATATAGATTTCTTTCATTATATTTCTATATAAAATAGAATTCAGGTAATGAGCGCGATATATATATATATATATATATATATATATATATATATATATATATATATATATATATATATATATATATATATATATATATATATATGCTATAAATTGAGATTTTGAATGATGTATAATTAATTCTTTAGAAATAAGAAGACAGTCGTCCTTCATATTATCACCCAATTTTCTTGTCTCCTTTTATATTTCCACCCAATAGTATTGTCACATTCAAACACACACCATTTATGTCAACACTGGATAAGAACGCAAATCATTAAGCTGGATTCGAATTACTCTTAAATCCTCCCCGCTCATCGGAAGATCCGTGCATTCATGAAAGGATACCTACATGTGCATTTTCTTTCAAACCGGTTATTTTACTTGTATTGGTTCGTGTTGCGTTGCCATACTTCAAATACTACTTTCTTGGCAATCCTCGAAACGGGAGATTCATAACCCATCGTCCAATCTCAAGGAATCCCGTTAGAAGTTAGGACCAAGGGTTAGGAATTTGTGGCATTCTTTTACTCACGAATTGGCAATATTTGGCAAAATAATATTTGGCCACTGGAAGTTTTACTTATGAAAAATTGATGTATGCTTTTTTAATCCTCTTTTTGTGCCTTATGGGTGCATAATTTCGCACAAAAAAGTCCTATATAGGTTGTAAAAACCAGAAGTGATTAAAAAGTGTTAGAAGTGGTTTACATTACCTAGAGTTGCCACGTACTATTTTTTCGTCCGTAAAAACCTTGGATGCAAACTACCCGCAAATACAGATTTTAATTTCCTCCTAAATGGCTCTATTTATTTTTTTAGCTCTCAAACAGCAAACTTGTAAGAAGGGGGACCTAAATTCAACAAGGAAACCTTTATTGTAGGATTTTATTCTTAAAACAGAATATTAGAGTGGAGAATCCTAAAACCGGCCCTCCGATGAGAGTAATTGCAATGCGCATGCGCAGAGGGAAGAACTCGTTCTGACAACACACAAGGTCCCTTTTCTTCGAAATTGAAAACGCAATAGCAACGAGGCTGTATCATCCCTAAAGTTTGTAATGGTAGATATGTAAATAGAAAGAATGAAATGTATGTAAGATATATTATAGCTGCAGGTCCCCGTGTAGACACTAGGGCCTTCCCTGGGGGCTGTGCGGGCCACTTCTCCAGGTTTTAGTTGTAGCTGGGTTTTCGAAGGTCTCCCTAAGGTAGTGGGGGTTCGAACCGTTAATTTCCCTCTCGTCCTAACTTCACCTTTCTATACAATCCTCTCCCCCCCAAATTGCCGCAATTGCCCTCGTTGGTTTCAAGTATATTTTTATAAATGAAAACCCAGATGCAAATTAGTTTATGTAGACTTCAAGCGTACCGTTCAGATCCCAGCATTTGCGGTCATCACTCTCACTCAATCAGTTTACATTGTTACACTCACCATCACCCTGATCTTAGCATTCACTCCCCCACGCTTGGATAGACCCCCTTAGGCAGGGCAAGATGGTAATAAGCTCCATTTTCAGTGTGGGTAACAATTATAGGACTCCACATACGAGTCCACCCTCGGTTATGAAAGCTCCTTTCCCTCCTCGGTATAACTGAGGGCAGTTTGGGGTAAAGACCCTAAAACTCACTATTTTGTTTAGCTAAGTTTCTTTTTTTCAAAAAGCGAAAACCAACGAGTGCGTCTCTCGTAGAAAGAAAATGTAAAGAAAATGATGATGGAGGAAGTTGGCCTTGGGGCTTGGAGGGCACGACATTCTTCAGATGTCTGCTGTAGCATGGTATGATCTCACCCTTTCTCTCTAAAGACGTTTAAATGGTGATTTGGATCATTAATAATGATGAAGGGCTGTGAGGAGATTTGAGGCGTAAATTGGGTGTGAATTATAAAGAGCTAAGGGGAAAAATTGGTGTTTTTTCCCCAGGTATTTTCCACGTCAGATGAAAGTGAGCCACAAAGTTTCTTAGTTTGCAACAGGTGGATGCTCTCAATGTAGCTTGGAATTCTGAAATTCATTGCTGCAGGTTCGAACTCTGGAGTTCGTTGCTGCATCTTGGAACTCTGGAATTCATTGCTGCAGGTTCGAACTCTGAAGTTCGTTGCTGCATCTTGGAACTCTGGAATTCATTGCTGCAAGTTCGAACTCTGGAGTTCGTTGCTGCATCTTGGAACTCTGGAATTCATTGCTGCAGGTTCGAACTCTGAAGTTCGTTGCGGCATTTTTTAACTCTGGAATTCATTGCTGCAGTTCGAACTCTGGAGTTCGTTGCTGCATTTTTTTTGACTCTGGAATGCATTGCTACAGGTTCGAACTCTGGAGTTCGCTGCTGCATCTTGGAACTCTGTAATTCATTCCTGTAGGTTCGAACTCTGGAGTTCGTTGCTGCATCTCGTAACTCTGGAATTCAGGTATTTGCTGAGAAACCCTTGAATCTTAATTCAATTTCTTTACCTTCATGGGCATATAGCAGAAGTCCCTCCCTCTTGGGTAAATAGTAAAAGTCCTTACTTCCCGGGTAAGGGCAAAAATCCATCCCTCTTGCGTAAATAGCGAAAGTCCCTCCCTCTTGGGTAAAAATCGAATGCCTCTTCCTTTTGAGTAAATAGCAGAAGTTTCGTCCTATTAGGAAAATATTGGGAGTCCCTCCCTTTTTGGTAAATAAAGAAATTTCCTCCCTCTTGGATAAATAGCAAACGTCACTTCCTTTTGGGTAAATAGAGAAAGTTTATCCCTCATGAGTAAATAGCGAAACTCCCTTTCTCTCTTGAGAGAATGGCGAAAATCCCTCCTTCTTGGATAGATGGCAAAAGTCCCTCCTTTTGGGGTAAATAGCGGAAGTGATTCCATCTTGCGTAAATAGCGAAATATCAAACCTCTTGGATAAATAGCGAAAGTCTTCTCCTCCTGAGCAAATACAGAAACACACCCTCTCTCTGTGTCTGGAGTGAATACAGAAAGTCTTCTTTGTTTGTATAAATGGCGAAAATCCACCTGTTGTGGAAGAAATAAACGAATAGGGGTATGATGGAAGTCCATTGGGTCCCCAACTCACTGGTTCGTGCCAGGTACATTGAAAAAGAAGAAAGGACTCAGCCATTATATACCCAATAATCGCAAAAGGCTGCACAAAGTAGAAAATGGAAAAACCTTGTGATACCAAGCTAACTATACGCCACAGACGTAATAGATATGAACCAGGGAGAAGTAGAAAAAGACAAAAAATAGAGAACGAGGTAAATAGAACAATATTAGCAGCAAACAAGATAGCTCCTATAAGCAGCCTAAGAGGAGAAATAGTAGCATCACTTGTGATTATAACAAAAACAAGGCTAAACTTATATGGGAAATGGAGAAAAGAGATTGGGGGAGCTCAAAAATATACTTATGACAACACTTTTGCAGCAAACCTACTGTATAAGTGCAAGATAAACAGAATAGAGTAAAAGGGACTAACACAGGAGGAAAATCAAGAATTCCCAATGTGCGGTGAAGAGAGAAAGAGAGAGGATGTAAGACATTTCATATCATCAGGAGAATGTTATGTTAATATCAGAGAGGAATATGCAGAACTGCAGCAACCATATATAAAGGACAAAAAGCACCATATAGGCACTTACTATTTGAAAACAAATTTAAAATAAGAATAGAAGAGATATTAGCTAAATTATGCAACCAAAGAAAGAAAAATATTAGAGAAATACAATAATCAAATGATAAAATTCTAACCAAATTATACTTTACAGGAGTGCCGTAACAAAGGCATTACTCATAATATCATCTGATCTGATAATGAGTCACAACAAAAAAGATTCTCATTTCAGTTCAATTCTGTGTGAAGTGGTGAAGTTGATATATGTGAGAGATAAGTGGTGTACAAAAATATTTGGGGGGAACAGTGGTGAAATGAGAAGGAAGCATTGGAGGGGCAAAATTTGCAAAATTTGCAAAATTTTTTATATATATATATATATATATATATATATATATATATATATATATATATATATATGACTCGAAAATAAAATTATTAATGCTGAATTCGCAGTCGCCTCCAATAAAATATGTCACGAAGAGAATCTTCTACCCAAATATACGAATATATATATATATATATATATATATATATATATATATATATGTGTGTGTGTGTGTGTGTGTGCCAAAAATATCATAGGAAAATGAAAGGCTGATTCCAAGTACTTTCGAACTTGTTCAGTTCATTATCAAGGAATAACGAAACAGTGTTCTGACAGGTGAGCCGATAGCCTGCTGTTGAGTATCTTCTCGAAAACTTTCCCAACCGTCTCTAGCAGTGAGATGGGCTGTAGTTCATGGCCTGGTTGGGTGGCTTGCCCGGCTTCGGAATGAATATCATTTTAGACGTCTTCAGACCATTAGGGAAGTAACTCATTGCCAGGGATGCGCTGAGTAGGTTCAGCAGTCTACTCCGAAGTCTCTCCGGTGCCTCTTTCAAGTGCCTGACGGTAATCTGGCTGAGGCCTGGGGCTTTTGGCCGAAACAAGGAAATGGCCTCACACAATTCTGCACTGGTGATTGGATTACCCTCCTGCGAGTCACCCTGAAGACGGTGGAGGTTCAAATTATCCTGAAGCATGATTCTGTCTTCCATCCTCTCTAGATCAAAGTTTTCCTTCTCTTTGTCTGAGATTCTAAAAACATTTCTCCGAACTCCACGAAAGGGCCTCTCATTCTCTATTGGGGAGGTTGCAGAAATGCCTTCGTGCGATATTGCGGTTGTGTTGTGTGTTTGGCTGGTCCCCTTCAGTTTGTTGACTGCTGCCCAGAAAGACTTAGGATTACTGTCAGTGTCTAGCTTCTCGATCAGACTGTCCCATTTTACTTTCAGTCCATGGGCTGGTGCGTTGTTGAGCTGTCTCCTCTCCTGAAGCAATGAACGAGATGGAAATCCATGTGCATAGTGTAGCCGATGTCGAGAATGCGGTTGTAAACAGTTTCTAGCTTCTCGATCACACTGTCCCATTTTATTTTAAGTTCATGGGTCAGTACATTGTTGAGTTGTCTCCTCTCCTGAAACTATGAACGAGATGGAAATCCATGGACCTAGTGTAGCCGATGTCAAGAATGCGGTTGTAAACAGTTTCGAACTTATTTTGTAGCACCACTCTCTCCTGTATAGGGGGAGTTGGAAGCAGAGTTCTGTGAGTGATCGTCGGAATTGCTGTTGTGGCTGCGTTGGAAATGCAGTCGTTGATAGCAGTTAGTTCTTTGTCGAGGTCTTCCTCGGTAGTGCCTTCCAGATCTGGGAGGTCCAATGGGAACGCCCTCCTGTACCCTTCCAAATCGGCCTTCAGGAAGTCCTTTCTGGGAGCAGCGGGAACTGTTATAGGAGCCGCTGCTATGGTGATTAGCAAGGGGACGTGATCACTAGGTGTTAGTGGTCCTGGACTGACGAGCAGGTGGAAAGGAAAGTTGGGATTCGTGAAAGCGACCTCTGGCTTGGGGGCCGACCCCGGGTATAAGAATGTGGGGAAGTCTGACCCGATGCGCTCAGCAACATCCCTTATTAGTACTAGATCGAGGATCCTGCATCTTGCGTCTGTCCTTGCGTATCCCTCTGCTCTATTTCTGGCGTTCAGGTCTCCGGCAAACAATACTGGATGCTCTCTCTTGTAAGGGGTGATCATGTCGTGGTTAGGTAGATATAGGCGATGGCGAGGTTAGCAGCCTGCACCCATTTTGATATCGCCTAGAGAGCATCTCAGTATGATCGACAGAAACGATTCATCCATTGGATTCCCTGGTTTGTACTGCAGGTCTTTTTTGACTGCTATCAAAGTTCCGTCGAATCTCTCTTCTGTAAACTTCCTTTGGAGAACGTTGTATCCTAAGATTTTCTGATTGTCGTCGTCCGTGATCCCATTTTCTGACAGCAGAAGAATGTCTGGATCCAGTTCTCGATATTTGTTACACAACTGTTGTTTAGGTGACAGCCACCCCTGCACATTGTGTGCTAGAATAGTTAAACTATTTCTGGTTGCCATCTTGAGAGTCAGATCCGCCCGATGGCTTATAGTTGTAAGGTCTGCCTGAACGGCTTTTAAGCGATATTTATTCCTTCTCGCTTGAGCGTAACATCAAAGGAAACGAGCCATTCTGGTGAGTGGAATTTTTAGAACAAATTTAATGTTTGATTTCAGCTCATCGCTTGACTGTTGAAGGCCGGCTTTTCTTCGTTTATTATGATAGCTTCTAAGATGTTCAGCCTAGCTTTATTTCCTTCTTTTCTTTTAATTGCAGTGTTATCAACTAGAATATCTCTCGTTAGGTTCATGTTCTGCGCTCCCCTATGCTCTTTAGGCCCTCCGCTTTTCAGATGCATGGTTAAACGCAACGAAAGGCTGGTGGTTGTCATGCCAATATATTTTGAGTTATTCTAAAGCTTGCAGTCTTCATTGGGGCAGATAAACTCAAAAACTATGTTGGTTGACTTTAGATTCGAAGAGTTTTGGCAGCTGTTGTTTTTCATAAGGAGATTGTTGGCTTTTGTCGTTTTATAGTATATAATAAGTTGAATTTTGTCCATTTGATTCTTAACCTTGATGTTACGGTTAATAATCTCCTTGATGTTTTTTTTCATCTATTTTGTAGGCCGTGGACATCTGATTTATGTAATACAGTTTGATGTTGTTTATTGCTCGCTGATTACTTTTCGTTTTATCCCTATCTTTAAAATGCAAATTTAAAAATGATTAGAGTTGTTTTTCAATAATGCTTTTCGAGAAACCGTTGTATACGAGTGTTTGTTTTACACGTGAGATCTCTTGATGGAAAGGTTCCCACGTAGAGCAGCATTTGTATGCTCGGCGGATATATGAAACGATTACACGTATTTTGTACCTTTCAGGGCATTCATTATCCGCATTGAGGCATCTTCCCATGTCCGTACTTTTCCTAGGTACTTTAGTCATGTAATTGCCATTGATGTTATGAACCTCAACATCCAAGAAAGGAAGTTTATTGCCCGTACTCAATTCATAAGTGAATTTTAGCACGGAATTCTCCTCAAAATGTTGCATGATGTTAACGAGATGTTCTTTGTTTTAGACGTTGATGTAGATGTCATCTACGTATCGGCAATATGTTTGTGCCTTATTTTCCATGATGTCCAATAATCTCTCCTCGAGTAGACCCATGTAATAGTTGGCGAAGGTCGGCCCTAAGGGTGACCCCATAGCCTTCCATCCACTTGCGTGTATAGATTACTGTCCGGTGTCCTGAACGGCGCCTCTGATGTACATGAAGGTAACTTGCTCCTTAAGATGTTTTGGTCAAGATCTGGAGGAGACATTGTAAGATGGTGGTACACGTTTTTTTATAATGATGTCGATGGTCTGAGCGATAGGCACATTCGTGAACAGGCTTTTTACCTCAAGGGATGATATTAGTCCTGACGGTTTTGTAGCGTAAAGTATGTCAATGAATTCCTCCGTGGATTTTATGCTATATTTCAAAAGGATGTACGGTTTTATCAATGCATTTAGGGTTTTAGCTAAACAGTACGTAGGAGTCGTGACTTGAGAGATGATGGGCCTCAATGGGTTGTGTGACTTATGAATTTTTACATTGCCATACAGATAACCTGGTTTGTGATCACCAATGATCTTTTGTAAGTGAAGTCCCCCGATGAGTGCATTAGCTTTAGTTATTTTCTTTTTTAAGTCTTCTGTTCGATCTTTTTTCAAGCGTTTAAATTTAGTGGTGTCACTTAAGATGGTATTCAATTGTTATATTCTTTTTTGTTTAGAATGACGTACGAGTATATGTTGGATTTGTCAGCTTTTCTTAAGACTATTTCTTTGTTGTTTTTTAGAGAGCTGATGGCCTTTCGTATTTCTGGTGTTATGAGTTTGCTGCCCGTAAAGCATTTTCGTTTGGTGGCTTCTGCGCGTATTTGGTCTTTTAGGTTGGAGTTAATTTCAATGATGTCTTGATCTTGTAGCTTCAACATCGATTGGAACAGGGATTCTAGTTCGACCTTTTTGAAATTGGATCGAATTTGGCTTGTAGGTGGCGATTCAAACCGAGGTTAAGGGCTTCTATTTCACTAGTGGAGAGCGTATGTCGGGAGAGATTGATGAATGATGTTGTTGTTTCTGGCAATGCTAGACGTGCGCTGCATAGTTTATTAAGCTTTTTGGTCGTAATGCTTTTTTCGGAATTTTCCATTTGTAAAGGCACTGTGGAGAGAGCTTTGGTGATAGAGTCTCGTGTTGCATGTGGAATTTCGAGCTCTTCAAGTAGTTGTGATAACGTTTCCTCAACATCACGTTCAAGTTTGGGGATGGCTTTCTTTAAAAGTTCTATTTGCCATTCTATAAGATGGCGACGAAAGGCTATAGTTATAGGTTCATTTTTCGCTACTAGGTCATGTAGTGGGGTAGCAGCCTTTCATGAATGCAAATTTTGTTGAAGACCATTGTGTATTTTGCCTTAATTAATTTCCTTTGGCAACTTTCTATTCTTCTAACTATCTTTTTTATTCCATCTTGTAGATGGTGGATTACTTGTCCAGTATTCATATCTTTTTTAAATGAATGTGTTTGGTAAAAACCAAACTAAATTGCTAAGCTCTTGATCTTATCCGATCATTTTCGGAGCGTTTTGAAATGTTCTTGCCTCCTTTAACGATGCAATGAGTGGAGTGAGGTTCTGGCAGAAAGTAAAGTGAAAGAAAACATTCATTTTTCATTTTGTGTATAGAAAGGACCAAGAGGGATTACTGTCTGACAGAGGCGAACAGGCAGTCGTAGAGGAAAAGGTTGCGGAAATAACTTGTGCGGGGGATAGGAAGAGTTGATAGTCGGTGGCTAGACACCGATGCGTGGTGTGGTTAAGTGCGTCTCGAGGTTTTCGTGTCTGCTTAGTCGGAAACGCATTATTCATGATGCCTTTATTTTATGCAAGGAACGGTATGGGTTGCGAGTAGTCATGGGCCGCGTGGTATCGCGCTGTCATCGTATACCATCTTATATGTAGTGCGGTGTATAATGGGTCTCTGGCTAGTTTCCCGAGTTGTTTTGTGAGTCTGATGTTAACATATTTTTTGAGGGGTGCTAATTTTTTCTTGTCGTGTAGTGTGGCCCTTCTCGTGTACAGGGGAAAGCGGCAAGCGCGCTTCAGAACAGAGTTCTGAATGCGCTGAACCTTCTGCTGCCACGTGTCACTCGCGGCTACGAGTGACAGTAGGGCGTATGTGAGAATAGGTCGCACGAGTGTTTTGTGTAGGTGTAACTGTTTTTTCCCCCCAGGGTAGAACCTGCGCAGCTATGTGTTTGTAAGTGAGGCTCTTGCTTGTGTTATGTTTTGGTGTATATTGAACCTGAGGGTCTTGTCAAAAGTTACCCCAAGGATATTTGTATGTTGTGTGTATTCGAGCCTTGTTGGATTTAGATGGTTCATGTCTGGTGTGTGTGTGTGAGAAGATTTGTAAGTTGTGCATGAAGTGATCTCTCGCGCTGTAGAGTGTCATCTGTGTCTTCTGAGGATTCGTGGCAATCAGCCATTTATCCTCGTAATGTCTTAGCATCTAGTATTCTTTGTGCTTAGAGTGCGATTTCTTCTGGTCTGCGGCCGCTGACGAGAATAGTCTCGTCATCGGCGTAGGACACTGTGTATGTGTGACAGCAGTTTTCGAGTGGGCGTGGGGTGTCGTTTGCGTACATGATTTATAGTGTGAGTGCCAGTACGCTTCCTTGGGGGATGCCTGTGCATGGTGTGAAGAGTTGTGAGAGGGTATTGTTGTATTTTACGTGGCATCTCGGTTCAGTGAGGTAGTGCGAGAGGAGCTTCTGGTGCAGAGGAATAACTCCGTATTGTTGGCGAGTTTCCAACGGAGTCCCTCGTGCCACACTTTATCAAAGGCTTTCTCTACATCCTTGCTGATGAAGAGTGTATTTTGATGAACCTGGCATTTTTTTCTGTATTCTGTCATGAACGATGGTCATGGCCGCCTGAGTGGACCGGCCCCTCCTGAACCCATATTGGTGGGGGGAGAACCAGTGCCTCTCTTTCAGGTATTCCCGTAGGCGGCAGTTGATCATGCGTTCGAGTATTTTGCCTAGGTGCTCTAATAGAGCAATAGGCCTGTAGTTGTTTGGGTGTTTGGGGTCTTTGTTCGTTTTGTGTAGAAGTATGTTGTGAGAGACTATGAATATTTTAGGAAAGTGGTCTGAGTCTAGTGAGGCGTTGAATAGGTGGGTAAGTGTGGGGTATATGTTTACGGGGAGGATGTGTATTAGTGTGGCTGGTAGCCCAGAGGGGCTGGGGGCACGTTTTGGTGTTGTTTTAATGTAGTGTTTTGTTTCCTCAACGGTGATAGGAGTGTTCAATGTGGATGTGTAGTCGAGCAGCTGCATTCATATCAGGGAGGGGGGGGGGGCTTAGCTCGTAAGCGTGGGCCCAACACCGCTCCGGAACTTCCTGGAAGTGCCCCCGCGCGTGTAGTCCCACTCGGAAGTATTTAGGTCTCAGTGGGACCTAAATACGTCGAGATGAGGTTCATGCCTGTGACTGTTTGGTTGTTTACTTGGAGGGTGATGGTTTTGGGTAGGTGATTTTAAGGGGTATTTATTCGCCTTGGTTAAACGTAACCTTAGAGGAAATGATCCACTCTTGTGCGTGGAATCTTTAAAATAGTTTTACTGTGCGATTCCAGCTTGTCGCTGGACTGTTGATGGCCGGCTTATCTTCATTAGGAATTTGATAAAAAAGGCGGATAGAAAAGCCATCACAAGAAACAGCTACTCGATGATTAAGACCTTTACCTGGTCTCCAGAGATGATAAGAAACCATTGACGACTAAGGGAAATTTCAGACAGCATAAGGAGAAACGGACCAACGAGGGAGCTACTCAACGCAATAAAGAGGATAAAGAGGATTCTTAATACGGAAATAATAGAAAAACAAAATCAGCACTGGAATGAAACAATCCAGAAGATTGATGATGACGCACCCGCAAGAGAATTTTAGAAAACAATAAAACATATGAAAGGAAAATCGGGACAAGAAGATAACCCTGAAGGATAATCAAGGCAATAAGATAAAAGATATTGACACAATAGAACAATTATTCAAAGAACACTGGAAGAACATTTTTAACATTAGTGAAGAGGACAATCAAGACTTCGACAGGAACTTCGAACGAAACATCACAAGAAAACTCGGACAGGATAATCCCTTACAGAAATGTAGATACAGTAAGAGACACCTTGGGCGGTAACGATGCAAGAATTACCGTCCTAGAATTGAAAATCACAATCGCTCAGTTTAAGTAGAAGGCACCAGGTAGATCAAAGCTCACTAAGAGGCACTACGAACAAGCGGCTGAAAAAATACTGCAGGGAATTACTTCAGTATTTAATGCCAGCCTTAACAACGGTTACTTCCCGAAAGAACTTAAAGTAGCCAATATGATTTTCATCCCCAAAGTTGGCAAGCCTAGTACACAAGCTGGGAATTACAGACCTATATCTCTACTCGACTTCATCGGGAAGATGTTCGAGAAAATTATGAACACTCGCCTAAATGAGCACCTGGAAGCTCATTTCAATTCGGCTTCAAAAAGAAAAGAAGCGAAGCACGGAGATAGCCCTCGCGGTCATAACAGAAAAAATAGCTAAAGCAAAAAGAGAAAAGGCTAGCGTTGATATAGTATGCAAGAATGTGTCCAAAGTTTTGAAAAAGTATGGACGAAAGGAATGCAATATAAGATATTGCAGTTACGCCTAGAGAGCAAGATGAAAAGACTACTTTGCAATTACATAACCGAACGAAACGCATTTATCAAAATGGGAAACTACCATGGAGATAAATTCAAGATGGAGGCTGGCCTTCCGCAAGGAGGATGTCTGAGTCCAAAATTATACTCTGTATATACCTCGGACATTCCTCCACCAACTACATACGGGTGCCTAAATATACAGTTCGCAGATGACATCACACATATTGCGTCTGCCCTTATAGGAACCCTGATATGCAAGCAAGACTGACAGCAGAAGAAATACGACGGATCAACGCTTATGAAAAAGCGCGGAAGATCAGCACCAACAAAGAATAAATTTAAAATCGTATCAATACACAAGAGGAGACTCAGCAATATTGTGACCGAAGGAAACAGATACGAATACACAAACGAAGCTACATTGCTAGGATTGACGATTACGAAGAGAGGATACACCAAACATGCGATAGAAAGAGTAGAAAAAAAGGAAGAAAGAGGCTCGGGCTACTATTTAGGCTCAGAGCACTTAAAAGAAAAAACAAGAAGAAAATTTATCAAGCCTTAATCTAGTCAACAATGGTATACCCGGTGATCCCATTTTATCCAGTCTCAAAGAGTAATGTTATCGCACTGAACGAATACAGAACAAGGCAGTTTTGATAATTATGAACAAAAAAGAATAGACAGAAGAAGACAGCAAGATTTGCATCGCGAAGCAAGAATTCAGCCAATCAACAATATTATAGAGAAAAGGGCCAAGAAACTTATCCAAACCACGCAACGCGAGATAGGAGAGGAGGTAATGGCCATGATCACCCAGAGACAAGAAGGGGGAGCAGATAGAGACTTCCCCACCTATACTTCAAAGATCAACGAAGAAGAGAACAAACAGAGGGAGTAAGTAAACAAAGTTAAAAACAGCTAGAAATAATAAAAAGAAACATAAAAGGATAAACAAGAAACAGGTATAATAAAATAGAAAGGAGAAAACTTTATACCAGTGAAGGAAAAAAACTAAAACAACGGTTTGAACGCCACATCACAGCAACAATAACACAGATTTCAAAACATGACATATAACGAACATAAAGGATAAACCTGATATTCAGGCAACTATTTCTATTCATTTGAATTCTAAACTATAACATTTCTAAATGCCAGAGATTAGCGTGACCTCCAAGTATGCTTTGCATTCAACTGCACATCTCCTACTTCTTCCTTCTTTTCCATCTACATTTTCTTCTATCCTTCACACTGGGTTTAACACAGCATACGTTGGACAGGGGCACTAGAGATTGAATGAATAAACAGGATATAAGACACACCGTGGTTCGGATTCCACGTAAAGATGTAGGTCCGCCGACCACCTTGGTCTCCTTTTAATCTTCACACTACTTCAAACTTTGCTATCCCCCTCTCCCTGCCCTTCTCCCTGTCTCCCTCTCTCCTATCCAGAAGTCCAATGGGACTCTGGAGGGAGAGGGGATACTGGGAGGGCCTAGTGCCCTACCCTCCCCCTCTGGTCATTTTAGGATGACCGGAGGGGGAGGATGAGAGGCTTGGTCGATCTATTCTATGTTACCTTCCACACCTTTTCTACTTTACTTACTTATTTATTAATATAGCTTCTAAGATGTTTAGCCTCGCTTTATTAACCTCTTTTCTTTTAATGATGGTGTTATCAACGATCATATCTGTGTACACTCTCCATATGGTTCTTTGGCCCTCCACTTTGTAGATGCATAGTTAACCATCTCGAAAGTGTGGTAGTTGTCATGCCAATATATTTAGAGTTTTTATAAAGCTTACAGTCTTTATTGAGGCAGGTGAAGTCGTAAACTATGTTGGTTGACCTGAGATTCGAAAAGTTTGGGCAAATGTTATTTTTTACTAGAAGATTGCTGGCTTTTTTGGTTTTATAATAGATGATGAGTAGGATTTTATCTGTTTGATTTTTAACCTTAATGGTACGGTTAATAATCTCCTTGATGTTTTTTTCATCTACCAATAGATGATAAAATCATCAAGGAGATTATTAACCGTAACATCAAGATTAAAAATCAAACAGATAAAATCCAACTCATCATCTATTATAAAACAACAAAAGCCAGCTATCTCCAAGCCGGCAAAGGCGGAAAAGTTGAGGGAAAGACATTCAAGAAATCCTCAAGTATTTTTGCTTTTTCCCCACGGGGAATACAAGGACATTTTTGTACGGAGCCACCTATAGCCGACCCATATCTCGCTAAGTCCCCCGGAGCAGGAAGGCTGAAGTGAACTGAACTGCCATTCATCTAGTTTCGCCCCAACTATGTCGGTCCACTTTGATAGACATAATTGGAGACGTAAAGGAAAGCAGGTTTGAGGATTAGCCCACTGTGGAACTCTACGGAAGAGACCACCCGGTTACGAGGTGATGCTGAAAGCTTTGGGGAAGAGTTCGCTCTAATCTCTAAGGGTAGTTTCCGACCAAGGCCACAGGGAGACATGCAACCCTCCCTTTGTAAGTTGGAAGCAGCATCGATAACCAAATCCCCAACGGGGCGGCATCCTCGGGTGGTGGTAGTTGATTCAATCACCACCCATCATTAAGTCCGTCACATTCACCCGTCTGAGGGGCCTCGCCGGGTCCACCCATCATTCATCCATCCCATCCCGCAGTTCATGTTCGCTAAAGCTCTCTTGCAATGGGGAGGGGAGGGGGGGTGCCCCTCATAAAGAACTCTACAAAGAGATTACAATTTTACAAGAAGGAAGAATCACCTGTTAATAGTACTAAGAAGTAAAATCATCAACAAGAGGACAAGAAGAAATTCAACCCAGGGGGTCATCCCCCGAGGGAAAAAATGGAGCCCAACATTAGTGGAAGCAGCAGGCCTAGAAGAGAAAAGGTATTCGAAGTGGTCTTCGGGAAACTGAAGATCGCTATGCTCCGTCTGCTCGAGGTCCCCACAGGATATGTGGCGATCTGCGAGAAAGAAAAAGATGTGGAGGGTATAACGAAGGAGGAGACAGTAAAGACACTGCGCTAAATAGGTATCCAACCGGCAATCCTACCGCAAATACAGACGCACAGGAGCGTCGTATGCAGGAGATTAGATCATTGGATTGGACAACACTCCAAAGAACAAATAAAGGAGGAAATCGCGAGAAACCAACCATTGGCCAAGGTTTCAAAAATTATCAAATTCTGGAACAAAAAAAGAGAATACAGAGTACGCACACGTATTTAAGGTAATCTTTGCGAGCACATCGATGCCACAAAAGGCAAAAGAAAACGAACTCCTGTTATTCAATGCCAAACTCAGCAGAGAGCAGATAGAAAGGGAAGAATTTACTCCCATACAATTCTCCTTCCGCTGTTACAAGATGGACAGCCACGTGACTAAAGATTGCCCCGAACCACAGGAGATCTGCTCAAGGTGCAGTGAGGTAGGGTACCACTGGAAGAATTGTAGCAATCCGAGGGAGAAGTGTGCCAACTGCGGTCAAGGACACCGCTCCATGGCTATGGCCTGCCCTCTAAAAAAGGAACTGATTAAGAAAAAACTACAACAAAAGAAAAAAGAGCACACCAGAAAACGAAATATGACATACGCCCAAACAGCGAAAGCAGTCCTCACGGAGACGGAGGCAAAGAGAACATACCTAAGGTTAGAAAATAAAAATTCTACCAAAATACTGACATGCATTCTGTATGCACATGTCCGAAACCTTCCAAACCGGGGATCCTTTGCAAAGCAGCTCAATCAAAAGCTCACTAAAAACGGGATGAGCGAGATGTGGTTTCCTGATAATCCACCATCAGGGGACGTACTCCAATTGCAAATGGTCCCCAAGAAAATGACAGGAAAAAAGTCAGGAGTCAGAAAAGAAAAATAATAACGGGGTCAGGCGGCCAGACCCGTGGATCGAGGCCAAAAAAGAGAGCAAAGCGGCCGCTAAGGCAGCCAAGCCAATTGCACAATGTGTGGAAAGAGAAACTGAGTCCTCGATAACACGGACACTTCGGACTCAGAGGAATCCGTGTATGAAGTAAAACCCCAAAAAGGGAAAATAAATAATAATAAGAAAATCGACGCTGACAGAATAAACCTTAACATCTACGCCATAAAGCAGTTCCCCTTCCCGAAGGACTGGAACACGAATAAAATTTGTGTGATGATAAAAAAAAGTTCTACAAATGGGACTTCGACACTCAATGCGACGAGGAAACGGTGGAGGAGGCATTGTTTAACCAAAGCATTGCCTTCCACCGAGAAACATTTGTGGAACTCTCCCCAGCAGAATACAAAAAGAAAATGAACGGGAAACGCAGGTCGACAACCCGTAAACACTAAGACATCCACCTAAGCCAGAACAGAGGAATGGAGAACCAGAACAACAGGTTAAGGATCTTGACCCTCAAAGTGAATGGATGGGAGGGGAAAGCCACGGCATATGGAAACATATTCCGTGTGCTTGATCCCGACATCATACTAATCACAGAGCATGGTGTCGATACGACCAACAGGCAGTCAAAGATACCAGGCTACAACGTGGTCTCGAAAAACCGTTCTCTGGAGAGGTACTACTGTGCTGCCATTGACGTCAGAAGGAATCTCTCATTCAGACACCTTCTGGATATGGACGAGTCCTTCGTGGCGGTAGAACAACACACTCTAGTGGGCAAGCTCTTAATCGCGGCGGCATACCAACCACTTCGACGAAGGTACCTTCCTCTCACAAGCTTCTCCACCCTGTTTGGTCACGTCAGAATGGTATTCTTTGGGGGCGACCTCAATGCCAGATGCCGAACGGCTAAATATGGTAACACGAATGAAAGAGGCCATATCTTGGAAATGATTATGAGATGGAAAAACATCCAGCGGATAGGTCCGGATTTTCCGACCTATATCACCGTACGGTCAGCAACAAAGCCCGACTAATCATGACAAGCAATGGCTTCCCCTTCAATTACCGTAGTGAGCCATGCCCAACAGTCCCCAGCGACCACATGGCGATCTTGGCTACCATTTCTCTCGCGCCAATCCAGCTTCCAATGCCCCTTCGCTAAAGCTACGCTTCTGCCAACTGGGAACGCTACAAGAAAATCCTTGCTAGATTTGAACCAGCGGACCTAAACGGAGCAAGGCTAAACAGGATCCATGAGGGGCTGGAGAAGATAACTGCCCACATCATCGAGGCAGATCGCGAGAGTGTACCAATGAAGAGGTACAAAACTCTCCCACAACCCAGATGGACCGAGTAAATGATAGAGATCGCTAGAGTGCACAGGGAGGTGTATGGAGAAACCAGGAGAGAAGGTACAAATCGGGAAAGAAGCTCGCTGCTATGACGCCTGAGTGAAGATCTTAAGCATGCTATTAACCAGCAACAGGCTGAGATCTGGGACAGCCTGATTGAAAAAGTAGATAGCGAGGTGCGACCCGATGTGTTTTGGCGACTTGTGAACAAGTTAAAAGGTCTTACAAGTAGATAAAAGATCCGCATTAAGGAGGGCGATGACTATTTGGAAGACCCGGCGGTTTTGGAAGAAAAATTCCGCACATTCTGGAAAGATGTCTTCAAGATAACACTAGAAGACAACGCAGAATTCGTTCAGGAATTCGAGGGCCAACTGATTGAAGATCTTAATCAGATTGTGCATCGCACGCTCCCACATGCCTATGTTGATGAAGGGAGGGTTTTGGCAGACCATGGCCGACCAACTACACCTGAAGAGGTCATAGCAGTCATAAAACTCTTTAAACAAAAGGGACCAGGCTGGACGGGCATCACAAAAAAATACTTGGTGCAAACCCCTCGGTAGATCATTCAGGGAATCACGAACATCTATAATGCTTCCTTGAATACGAGCTACTTCCCCAACGGTCTTTAGATGGCTAAACTCATCTTTATAACTAAAAGGAGAAAGCCCGATCAACTGGTGGACTACAGGCCAATATCCCTCCTGGAGATTATAGGCAATGTCTACGAGAAGCTTCTAGCCAACAGGTTACAAGACCAACTGACCGAGCTGGAAGCCCACAGCCCTCAGCAACACGGGTTCCGCAAGAGAAGGGGGACTGACACAGCGCTTGCCCTTCTCACCGAAAAGCTCGCCCGCTGTAAAGCTGAGAGGAAATACGTAGACGTGGTGATGCGAGATGTACAAAAGTCCTTCGATAAGGTTTGACTAAGAGGTTAACAATACAATATCTTAGGTTTCTAGCTGAATCCAATCCTGGAAAGGGTCCTCTGCGATACATCATGCACAGAAAAGCCCAAATTTTGATCGAGGGCTACAGAGGACCCGAGTTCGAACTCGAGGCGGGTGTTCCACAAGGTGGCTGTCTGAGTCCGCTGCTGTACCATTTGTACACACTGGACTTACCTGACCCAGTAGGAGAGGACGCCATGTATGTGCAGTTTGCAGACGACATCACACAAATCGTCCCCAGTTACTACAACACGCTGGATTTCAAGCAAGGCAAACAGCCATCGAAATCGATAACATCAGTCGATACGAAGGAAAGTGGAAAATCAAGACCAACCGCTGAGAAAGTTCCAGATCCTTCCAATTAACCGCCAAAATCGTGTTGATGTCTTAGTGGAGGGTGAAGTCTACTTGTATGGAAATGAAGGCAAAGTCCTAGGTCTACACTTAACATCCAAAGGATACAAAGTGCACATTAACAGCAGAATCTCCCTAGCCAAAATACAGCTCGGAAAACTGTATAGAATAAAAAGCATCAGTTCCAAAAATCTTAAAAATCTATACACTGCTCTGGTACGCTCAACCTTAGTGTACCCGGCAGTGGTCATGCAGGCTGAGAGTTCCTCCTCTCTCAGATAAATGCAGAGAGTACAGAACAAAGCAGCTCTGCTTATAGCTGGAGCACGAAGGATGAAACATATTCAGCAAACAAAACTGGGCGCAAGAGCAGGTGTGAACCCACTGAATATGGAACCCCAAAGGCTAGGGAGAAAGACCTGGGACAAGATCGAAAATGAGATATTCCCGAACTTGAAGCTCGATCTAGACATTCCGAGAGCAGTTAGGGTATGCGCCACCAGGCAAGTCCTATTCCGGAGGGAAAGAAACTGCTCCCGAGAAAACCAAATCGAAATATATACTTAAAGTAGAATAGCACAAACATCTAAGTGTAATAAAAATTGAAGAAAAAGAGGCGAAGTGTCCACTATTAAAACAAAATAAATAGAAATGAAATAATAACCTAAACCCCAGCAAAATAAGAATTATAAATTGTTATTTAAAAACAAAGAAAAATATATATAGCAAACAAAAAACTTGAAAGGCTTGAATGTCGCGACGGAGGAAAGTAACAAATTTATTTATTTATTTATTTAAAAATAAACCCCAAAACCCCAGATATAACAAATGGGAGGAAGAAAAGTCAAAATAACAGAAAAAACCTGAGAGATGCCCGCTACACCAAGGCAAAACTCAACTTCTTTTTATCTTTATATACCTACCACAGATTTTCTTTCTTAGCACATCAACTTCAATTTTAATTTTCTTTCACTTTACTTTCTGCCAGATCCTCACTCCACTCATTGCATCGTTAAAGGAGGCAAGAACATTTCAAAACGCTCCGAAGATGATCGAATATGATCGAAAGCTTAGCAATTTAGTTTGTTTTTTACCAAACACATTCATTTAAAAAAGATATGAATACTGGACAAGTAATCCACCATCTACAAGATGGAATAAAAAAGATAGTTAGAAGAATAGAAAGTTGCCAAAGGAAATTAATTAAGGCAAAATACACAATGGTTTTCAACAAAATTTGCATTCAAGAAAGACTGCTACACAACTACATTAATATTAGAACTCATGACCTAGCAGCGAAAAATGAACCTATAACTATAGCCTTTCGTCGCCATCTTATAGAATGGCAAATAGAACTTTTAAAGAAAGCCATCCCCAAACTTGAACGTGATGTTAAGGAAACGTTATCACAACTACTTGAAGAGCTCGAAATTCCACATGCAACACGAGACTCTATCACCAAAGCTCTCTCCACAGTGCCTTTACAAATGGAAAATTCCGAAAAAAGCATTACGACCAAAAAGCTTAATAAACTATACAGCGCACGTATAGCATTGCCAGAAACAACAACATCATTCATCAATCTCTCCCGACATACGCTCTCCACTAGTGAAATAGAAGCCCTTAACCTCGGTTTGAATCGCCACCTACAAGCCAAATTCGATCCAATTTCAAAAAGGTCGAACTAGAATCCCTGTTCCAATCGATGTTGAAGCTACAAGATCAAGCCATCATTGAAATTAACTCCAACCTAAAAGACCAAATACGCGCAGAAGCCACCAAACGAAAATGCTTTACGGGCAGCAAACTCATAACACCAGAAATACGAAAGGCCATCAGCTCTCTAAAAAACAACAAAGAAATAGTCTTAAGAAAAGCTGATAAATCCAACATATACTCATACGTCATTCTAAACAAAGAAGAAGATAACAACAAATTAAATACCATCTTAAGTGACACTATAGCAATGCTCTCTGGGCATTCCTATAATAAAATCATCCTGGGAAACTTAAATATACATATTATCATTTACGAGTATTATGTATAAAATTCAAATCATTCAATTCTTTTTACTTAACTTTTGTCAATTAAATCATTCATTAGAATTTATGTACAACTTAATAATTCATTTATTTATTTTACTTAACTTGTTAATTGAATCATTCAATTATTTTATGCTTAACCTTTTGCAATGCAATTATTTTATGTAACCTTTAATAATTCAAATATCCTGTGACGAAAAACTAATTTCATATAACGCACTGCTGGTTCAAACAACATCTCTTAGAATTTCACATACATTCAAACCTTGTTCAGAGGTTCAAAATTTATTTCACTTTAGTCGTAGGCATAAAAACTAGCAGACGACTATTTCCATCAAACAAATTTATAGTAATGGTTTTCGAAACGCTATTTAGGCTGATTTATTAACCAAAATAAATCGCATTAATAACCATATACTACAACACTACTAAATTTAAATGCTTGAAAATAAACTCATCGGGGGACTTCACTTACAAAAGATCATTGGTGATCACAAACCAGGTTATCTGTATGGCAATGTAAAAATTCATAAGTCGCACAACCCATTGAGGCCCATCATCTCTCGAGTCACAACACCTACGTACTGTTTAGCTAAACCCCTAAATGCATTAATAAACCCGTACATCCCTTCGAAATATAGCATAAAATCCATGGAGGAATTCATCGAAATACTTTACGCTACAAAACCGTCAGGACTAATATCATCCCTTGAGGTAAAAAGCCTGTTCACGAATGTGCCTATCGCTCAGACCATCGACATCATTATAAAAAAACGTGTACCACCATCTTACAATGTCTCCTCCAGATCTTGACCAAAACATCTTAAGGAGCAAGTTACCTTCATGTACATCAGAGGCGCCGTTCAGGACACCGGACAGTAATCTATACACGCAAGTGGATGGAAGGCTATGGGGTCACCCTTAGGGCCGACCTTCGCCAACTATTACATGGGTCAACTCGAGGAGAGATTATTGGACATCATGGAAAATAAGGCACAAACATATTGCCGATACTTAGATGACATCTACATCAACGTCCAAAACGAAGAACATCTCGTTAACATCAAGCAACATTTTGAGGAGAACTCCGTGCTAAAATTCACTTATGAATTGAGTACGGGCAATAAACTTCCTTTCTTGGATGTTGAGGTTCATAACATCAATGGCAACTACATCACTAAAGTACATAGGAAAAGTACGGACATAGGAAGATGCCTCAATGCAGAGAGTGAATGCCTGGAAAGGTACAAAATAAGCGTAATCGGCTCATACATCCGCCTAGCTTATAAATGCTGCTCTACGTGTGAACTTTTCCACCAAGAGATCTGACGTGTAAAGCAAATACTCGTGAATAATGGTTGCTCAAACAGCATGATTGACAAACAACTCCAATCATTTTTAAATAACCATTACAAACATGCGGATAAAACTGAAAGTAATCATGGAGAAGTCAATATCATCAAAGTGTATTACAGAAACCAGATGTCCACGGCCTATAAAATAGATGTAAAAATCCTCAAGGAGATTATTAACCGTAACCTCAAGGTTAAAAATAAAACCGGTAAAATCCAACTCATCATCTATTATAAAACCACAAAAGCAGCAATCTTCTGAAGAAAAATTATATCTGCCCAAATTCCTCGAATCTCAAGTCACCAACATAGTTTACGAGTTCACCTGCCCCAATAAAGACTGAAAGCTTTAGAAAAACTCTAAATATATTGGCATGACAACTACCACACTTTCGCGACGGTTAACTATGCATCTACAAAGAACCATATGGAGAGTGTACATAATATTAACCTAACGAGAGATATGGTCGTTGGTAACACCATTATTAAAAGAAAATAGGTTAATAAAGCGAGGCTAAACATCTTAGAAGCTATATTAATAAATGAAGATAAGCCGGCCATCAACAGTCAAGCGACAGGCTGGAATCGCACATTAAAACTATTTTAAAGATACCATGCACAAGCGTGGCTCATTTCCTCTAACGTTACGTTTAACCAAGGCGAATAAATACTCCTTAAAAATCGTTTTCTTTCACCCGATAGCCAAAATACAGCTCACAAAACTATATAGGTTTAAGAGCCTCAGCTGCAAAAATCTTAAAAAGCTATACACTGCTCTGGTATGCTCAACCTTAGTGTACCCGGCAGTGGTCATGCAGGCTGCGAGTTCCACCTCTCGCAGACAAATGCAGAGAGTGCAGAACAAAGCAGCCCGGCTTATAGCTGGAGCTCGAAGGATGGACCATATACAGCAAACAGAACTGCGCGCAAGAGCAGGTGTGAACCCCCTGAATATGGAACTCCAAAGGCTAGGGAGAAAAACCTAGGACAAGATCGAAAATGAAATACTCCCAAATATGAAGCTCGATCTAAACATTCCGGGAGCAGTTAGGAGACGCGCCACCGGGCAAGCCCTATTCTCAAGTGGAACAAACTGCTCCCAAGAAAACCAAATTGAAATATATACTTGATCAAGAAAAACACAAACATCTAAGTGTAATAAAAACTGAAGAAAAATAAACGAAGTGCTCACCATTAAAACAAAATAAACAGAAGTTAAATAACCTTCTAAACCCCGGCAAAATGAGAGTTATAAATTAATATTTAAAATACCAAGAAATATATATATATATATATATATATATATATAGATATATATAACACAAAAAACTTAAAAGGCTTGAATGCCATGACGGAGGAAAGAAACAAATTTATTTATTTATTTAAAAAAACAAAAACCATATATATATATATATATATATATATATAGAGGAGCTCTTCCCACTTGTGGAGACTGGATAAGACTTCATAGCTGAAGATCGACAGAAGAACCCCTTTCCTCAGGGAGGGGACGACTCAAGCGACTTCCCCTGAAACTCATACCAAACGGAATAAAAAGATCACCACAAGATGTAGTGCAATGCATATTTCTAGATCTGGAGATACCACTAATAATATGCATTGAGACACCATCTGGATTCACAGTTATTTGCCCAGAAAACAAAGACGTAGAGCAGCTACTATCATCTGCGGGGAGCATTACTCAAAGGAAGCTGGACTTGGAAGCTAGAGTACCACCACAAATCACGGCTAACAGAAGCGTCATCTGCCGAAGAATCGAGTCCTGGGTAGGAGAGCACTCGTGCCAAGAAATAAGAGAAGAACTTCAGGAGAGACAGAGATGGTCAAATTTAAAGATCACACTCATGTTTTGAAGGTCATCGGTGAATCTACAGAAATGGCTTCAAGGATTATGGAGAAGGGACTTCTTGCTTTCAACATGAGGATACCATCCACCCACATACAAAGAGACGTCTTCACAAGTTTTCAGATATGCTTTAGATGTTATGCGTTGGAAGAAGATACGACGCAAAATTGCCCCCCAAAAGACCTTATTATCTGTTCTGAATGTGAAACTGAAGGCCATTCTTGGCGATATTGCAGCAACAACACAGTCAAAAGATGTATTAACTGCCAAAGGGGACACAGAACTATGGCCATGATTTATCCCAAAAGAAGAGAAATTATAAAGAGGAAAGAAACAGTCAAACATAAATAATACGGCCATAAACAAAAACTCATACGCATTAATGGCAAAAAGTGACCAACAAGGACCGGCAACACAGATTAATTTAGATATGACGCACAACGTAAATATACTTACTTGTATATTACATGCCCACGTGATGAATATAGCTAACCCTGGAAGTTATGCAACAAGTCAACAGCATGTTACAGGAAAACGGGCTCGAACCGATGAAATTCCCCAAAGAAGTCGACTCATCGGCCATTTTAAAAATCAAAGTCACAGAAAAGACAAAATATGAGTTAATCGAAGAGGAAAAAGGAAATCAACAGGCAGAAGAAACAACCAGCGAAGACTCAAAGACTGAAACTCCTCCGACGACACAGAGCAAGAGTGCATGCACACGGGTTACTCGAAGGAAAGCCCAAAGAAAGGACAGAGCTAAATCCGCAAGTAAAAGGGGGCCATAATCCAGAGACGAACTAATAGAGGGACCCTCAAAGGCAGTCAGCAGGGGAAGAACCCAAGAAAAACGAGAGAAGAACCAGAAAAAGAAGAAACACCGTTAACTTAACAGTTAGGACAAACTAAACGGAAAAAAATAAACGAACGGAAATGGATAATTGGATTATGGATATTAAGAAATTAAAAATACTACAAATTAACACATGTGGATAGAAATACAAGGAAATTATGTACGGAAACTTATTCAAAAAGATTGACCCAGATGTGATACTAATATCAGAACATGGAAGAAACGCAGAAAACGAGAAATTAAAGATATGGAACTACAATGTTATTAACACAAATCCTTCAGGAGAACCACACGACGGAGCGGCAATAGCGGTCAAGCAAGGATTGCAGTACAAAACAATACAAGGATTGGTAGATGCATATTTAGCTATAGAAATTAAAATGGAATTAAGCAACATCATTGTCGCAATTGGATACCAGCCACCCAGGTGCCCCCAATTACCGGTACAAAGCTTTACTAAACCCTTCAAATATAGGATACCGGTCATATTGATGGGCGATTTAAACGCCCATTGCGGGGCTTCTGGGTACATATATACAAACAAAGTCGGACAACAACTTAACACGCTTACCAATAGACGTATACTGCAAAGACTGGGACACAATTTCCCTCCATACTTACGAAGATATCACGCAACAAAACCAGACATCTGCCTGGCTAACTTCAATCTGCCCTTTGACTATTTTATGGAACCAGTGGATGTTCCTTGCAGTGACCACACTGCATTCTAATGTACATAAACAAGAATCATATACAAATCCCTTCGAAAAAGTGGAAGGCGTACCATAGAGGGGATTGGGATAAGTACAAAGAATTATTTTATACGTACGTGCCCAGCCCGCTCGGAAAGGCCACTCTAGAGGAAATCGACGGGGAGTTGGATAGGATTAGAGAAGAAATTAAAAGGGCAGATAATAGGGCTGTCCCCATTAACTCGTTTCAAACCATTAAACAATTTAGGTAGACACCAGAAATGGTGGCTTTGAGCGAGGAGATCGGCCGGCCGGCAGAACATATAAGAAGATTCGGAACATCAAGGGAAGCATACAACGCACTAAAAAGACAGAAAAAAAAACTAACAGCACTAATTTATGAAAAACAGAAAGAGAAATGGGATCAGCACATCGAGAAAATAGATGTGGAAACATCGCTAAGGGAATTTTGGAAACATATCAAAAGATTAAAGACTCGGACAACAAAGGATAAAATGAAAATTAAAGATGCAAGGAACAACATTTTAGAAGATGAGGAAGAAATAGAGAAATTATTCAGAGAGCACTGGAGAAATGTATTCAAAATTAGCGAAGAAGACAATGAGGACTATGACATTGATTTCGAACATCCAATCGTGTACGAACTCAATGGAGAGATTGAAAAGACATACTCCTTCCACTTTGTCGAGGAAACGAGAAATAGCAACGACGGAGTAGACGCAATCATTACGTCTGGGGAATTAAAAGAAACAATAAAGAACTTCCGTCAGAGAGCCCCAGGCAGATCGGGACTCACCAGATTAAATTACATCGAAGCATCCCCGACA
The DNA here is from genome assembly GCA_963969495.1 of Ceratothoa steindachneri. Taxonomy (NCBI): domain Eukaryota; kingdom Metazoa; phylum Arthropoda; class Malacostraca; order Isopoda; family Cymothoidae; genus Ceratothoa; species Ceratothoa steindachneri. The sequence goes on from OZ018317.1 coordinate 189,998,866, forward strand.
TCGAAGCATCCTCGAACATACTGGAGGGAGTCAGAAACGTCTTCAATGCGTATCTGAACACGGGATACTTTCCCGATGAACTGAAAGTGGCGAAGATGATATTCATACCCACGGCTTGATTTCATCGGTAAGGTATTGGAAAAAATAATAAATAAGAGACTGTCCAAATTCCTCGATGATAATGGCTGAAGAAACAGCTGCGAATTTGGCTTCAGGGAAAAACAAAAGCACGGAGATGGCACTTGGAGTCATCCTTGAAAAGCTTGCGAAAGCAAAGAGAGAAAAAATGAGCGTAGACATCGTATGTCGGGACGTCTCGAAAGCATTCGACAAAGTACGGCAGAGGGGTATACAACTCAAGATACTCAGATTAGGAATGAACAACAAGATCGAAAGGATTTTATGTGATTATGTAATAGAGAGACGTGCCTATGTGTAAATAGGAAGACATCAGGGTGAAATATTCTAGCTCGCTGCGGGTTTGCCCCAAGGCGGCTGTCTAAGTCCATCTCTCTATTCAATCTACACAGCAGATATACCACCACCAAGAGATGAAGGCCGCTTCAACATCTAATTTGCCGACGACGTCACTCAAATTATTGTTTGCCCCTACTGGAACGGCCTAATGCAAGCTAGGATGACTGCAGAAGAGATAAGAAGCATTAATAGATATGAATAAAAATGGAAAATTAAAACCAACAAGGATAAATTTAAAATGGTACCCGTGGACAGGAGGAAAATCTCAGCTGTATATGTAGAAGGATAACGCTACCGACACGACAAAGAATGTAAGATGCTCAGACTAACCATTACGAAATCAGGTTATAAAAAGCACGTAACTGAGAGGGTAAATCGAGGGAAGAGCGGCCTGGCATTACTGTACAAGTTAGTTAACCTTAGGATGAAAAACAAGAGAAAAATTTATGAAGCCATAGTACACGAGAAGTAACCTATTAAGATTCCAAAGATTCCAAAACAAAGCTATCTACTTAATAACAAACACCACAAGAGGAGAAAGAAGAAGACTACGAGACCTGCATAGGGATGCAAGGATAAAGCCACTTAACAGAATAATTGCAAAAAGAGCAAAGAAAGTCTTAGAAAAGACACAGAATGAAGTAGGAGTTGAATTAACCAACCAAATTGCCCAGAGAGAAGGATGGAGATCACACAGATTATTCCCAAGTTTGCCAAGGATAGATGAGGGAGGAGAAGAAGACGAAGAAGAAATCTACACCTAGAGAAGGAGATTAATACTCGACGATGAATAAGAGTAATTAATTAACCGAAACAAACCAGAGAATAGCATATAGCCAATCATAACTAGGATAGGAATATGAAAGAATAGATTGAGAGATAGGAACCTACACCAGTTTCTAGTAAAAATATTTACTAATAACGGTTTGAACGCTTCATAAATACCAATACTACTTTCTAACTTTATCCCGCTAGCTATACTACCTAAAATGGTGAGAGATAGGCCTGACCTCCAGGCAATTAGCATCTCTTTGCAAACCTCTTACTTCCTTCAGCCTTCTGCATTTATTCGTTTTTCACTATCACATTCGCACACGGGACTCACAGTGATACGTGGGACAGGGGTCACCATAAATTGTTATAGCTAGAGACAAGCGACATATCGTGGTTCGGATTCCACGTTATGCTGTAGGTCCCATGACTAACTAAGTCCACTTTTGTCTCCTACTATTTTCTTCGCTGTCCTATCCTAAAACCTTCTTCTTCCTCTCCCTCTCACTCCTAACCGCCGTACTCACAGGGCTTGAAGTTGAGCGCTCCATGAGCGCCGAGGGGGGCGGAGGGAAGGTCGGAAGAGTTTTTCTTTGTATCCCACCTCTCTTTTCATTTCATTTCATTCCATTTCATCTCTTTCACTTTACTTTCTGCCAGATCCTCGCTCCCTTATTACATCGGTAAAGGAGGCAAGATCATTTCAAAACGCTCCGATGATGATCGAATAAGATGGAAAACTTAGCAATTTAGTTTGGTTTTTACCAAACACATTCATTTAAATAAGAGATGAATGCTGGACAAATAATCCACCATCTACAAGATGAAATAAAAATAGTTAGAAGAAGAAAAAGTGGCCAAAGGAAATTAATTAAGGCAAAATAAAATACACAATGGTCTTCAACAAAATTTGAATATATATATATATATATATATATATATATATATATATATATATATATATATATATATATATATATATATATATATATATATAAATTCAACAAGGGTGCTTCTAAGAAGGATACGACGGTCAGTGACATTCTTATTTATTCCAAGCAACGTTTCGGATTACCCAATCCATCATCAGACTAAAGGGATAAACACAATTTGTGAGGCGAACAAATGTTAACATAAACTAGATACAAATCAAAAGCAAAATAATTTAGATAGTGAACCTATAAAATTAAAACTATTAATAATTGCAAGTACATATACAGATAAGGAGAGGAACAAATTCATACCTGCTGTCAGCGAGTCAGGGGAATGACTAAGAAATTTACCCAACTCGAAAACAACTCGGGAAGCTTAGCAAATGCTCACTTGATTCAAAATTTCTGGAGGTTTGTAGAAATGCAGGAGGATTCTTCCCAAATTTCATTTACTTTCGGCTTTACCGTGAGTCGCTTTATGACTCTGAATTTTATAAGTCTTGCTTGTGCTATCTACTAAACAATGAAATCAATTATAAAATATCACAATGTGAAAAGATTTCCGCTAAGGTGGCCGATAATATGAATCTATGTAGGGAAATCTTTTCCTTCTTGGATTTCATAGCCCTCACAGAATACTCTAAACGCAATGTAGATCGATATACTGAAGAAGTAAAAACTATCCATACTCGCTAGTTAGCGAAACTCAATCTCTCCCGTCCTGCTTTTATGTCTACTGACCAGGTTATTCATAACTTTTCTAACCATGAATTAACTATTCGAGAGGTATTTTTACTCACTCTAGGATTGAATTTTAAACTTGAAGATGGGGTTGAAGCTGAGTAGAGCAACGCGGATCTTACAAGTGCATTGTAGATCTTTTTCTTGTTGCCCTCGTGAAGATTTCTACATATACAAGTATATAGAGTCTTGACTGCAGCTGAGGCTTTCGAAATCCGATCTGAGACGTGCTTCTTCTACACGGATGAAGTAATTTTCATTCTGAGTACATTGCACTCCGTGGTGTAGGGATAGCGCCTATCCCCCACCCTGACATCAGAAAGTAGTCTCCTTCCAATGGGGACTACCTTGAATTTCTTTAGGTTGGTCTTTATCTTCCACTGGGCCTCGTAGATGTTTAATCTTTCTATTTCTGCTGCCGTCATTCGAGCTTGCATAGGTGCATTCCTCCAAAGACATGTGATTATCTGGCTGGATGTTGAGGCAAGTGGGGTTCGCAGGTGCTGGGACATCTGCGGTGTATATTGAGTAGAGAGTGGGGGACAGACCCCCTCCCTGTGGGAGGCCCGCAGTGAGCGGAAGCTTTGGTCCCTCCGTGCACCCTAAACAGATATACGCCGCCCTCACCATGACATAGTCACAGAGAGTTCTTTTTAAGTTTTCACTTAGGCCCAGCCGTAAGATCTTATACTGCATTCCCCGTTGCCACACCTTATCAGACAGACAATGTCCACGTAACTCCTTTCCTGTTTGGCTTGGGCAAGCTTTTCTGCGATGACATTTATCGCCATCTCCGTACTTTGCCTTTTTTTAAACCCAAATTGGTATGGGTTGTAGAGAGAGTTCTCTTTAAGGTGAGACACCAGTCTTTGGTTGAGGATCTTCTCAAAGAGCTTCCCGCCAAATTCTATAAGTGAAATTGGCCGGTAGCTCTCTCTCAACCTTGGCTCCTTCCCGTGCTTAGGCAAGATCATTTTTGCCGTTTGGAAAGCATTAGGAAGTATCCCGTGCTTAGACAAGTGTTAAAAATTCTCCTCATTCCTTCGATGACTCTGGCTGGCGCATTTTCGAAGTTTAGTTTCGTCAGCCCCGATTGAACCAGGGCTTTCTGGCAGAATGAGCGGAGCGCGCCGAGTAGTTCTTCTTTGGTAATCTCGGCGTCTCCGTCGCGCTGTCTATCCACCTGGTGGTGAGGGTGCGCCCTATGTATTTGATCGTTAAGCTCGTCGATGATATTACTTTCGAACTCCATATCGTATTCTTTTCCAATAACTTCGGAATATCTCTTCATTTTTTTCTTCCTCCGTTTTGATATCTCCATCTTCTTTAAGTATTGCAATTTTCTTCTTCTTCCCAGTCTATCCTTTAAAGCGTCTGATTTTATTCCAGAATTCTTTGAGAGATGCCTCGTGATCGAGACTATCGATCGCATCGTCCCATTGTCTCCACTGTTGCTCGAGGATCAACTGGTTGAGCTCTTCTTTGATCTCTTTACTTCGTTGTAATGAGTCAATTGATGCGTTCCTGACATTTATCTCATACAGTAATTTCAATTCACGGTATAGTTCCTTCATGTACTCAGTCCATCTATACGTTGAGATAGTCTTGTACTCAGACTTCGGGATACAAGCTCTATCTGCGTTTATGAGTTGGTTATTAAGGTCGTCGAGTGCCTCGTCGATCTCGAGAATTGCCTCATCCAAGTTGGGCGGATGATAGGCCTCACGAAGGCCCGCCTACCGTTTCCAGTGTGCTCTTCGTTAGTTCATCTTAACTGCAGCCGGGACTTGTATAGGGTTCCTATTGATCGTAAGCAGGATCCATATATGGCCACTACATGTTACCTGGACTGTTGTAGCAGCCTGGTTTACTGCATTAGCGACGTTAACGTGGGTGTTACAGATCAGTATCTTAGTGCTTATGTCACTCGAGAGGTTTGGTGGTGTTGCAGATACCCTTGTTTGTTTATATCTTTTCGAAGTGCGAGGGCGTATGCAACTTCTTTGGCCTTCCTCTGCTCTTCCTCTTTCCTTTTCATTATCTCTTTCCTCTTACGGCAGTTTAGGGCCATGGATCGGTGCTCTCCTTTGCAATTGAGGCACTTCTTTTTCGTGCTTTCGTACTTGTCCAAACGATAACCTTCTTAGGCACATTCACTGCACCAATGCTTTTCTTTGGCTAGACATGTCGATGTGGTATGTTCCTTCAGCTTGTAGCATACAAAGCACATTTGTATGCTATTGAACTTTTCTTGCCTGGATATTTTCTCCTGGTATTCTAATGTTGAATACCAGTAGTCCGTCTTGCGTCGATTTGGTGGCCATGTCCGTGGTAGCAAATGTTCTTTTAAATACGTGGGTGTGTTGGCGAAATTTGATTATTTCACGCACTTTTGCCCAGAAGTTGCTCTAGGTGATCTCCTCTTTGAGCTCCTTGGGCGTATGCTCACCCACCCAACTCTCCACTTTGTGGCCGATCATGCTTCGGTTGGCTGCCACTTGTGGAGGGGTCTTTACCTCGAGTCCAATGTTCTTGAGAACTCTTACTCCCTCTTCTGATAGGAGCCGGTCTACATCCTTAGTCCCTGGACATAAGGCGATAAGCCCAAATGAAACCTCGCTCAGTTTCACCAGTGCCACCTTTAGTTCGAGGTAGAGGGTCTCGCAAGGTTTTCTTTTTTAGGGGGCCTTTTCTTCTGGGATGGTCCTGAAGGGGGTCCTCTTAGTGAAGGTCTCCAAGTCCTTCTTTGTCCTACTATGTCCTCTTGTTTTTCTTTTTACTCTTAAACCAAGGTGTAATTATTTTTGTATTTGTGGATGATAAGATGTGATATGTGGTAAAGAAGGTATCGGTTTGAGCAGGGTAGTTCGCAAACGTTAGTGGACGCCCCCGTCCATTTTTCAGTTGGTTTCCCGCTCAGATGCCACCAGGATGATGAATGGATGGTATAGATCTCGAGTGCGAACCTCAATAGGAATGACTCATGGTGGACTTGATGGCAGTAGCGGCCGAATCAACGGCCGCTAAAGTTTTGCCATCCCCTCTCGAGTACTTACTCCAAAACCGCTTCCAACTACATAGAGACGGGTGTTACTCCTCTCTATGATGTGGGCTGGGTCCTCCGGGCGATGAGGATCTCTCCTCCGTCCGGGACTCGCAGTAAAGCCCCAATTTCGAGAAAATTTCTGACTTATGCTTCCGCTGTGGGCTAATCCTCAAACCAGTTTTCACATAAGCCCTTAATTATGTCAGTCCAAGGGGCCGACCTAGTTAAGACGAAATTAGTGAATGGCAGATATCCGAGGCAGGTTCCTACGCGGGAGAATGGACGGGAGTAGTGAGGTTCTTAAGTCTTCATTTATGAACAATCACGACGTTGAAAAGTATTATTCTCTCTTTGGTAAAAATGAATTTAAAAAATTCACCCAAGACTTCTCGTTAGGCTGTTTTCTGTCAACAGTGCTCGATGTCTGTTATTAAGCAAGTCAAATATTGCTTTATCCGTAAGGTACTCAGCAATGAATTGTATTCGAATGCTCGGCCGTCACCTCCTCTCGAACGTCTTAAAAAAGGTAGATTAAAAGTGTATAGTCATAGTATAGTGGATAGGGTTGTTTAGGATAAAGTGGTGAAGAGGAATGAGTAAGAGTTAGTTGCTGGGTGACCAGCCATCTCTTTGGTTCTTATTTTTCTTTATTAGTCTTCTGCATTCTTCAATGGGGCTCTCGCGCCGCTGTAGTTCTTCAATATTTCACTTTTTTTTTTTGTTTTTTTTTGCGGATTTCCTTCATATATGATTTCTGTATTAACTCTGCAATCTCATCCTCTCAATGATCAATAATGGTGTAAGTTAGAAATGTGTATGGATAGATAGGAGAAGAATGTCTGAAGGTGCATATATAATGGTAAGAAGTGTATACCAGGTTAACTGGCTAACTCTGTTTTTCTTGCCGTGGAATAACAGTTATCTTGGCTGTTTTGTGTGGTAAAGGCTTTTAAGCCTTTGTTCTATTTTTCGTTGGTTCCAATTTTGACGGAGGACTCACCGCTTTTTCCTTTGTTTGTCCACTATGGATCTTTTTTTTGTCCACTACGGATCTTTTTTATTTTATTTATATATTTATTTTGTCCACTACGGATCTTTTTTTAAAAAAATAAAATCATTTGTTCATAATTTCAATGTACTTTTGGAGTTGGTTTCGGTAAAGTTCACTAATATATTGCTGTAGTATCTCCTTGAGCCAGGATCTGGCTGCTTTGAAATGCGTATTTGAAGGTCAGCTCGTGGTTAACATCAGGTATTCTTATTTGATTTGTCATCTCGGGGTCCATGTTATTAGGAATCCTTTACCATATTTTTTTCGCTCGGTTTCGGGGTGTTACATTGATGGGTACAAATCGGTAACTTGATGTAGTAGGCGTGTAGGTATGCGGTCGTTCAGTGTGACACCAGCAATAAATCTTAGTGCACTACTGTGAATCACCTGAAGTTTTCTCAGGGCGCATCTACTGAAGGTATGGAGCGGTATGGTCGGGTAAAGAAGAACTGGTCTTACCAGTGAGGTATATAATTTGCATTTATTTGCGTGCGAGAGTTGTTTGAACCTATAAAGTGAACTGAGTGCTCTCCGGCCTGCCTCCGCTCTTTATTTGCAGTGTGAAACATATCCATTTGACGTGATCTTTAGTCCAAGGACTTTGCCGTCATGCGTATAGGGGTAGTTTTTGCCGTTTGTACAAATGTTTGATGTTTTAAGGTGGCCTATCGGAATCACTTTAAATTTTGCTTCGTTGGTTCTGATTTCGTTTCTTCTCTCGTAGTTGTTAAGTGTTGGCAACGTCCCTACGGTTCGGATAGTCGCTTGTCACGATATGTGTGATGTCATCGGCCAGTTAGATATTTTCTGCAAAGTCATAATCGGGAGGAGGGAAGTCATTCGTATAGATCACGTAAAGAGTGGGACTAAGGCAGCCTCTTTGGGGCACTCCGGCGCCCAGCCTGAAGAGTTCCCCTTCGTAGCCATTAATAGTTATTTTAGCTTTCCGTTCGTCCAGATAGTTATATATAATTCTGCTAAAATTGTCTTCCAGGCCGAAGCCAGCGACTTTCGACTTGAGGCCCGGGATCCAGACTTTGTCGAAGTCAGATGCCACGTCTTTCAGAACCAGGTCGATTCTATGTTTCCTTGCTCCAGCAAAGGCAATCCTCTCTGTGATAAGAGCTAGGGCTGTTTCCGTGCATAATTTTCTTCGGAAACCATGCTGTTGCGTGTTATATAAGTTGTTTGTCTCGGGATGGTTTCTTAATCTGTTATTTAACAGTTTTTCGAGAATCTTGCCTATGAATTCGAGCAAAGATATCGGTCGATAGCTGTTTAGATCAGTTTTTGGCTTCCAGGATTTTGGAAGGAATATCACTTTTGCGGTTTTAAATGCGTTTGGAAAATATCCTGTATTGAGACGCGTTGAAAATATTAAGTATTTCCTTGTTGATGTTTGGTGGAGCCTTTTGTAGGTGCATTTTTGTGATACCTGAGATGCCTGGTGTTTTTTGTTTGAATGACTTCAAAGCTTGCTCGTATTCTTCTTGACTGAACGGTGCACCTTCTGCAAGATTCTGCCTTAAGCCGTCAACCTGAGGGTACGGTAGCATCGTTTCTCGTCTTGTTCTAAGATTTTCAACAACCTCTGCTTCGTAGTCAGCGTCGAAATCTCTATTTTCATCTTGACCTATGTCAAATTTCTTCTGCCAGTGCGACCTAAAATGCATTTTTATCTCTTTCGCATTTGCGATCTCCTTGCCTTCCATTTTGATCTTGATTCTTTCCTTAGGAGGGGTTCTTCTAAGTCTCCTTATCGGACTGCAAAATTTACTGGGGTTTCCCTCAGTTTCTATCCTAGTTATAATATTATTGCATGTTTTGTTGTTCTTTTCAGTGATTAATTGTTTTATGAGGTTCTTCAGTCTATTCCGTTCGATGTTACGATGGTACGAGTTCCAAGTTGGTTAATCTCCACGATTAGATTTTCTATGTTAGTCATCTCCTCTTGGATATTTGCATCCCATCTTGGAGCGGGAAGAGTTTTGTGGTGGCTCCACGGTATCGTATGGCGATATGCTTCTATTATCCTCTCCGTTATATATCTGATTCTTTCTTCAATCTCGCAGGTTGTATAGCCCTCAGTTGTCTGTGACTGTATGACCTCCAGTTGTCGTCTGTATTGGTCCTAGTCAGCCTTTGTGAGATATTTGCGTCGAGGGATCTCCACTTGGATTGGAAAAGTTGAGACAGTTGTGATCATGCTCAGATGATCCGATGGAATGTATGGTCCAGGTATTGTGACGTGGTTAAGGGCAAATGTAAGATTTGTTAGGACTATAGCGGGCGTTGTTGCAGATCTCTCTGTTAAGAACGTGGGGAAGTCTGGGCCCGACTTTTGCAGTATATTCCTATCCATTAGTAGACTTACCGTTCTACCCGCCACGTTGAACGCTGTGCTGTACCCCGTTTCTCTGCATCTTGAATTGAGATCGTCGATCATGATGACTGATGAATTCTTGCGGAAGAGGCGCAAGAATGATAGGACAGGGAGATATGGGTGTCTTAGGGGTTGGTATCTGACAGCTACTATTAGGTCGTCGTAAGTCATTTTGATTTTCACAGCGAGATATGACTCTTCTGGGTCGTTCACTTCTTGGAAAGGTATTCCTTTCTTGATTGCTAAGTCCACCTTATCGTATCTACGATTCGAGTAATTGTTCGTTATTACTTCGTAATTGTAGATCTTAATATGGTCGTTATTAGGGTTAATTCCATGTTCGGTAATTAGGACTATATCAGGATCGACTTTTCTTATGATTTCATTATATATATATCGTTTGTTGTGCCAGCCGTTAAAATTCATTTTAAATAATTTTAGCTTTTTTTATGTAGCGGATTCTATATTCTATTATCTATTTCTTACGAGGTTGTTTCTGACTGCTTTTCTGTTCGCGGGCTGGAGATCTCACTTTGCCGGTTCTCTTTCTTTTGTATGAGTCTTGGGTGATGTTGAGGCACGATTCTGGTCTGATTTCTATTTGTCCGGTAGTCAGTGCTTCGTAGACCTCTTCTTTTGTGTAGTCTGCATCATAATCCCATTTATACCTTCCATCCATTATTCCTTTTACGATTTCCATCAAATCTATAGGTTTGGGAAGTGGGTTGGTTGAGGTACAAAGAAGTCTCAAGTTGAGAGGCTGGCTTGAGCTGTGCATTATTGTAGCTTGTTCCATTTTGTCCTGTTCGGGCACGTCGTCCATCTTGGTAGGTGCTTGAAACGATTCATCTGAGACTGAAGGAGATGCTACAGAAGAGCTATTATCAGGTTCCATAACTGCTTTTTTGTTGAACCTGGGGTTCCTGGAAGTTGCCTTAGATCTGGTCTCCATTGTGGTCATACTTTTGATCTGCGCCTGAAAGAGTTCGGCGGATGGAGGGGTATCCGGAAACCACATTGGTTTCATCCCGTTGTTCACTAGCATGTGGTTCGCTTCTGTTGTGTAGGTCGAGGGAGTTCTCTTGGGGGTGTTCCTCAACAACAAGGACTATTTCTGTGTTTTGGGATACACAAGGATAGGGGGTTTCTCTGACGAGAGTAAGTTGAACTTACTTCTTAAATCAAGTTAACTTAAAGTTCGGTGTGACTACCAGGAACTGGCACGAAGATGAGCTTCTTCTTAGTCCCTTCTGTTGGTAGCCCGGCCTCTTGCCGGGGACTTCGTAGCCTTGCTGACTAATGAGAAGAAGCTGAAATGTTGTCGGACCACATAATGTAATAATCAGCTCAGGTCAGGACCCAAGACCTAACTTCGGTTAAAACAACAAGATTTCTCCTAAGAGCTGGTATTTAATTTCACAGCATATGCGAATTTAGAGGAGCGTCGCCCTAAAGCCAGAAGGTCCATCAAGGCCAGCTGTGCGACGCCCTGAGAAAAACCGTTGGAGGAGGAACCTTCATGCGGCCTGTCCACAAATCCCCCCCCCCTCCTACCCCTAACACAGTGAGGTGACAACGATAAAAGCAAATATCTTTGGAAAAACAAGGTAGATTACGTTAGTCAGTCTTTACCTTGAGGCCAATGTTATTGAGAACTCTTGCTCCCTCTTCTGATAGGAGCCGGTCTACATCCTTAGTCCCTGGACATAAGGCGATAAACCCAAATGAAACCTCGCTCAGTTTCACCAGTGCCACCTTTAGTTCGAGGTAGATGGTCTCGCAGAGTTTTCTTTTTTCGGAGGCCTTTTCTTCTGGGATGGTCCTGAAGGGGGTCCTCTTAGTGAAGGTCTCCAAGTCCTTCTTCGTCCTTACTATGTCCTCTTGTTTTTCTTTTTACTCTTAAACCAAGGTGTAATTATTTTTGTATTTGTGGATGATAAGATGTGATATGTGGTAAAGAAGGTATTGGTTTGAGCAGGGTAGTTCGCAAACGTTAGTGGACGCCCCCGTCCATTTTCCAGTTGGTTCCTCGCTCAGATGCCGCCAGGATGATGGCTGGATGGGATAGATCTTGAGTGCGAACCTTAATAGGAATGACTCATAGTGAACTTGATGGCAGTAGCGGCCGAATCAACGGCCGCTAAAGTTTTGCCATCCCCTCTCGAGTACTTACGCCAAAACCGCTTCGAACTACATAGAGACGTGTGTTACTCCTCTCTATGATGTGGGCTGGGCCCTCCGGGCGACGAGGATCTCTCCTCCGTCCGGGACTCGCAGTAAAGCCCCAATTTCGAGAAAATTTCTGACTTATGCTTCCGCTGTGGGCTAATCCTCAAACCAGTTTTCACATAAGCCCTTAATTATGTCAGTCCAAGGGGCCGACCTAGTTAAGACGAAATTAGTGAATGGCAGATATCCGAGGCAGGTTCCTACGCGGGAGAATGGACGGGAGTAGTGAGGTTCTTAAGTCTTCATTTATGAACAATCACGACGTTGAAAAGTATTATTCTCTCTTTGGTAAAAATGAATTTAAAAAATTCACCCAAGACTTCTCGTTAGGCTGTTTTCTGTCAACAGTGCTCGATGTCTGTTATTTAGCAAGTCAAATATTGCTTTATCCTTAAGGTACTCAGCAATGGGTTGTATTCGAATGCTCGGCCGTCACCTCCTCTCGTACGTCTTGAAAAAGGTAGATTGAAAGTGTATAGTCATAGTATAGTGGATAGGGTTGTTTAGGATAAAGTGGTGAAGATGAATGAGTAAGAGTTAGTTGCTGGGTACCAGCCATCTTTTTGGTTCTTATTTTTCTTTATTAGTCTTCTGCATTCTTCAATGGGGCTCTTGCGCCGCTGTAGTTCTTCAATATTTCACATATTTTGTTTTTGTTTTTTGTTGCGGATTTCCTTCATATATGATTTCTGTATTAACTCTGCAATCTCATCCTCTCAATGATCAATGATGGTGTAAGTTAGAAATGTGTATGGATAGATATGAGAAGAATGTCTGAAAGTGCGTATATAATGGTAAGAAGTGTATACCAGGTTAACTGGCTAACTCTGTTTTTCTTGCCGTGGAATAACAGTTATCTTGGCTGTTTTGTGTGGTAAAAGCTTTTAAGCCTTTGTTCTATTTTTCGTTGGTTCCAATTTTGACGGAGGACTCACTGCTTTTTCCTTTGTTTGTCCACTAAGGATCTTTTTTATTTTATTTATTCATTTATTTTGTCCACTACGGATCTTTTTTTTAAAAATTAAAATCATTTGTTCATAATTTCAATGTACTTTTGGAGTTGGTTTCGGTAAAGTTCACTAATATATTGCTGTAGTATCTCCTTGAGCCAGGATCTGGCTGCTTTGAAATGCGTATTTGAAGGTCAGCTCGTGGTTAACATCAGGTATTCTTATTTGGTTTGTCATCTCGGGGTCCATGTTATTTTGAATCCTTTGCCATATTTTTTTCACTCGGTTTTGGGGTGTTACATTGATGGGTACAAATCGGTAACTTGATGTAATAGGCGTGTAGGTATGCGGTCGTTCAGTGTGACACCAGCAATAAATCTTAGTGCAATATTGTGAATCACTTGAAGTTTCCTCAGGGCGCATCTACTGAAGGTATGGAGCGGTATGGTCGGGTAAAGAAGGACTGGTCTTACCAGTGAGGTATATAATTTGCGTTTATTTGCGTGCAAGAGTTGTTTGAACCTATAAAGTGAACTGAGTGCTCTCCGGCCTGCCTCCGCTCTTTCCTTGCAGTGTGAAACATATCCATTTGACGTGATCTTTAGTCCAAGGACTTTGACGTCATGAGTATAGGGGTAGTTTTTGCCGTTTGTACGGATGTTTGATGTTTTAGGGCGGCCTATCGGAATCACTTTAAATTTTGCTTCGTTGGTTCTGATTTCGTTTCTTCTCTCGTAGTTGTTAAGTGTTGGCAACGTCCCTACGGTTCGGATAGTCGCTTGTCACGATATGTGTGATGTCATCGGCCAGTTAGATATTTTCTGCAAAGTCATAATCGGGAGGAGGGAAGTCATTCGTATAGATCACGTAAAGAGTGGGACTAAGGCAGCCTCTTTGGGGCACTCCGGCGCCCAGCCTGAAGAGTTCCCCTTCGTAGCCATTAATAGTTATTTTAGCTTTCCGTTCGTCCAGATAGTTATATATAATTCTGCTAAAATTGTCTTCCAGGCCGAAGCCAGCGACTTTCGACTTGAGGCCCGGGATCCAGACTTTGTCGAAGTCAGATGCCACGTCTTTCAGAACCAGGTCGATTCTATGTTTCCTTGCTCCAGCAAAGGCAATCCTCTCTGTGATAAGAGCTAGGGCTGTTTCCGTGCATAATTTTCTTCGGAAACCATGCTGTTGCGTGTTATATAAGTTGTTTGTCTCGGGATGGTTTCTTAATCTGTTATTTAACAGTTTTTCGAGAATCTTGCCTATGAATTCGAGCAAAGATATCGGTCGATAGCTGTTTAGATCAGTTTTTGGCTTCCAGGATTTTGGAAGGAATATCACTTTTGCGGTTTTAAATGCGTTTGGAAAATATCCTGTATTGAGACGCGTTGAAAATATTAAGTATTTCCTTGTTGATGTTTGGTGGAGCCTTTTGTAGGTGCATTTTTGTGATACCTGAGATGCCTGGTGTTTTTTGTTTGAATGACTTCAAAGCTTGCTCGTATTCTTCTTGACTGAACGGTGCACCTTCTGCAAGATTCTGCCTTAAGCCGTCAACCTGAGGGTACGGTAGCATCGTTTCTCGTCTTGTTCTAAGATTTTCAACAACCTCTGCTTCGTAGTCAGCGTCGAAATCTCTATTTTCATCTTGACCTATGTTAAATTTCTTCTGCCAATGCGACCTAAAATGCATTTCTATCGCTTTCGTATTTGCGATCTCCTTGCCTTCCATTTTGATCTTGATTCTTTCCTTAGGAAGGGTTCCTCTAAGTCTCCTTATCTGACTGCGAAATTTACTGGGATTTCCCTCAGTTTCTATCCTGGTTATAATATTATTGCATGTTTTGTCGTTCTTTTCAGTGATTAATTGTTTTATGAGGTTCTTCAGTCTATTCCGTTCGATGTTACGATGGTACGAGTTCCAAGTTGGTTAATCTCCACGATTAGATTTTCTATGTTAGTCATCTCCTCTTGGATATTTGCATCCCATCTCGGAGCGGGAAGAGTTTTGTGGTGGCTCCACGGTATCGTATGGCGATATGCTTCTATTATCCTCTCCGTTATATATCTGATTCTTTCTTCAATCTCGCAGGTTGTATAGCCCTCAGTTGTCTGTGACTGTATGACCTCCAGTTGTCGTCTGTATTGGTCCCAGTCAGCCTTTGTGAGATATTTGCGTCGAGGGATCTCCACTTGGATTGGAAAAGTTGAGACAGTTGTGATCATGCTCAGATGATCCGATGGAATGTATGGTCCAGGTATTGTGACGTGGTTAAGGGCAAATGTAAGATTTGTTAGGACTATAGCGGGCGTTGTTGCAGATCTCTCTGTTAAGAACGTGGGGAAGTCTGGGCCCGACTTTTGCAGTATATTCCTATCCATTAGTAGACTTACCGTTCTACCCGCCACGTTGAACGCTGTGCTGTACCCCGTTTCTCTGCATCTTGAATTGAGATCGTCGATCATGATGACTGATGAATTCTTGCGGAAGAGGCGCAAGAATGATAGGACAGGGAGATATGGGTGTCTTAGGGGTTGGTATCTGACAGCTACTATTAGGTCGTCGTAAGTCATTTTGATTTTTACAGCGAAATATGACTCTTCTGGGTCGTTCACTTCTTGGAAAGGTATTCCTGTCTTGATTGCTAAGTCCACCTCATCGTATCTACGATTCGAGTAATTGTTCGTTATTACTTCGTAATTGTAGATCTTAATATGGTCGTTATTAGGGTTAATTCCATGTTCGGTAATTAGGACTATATCAGGATCGACTTTTCTTATAATTTCATTATAGATATGTCGTTTGTTGTGCTAGC
The DNA here is from genome assembly GCA_963969495.1 of Ceratothoa steindachneri. Classification (NCBI taxonomy): domain Eukaryota; kingdom Metazoa; phylum Arthropoda; class Malacostraca; order Isopoda; family Cymothoidae; genus Ceratothoa; species Ceratothoa steindachneri. The sequence continues at coordinate 190,014,256 of OZ018317.1, forward strand.
CGGTAACATTCATTTTAAATATTTTTAGCTTTTTTATGTATCGGATTCTGTATTCTATTATCTATTTCTTACGAAGTTGTTTTTGGCTGCTTTTCTGTTCGCGGGCTGGAGATCTCACTTTGCCGGTTCTCTTTCTTTTGTATGAGTCTTGGGTGATGTTGAGGCACGATTCTGGTCTGATTTCTATTTGTCTGGTAGTCAGTGCTTCGTAGACCTCTTCTTTTGTGTAGTCTGCATCATAATCCCATTAATACCTTCCATCCATTATTCCTTTTATGATTTCCATTAAATCTATGGGTTTGGAAAGTGGGTTGTTTGAGGTACCAAAAAGTCTCAAGTTGAGAGCCTGGCTTGAGCTGTGCATTATTGTAGCTTGTTCCATTTCGTCCTGTTCGGGCACGTCGTCCATCCTGGTAGGTGCCTGAAACGATTCATCTGAGACTGAAGGAGATGCTACAGAAGAGCTATTATCAGGTTCCATAACTGCTTTTTTTTGTTCAACCTGGGATCCCTTGAAGTTGCTCTAGATCTGATCTCCATTGTGGCCATACTTTTGATCTACGCCTGAAAGAGTTCGGCGGATGGGAGGGTATCCGAGAACCACATTGGTTTCATCCCGTTGTTCACTAGCATGTGGTTTGCTTCTGTTGTGTAGGTCGTTGGGCTTATCATGTTCGCGAAATGTGCATGGAGGATGACCATAATCAGGTTCGTTCTCATTCCGGGTTTTAATTGTAGCAAGGTCTTCTCTTGGCTGGATGCTTTTGGCGCTTGGGTGTAAGTGGTGTTGGCCTTTTTTTCTCCCATCAATTGTTTCCTTATTTTTGCGATGTAGGACTTTTTCTTTGGGCCGGTCATAGGCAGGGTACGATGGGAGTTACCGCAGTTCAGGAATTTATTTTGGGTGCTACAGCATTCCTTCCAGGTGTGTTCTTCGCTAGCGCATTCCGAGCACTTCTTGCCTTTGAATGTGCAATCTTTTGTTGCGTGCGATTCTAATGCGTACAGGTAAAACACACCTGTACGGGTATGAAGGATTCACGTTCGATGCATGATGACGAGATTTTTGAATTGAATAGTAAGATTCCTTGTTCCGTTGCTTTCTGTGCCATTTCAGTAGTTTGAAATGTAACCTTAAAAACATGGGTGTTCTTCACCCTCTCGATTTTTGAATATGTAGACTTCGTCTATTTTCGCCTAGCTTTGCATTTCCTCAATTTCTTGTTTTATTTTATTTGCGGTATGGAAACCTACATAGGGATCGATCTGGCGGCAGATAATACATCTCTGGGCTTTTATTTGAGGGGGTGTTGTGGGATGAGCCCAATTTTTTCAAATTACTGTCTTCCTTTTGTGCTTAGCATGTTATCCACGGCCTTGTTGGTGTCACAAATGGTCAGGTATCCGTTAGGTTGTTCTTTTACTTTGCATAGCGAAATTCCAAGTTTGGCGAAGTCTGTTTCGAATATCCTTTATCTTGGCGGTTTCCTTTTCCCCTATTTGGTAACAAGTGGGACACGTCTACTCACGCCAGGACGATCCCAAGGCCGAAGATCGGTCGGGTTTCTCCTATGGGTCTTTATCACGGGGGCGTGTGCCTAAAGTTAATCTCAGGTCCGCCATCGAATGCTCTACCTATTCTGTTGTCTAACAGGGCCCACCAACCAGTTCTGACTACTCCACCCTCCAACAGGGTCCCCCTCTTCGTGCCCCCTGTAGGGCTTCGTTTTGGGTTTCGGACCCCCACAGTCACTGGTGGTATCTGAAGGCCTTAACTAGCAGTGAGGTATTACGCCCAGAGTGTGCTGCTGTAGGATAGATATGGAGTCAGGTTCGAGCGCTCGCGACCTTCTTTTAATTCCATGCGTATAGCAAGACACAAGGAGAGAATCAGAAAATAGCTGAGAATCTTTTCCTCCTTTTCTATAGAGCAGGTGAGTACTCGAAGTTTCCAAGCAATCAATCCTCATCCTCGCTTACGTCTTACGTCTTGAAAAAGTTAGAATTAAAAGTGTATAGTCATAGTATAGTGGATAGGGTTGTTTAGGATAAAGTGGTAAAGAGGAATGAGTAAAAGTTAGTTAGGATGATTGTATAGGTTTATTGTGCAATAGCGTACATTTATACATAATCATAATACAAATAATAATAAAAAATAATCCGATACAAATACAGTAATAGTATGATACAATAATATAAATACATGTAGTATAAGTGCACACATTACACAAAGCGGGCAGCCCATCAGTGTTGGCGTGCAGTAAGACGTGGTGGAGCATCCCACGCGTTTCTTATCTGCTGCAAGTGGGTGGCGGCGGTCTTCATCACCCGTCGCCCGGCTGGGCACGGGTGGTGATCAGCACGGAGGGGGTGCTGTTCTTAGCACCTTCAGAAGCTCGTTTGTTGGGGTGTGGCGGACTACCTGGGCGGCTCTTGCTTCTCGCGCCCTCAGTAGGGCGCCTCTTACAGGGAAAGGGGCTGGCGCTCGCTCTGGCCTGAGGCGGGCGGTGGCTGGGCAAGAGAGGAGGTAGTGCACCAGTGGGCGCCGGGAGCGGCCGCCACAGTGTTCGTACCTCCCTGCCACAAAGTCGGCGTGCAGCTCTTCCCGCGTGGAGTAGCCCAGCCTCACACGCTGCAGCAGCACGCCGTTCGCTCTGGGCTGCTGGAAGGATGGGTTCAGTGGGCGATAGGCTGTGGCTGCAGCATACCACGCCGCTTGCCTATTGATTGCTTCCCATTCTTGGTGCTGCTGGTGGGCGTTGTGGGTGGCTCTGCCTTCAACCTTGCGCCTTGAGCTGCTGGGGGCCCAAGAAGCGCTGCACATCATCACTGCCAATTGCAAAGAGCTGGGGCTCGAGATCTCGGCAGAGAAGTCCCAAGCCATGGCTATCAAGACTTGCACACCTGCTGGCCAGCAGCTTTGCGTCCAAGGAGTCGGACTGGCCTGGACCTACTCCTACCAGTACCTCGGAGTGTGGGTGGACAGGCGGCTGTCCTTTACGCAGCATGTCACGCACCTGAAGGAGCAGACGCAGGCCCGGCTGAATGTAATGAGGGCCGAGACGTGGCCGAGCGCTGGTGCAACCTTCCCCGTCCTCCGCCTCTACTACTTCAAGGCAGTGTGCTCCCTAGTGGACTACAGTGCACCGGTCCTTGTAGCGCTGCCCCGGCAGCAGCAACAGCGCCTGGAGGTAATACAAAACACCGCCATGAGGACCATGTTAGGGACACCGAGGTGCTGCAGTGCCTGTGTCATGCAGAGGGAGGCCAACCTAGTGCCCCTCGCCGCCAGAATGGATTGCATTGTGGCCTGTCGGGTAGCCATAGTGCTCCAGTGCAACGTGGAGGGTGTTGGGCAGAGGAGACTCCGAATGGCCGTGGCGCAAAGCATCGAGTGCCTGCGTAACAACAGGTGGCTCGTAAACGTCAGCCTAGCGACCAACTCCCTCAACCGGGCAGGGAACTGGCTGTGGCGCGACCCCGACACCCCCAACCCTGCTTAGGTTCCACCACCACCATGGGACCCCCCCACCGCCCACTTCACCGCCACATAGCTTCCCTACAGCAAAGCGAACTGCCTCACCGAGGAGCTGCACCAGCACGCCCTCATGGCCATGTCTGAGGTCATGGAGCCAGGCAACACAGTGTACTTCACCAACGGCTCCGTCGACCCCGACAGCGGGAGGTCCGGCGCCGGCTAGGTCACGAGCGGATTGACGCAGGCGTGAAGGACATCAGACCACTGCTCCACCCTCCAGACGGAGCTGGTAGCAATCCTGCACGTCCTCCAGCACGCTCTGCTCCGCCGGGAGGCCACTGTGGTGATACACACGGACTATCGGTCGGGACTGCAGGCGCTGCAGCACGCCCACGCCCACAACCACACCCAGGAACACAATCCACTTCACCACCACCATCCTGTGCACCCTCCAGGACCTGGCAGCTCAGGGCAGGCGTGTCCGTCTCCACTGGATTTCCAGCCACGTTGGCGTGCGCGGCAACGATGCTGCAGACGAGGCTGCCAAGCGAGCCGCCCACGGCCCCACCATCACCTGGACCTTGCGCCCCAGCCTGCAGCAGCTCAAGGCGCAGGTTGAAGGCAGGGCCGCCCACAACGCCCAACAGCAGCACCAAGAATGTAAAGCAATCAATAGGCAAGCGGCGTGGTATGCTGCGGCCACAGTTTATCGCCCACTGAACCCATCCTTCTAGCAGCCCAGAGCGAACGGCATGCTGCTACAGCGTGTGAGGCTGGGCTACTCCACGCGGGAAGAGCTGCACGCCGACTTTGTGACAGGGAGGTGCGAACACTGCGGCGGCCGCTCCCGGCGCCCACTGGTGCACTACCTCCTCTCCTGCCCAGCCACCGCCCGCCTCAGGCCAGAGCGAGCGCCAGCCCCTCCCCCTGCAAGAGGCGCCCTACTGAGGGTGCGAGAGGCAAGAGCCGCCCAGGTAGTCCGCCACACCCCAACAAACGAGCTGCTAGGGGTGCTGAGACCAGCGCCTCCTCCGTGCTGATCGCCAACCACACCCAGCCGGGCGACGGGTAATGAAGACCGCCGCCACCCACTTGCAGCAGATAAGAAACGCGTGGGATGCTCCACCACGTCTTACTGCACGCCAACACTGATGGGCTGCCCGCTTTGTGTAATGTTGTCACTTATACTACATGTATTTATATTATTGTATCATACTATTACTGTATTTGTATCGGATTATTTTTTATTATTATTTGTATTATGATTATGTATAAATGTACGCTATTGCACAATAAACCTATACAATCATCCTAACTAACTTTTACTTATTCCTCTTCACCACTTTATCCTAAGCAACCCTATCCACTATACTATGACTATACACTTTTAATTCTACCTTTTTCAAGACGTAAGACGTAAGCGAGGATGAGGATTGATTGCTTGGAAACTTCGAGTACTCACCTGCTCTATAGAAAAGGAGGAAAAGATTCTCAGCTATTTTCTGATTCTCTCCTTGTGTCTTGCTATACGCACGGAATTAAAAGAAGGTCGCGCGCGCTCGAACCTGACTCCATATCTATCCTACAGCAGCACACTCTGGGCGTAATACCTCACTGCTAGTTAAGGCCTTCAGATACCACCAGTGACTGTGCGTGTCCGAACCCCAAATAAGGCCCTACCAGGGGCGCGAAGAGGGGGACCCTGTTGGAGGGTATAGGGGTCAGAACTGGTTGGTAGGCCCTGTTAGACAACAGAATAGGTAAAGCATTCGATGGCGGACCTGAGATTAACTTTAGGCACACGCCCCCGCGATAAGGGCCCATAGGAGAAACCCGACCGATCTTCAGCCTTGCTATCGTCCTGGCGTGAGTAGACGTGTCCCACTTGTTACCAAATAAGGGAAAAGGAAACCGCCAAGAGAAAGGAAATTCGAAACAGACTTCGCTAAACTTGGAATTTCGCTGGGCAAAGTAGAGGAACAACCTAACGGATACCTGACCATTTGTGACACAAACAAGGCCGTGGATAACATGCTAAGCACAAAAAAGACAGTAATTTGAAAAAATTGGGCTCATCCCCAAAACACCCTTCCAAATAACAGCCCAGAGATGTATTATCTGCCGCCGGATCGATCCCTATGTAGGTTTCCATACCGCAAATAAAATAAAACAAGAAATTGAGGAAATGCAAAGCTAGGCGAAAATAGACGAAGTCTACATATTCAAAAATCGAGAGAGTGAAGAACACCCATGTTTTTAAGGTTACATTTCAAACTACTGAAATGGCACAGAAAGCAACGGAACAAGGAATCTTACTATTCAATTCAAAAATCTCGTCATCATGCATCGAACGTGAATCCTTCATACCCGTACAGGTGTGTTTAACCTGTACGCATTAGAATCGCACGCAACAAAAGATTGCACATTCAAAGGCAAGAAGTGCTCGGAATGCGCTAGCGAAGAACACACCTGGAAGGAATGCAGTAGCACCCAAAAGAAATGCCTGAACTGCGGTAACTCCCATCGTACCCTGTCTATGACCGGCCCAATGAAAAAGTCCTACATCGCGAAAATAAGGAAACAATTGATGGGAGAAAAAAAAAGGCCAACACCACTTACACCCAAGCGCCAAAAGCATCCAGCCAAGAGAAGACCTTGCTACAATTAAAACCCGGAATGAGAACGAACCTGATTATGGTCATCCTCCATGCACATTTCGCGAACATGATAAGCCCAACGACCTACACAACAGAAGCAAACCACATGCTAGTGAACAACGGGATGAAACCAATGTGGTTCTCGGATACCCCCCCATCCACCGAACTCTTTCAGGCGTAGATCAAAAGTATGGCCACAATGGAGATCAGATCTAAGGCAACTTCCAGGAACCCCAGGTTGAACAAAAAAAGCAGTTATGGAACCTGATAATAGCTCTTCTGTAACATCTCCTTCAGTCTCAGATGAATCGTTTCAGGCACCTACCAGGATTGACGACGTGCCCGAACAGGACGAAATGGAACCAGCTATAATAATGCACAGCTCAAGCCAGGCTCTTAACCTGAGACTTTTTGGTGCCTCAACCAACCCAATTTCCAAACCCATAGATTTGATGGAAATCGTGAAAGGAATTATGGATGGAAGGTTTAAATGGGATTATGATGCAGACTACACAAAAGAAGAGGTCTACAAAGCACTGACTACCGGACAAATAGAAATCAGACCAGAATCGTGCCTCAACATCACCCAAGACTCATACAAAAGAAAGAGAACCGGCAAAGTGAGATCTCCAGCCCGCGAACAGAAAAGCAGCCAGAAACAACCTCGTAAGAAATAGATAATAGAATACAGAGTCCGCTACATAAATAAGCTAAAATTATTTAAAATGAATTTTAACGGCTGGCACAACAAACAACATATCTATAATGAAATCATAAGAAAAGTCAATCCTGATATAGTCCTAATTACCGAACATGGAATTAACCCTAATAACAACCATATTAAGATCTACAATTACGAAGTAATAACGAACAATTACTCGAATCGTAGATACGATGAGGTGGACTTAGCAATCAAGAAAGGAATACCTTTCCAAGAAGTGAACGACCCAGAAGAGTCATATCTCGCTGTGAAAATCAAAATGACTAACGATGACCTAATAGTAGCTGTCGGATACCAACCCCTAAGACACCCATATCTCCCTGTCCTATCATTCTTGCGCCTCTTCTGCAGGAATTCATCAGTCATCATGATCGGCGATCTTAATTCAAGATGCAGAGAAACGGGGTTTAGCACAGTGTTCAACGTGGCGGGTAGAACGGTAAGTCTACTAATGGATAGGAATATACTGCAAAAGTCGGGCCCAGACTTCCCCACGTTCTTAACAGAGAGATCTGCAACAACGCCCGCTATAGTCCTAACAAATCTTACATTTGCCCTTAACCACGTCACAATACCTGGACCATACATTCCATCGGATCATCTGAGCATGATCACAACTGTCTCAACTTTTCCAATCCAAGTGGAGATCCCTCGACGCAAATATCTCACAAAGGCTGACTGGGACCAATACAGACGACAACTGGAGGTCATACAGTCACAGACAACTGAGGGCTATACAACCTGCGAGATTGAAGAAAGAATCAGATATATAACGGAGAGGATAATAGAAGCATATCGCCATACGATACCATGGAGCCAACACAAAACTCTTCCCGCTCCGAGATGGGATGCAAATATCCAAGAGGAGATGACTAACATAGAAAATCTAATCGTAGAGATTAACCAACTTGTAACTCGTACCCTCGTAACATCGAACGAAATAGAGTGAAGAACCTTATAAAACAAATAATCACTGAAACGAACAACAAAACGTGCAATAATATTATAACTAGGATAGACACTGAGGGAAACCCCAGTAAATTTTGCAGTCAGATAAGGATACTTAGAGGAACCCTTCCTAAGGAAAGAATCAAGATCAAAATGGAAGGCAAGGAGATCGCAAATACGAAAGAGATAGAAATGCATTTTAGGTCGCACTGGCAGAAGAAATTTGACATAGGTCAAGATGAAAATAGAGATTTCGACGCTGACTACGAAGCAGAGGTTATTGAAAATCTTAGAACAAGACGAGAAATGATGCTACCGTACCCTCAGGTTGACGGCTTAAGGCAGAATCTTGCAGAAGGTGCACCGTTCAGTCAAGAAGAATACGTGCAAGCCTTGAAGTCATTCAAACAAAAAACACCAGGCATCTCAGGTATCACAAAAATGCACCTACAAAAGGCTCCACCAAACATCAACAAGGAAATACTTAATATTTTCAACGCGTCTCAATACAGGATATTTCCCAAACGCATTTAAAACCGCAAAAGTGATATTCCTTCCAAAATCTGGGAAGCCAAAAACTGATCTAAACAGCTATCGACCGATATCTTTGCTCGAATTCATAGGCAAGATTCTCGAAAAACTGTTAAATAACAGATTAAGAAACCATCTCGAGACAAACAACTTATATAACACGCAACAGCATGGTTTCCGAAGAAAATTATGCACGGAAACAGCCCTAGCTCTTATCACAGAGAGGATTGCCTTTGCTGGAGCAAGGAAACATAGAATCGACCTGGTTCTGAAAGAAGTGGCATCTGACTTCGACAAAGTCTGGATCCCGGGCCTCAAGTCGAAAGTCGCTGGCTTCGGCCTGGAAGACAATTTTAGCAGAATTATATATAACTATCTGGACGAACGGAAAGCTAAAATAACTATTAATGGCTACGAAGAGGAACTCTTCAGGCTGGGCGCCGGAGTGCCCCAAAGAGGCTACCTTAGTCCCACTCTTTACGTGATCTATACGAATGACTTCCCTCCTCCCGATTATGACTTTGCAGAAAATATCTAACTGGCCGATGACATCACACATATCGTGACAAGCGACTATCCGAACCGTAGGGACGTTGCCAACACTTAACAACTACGAGAGAAGAAACGAAATCAGAACCAACGAAGCAAAATTTAAAGTGATTCCGATAGGCCGCCCTAAAACATCAAACATCCGTACAAACGGCAAAAACTACCCCTATACGCATGACGTCAAAGTCCTTGGACTAAAGATCACGTCAAATGGATATGTTTCACACTGCAAGGAAATAGCGGAGGCAGGCCGGAGAGCACTCAGTTCACTTTATAGGTTCAAACAACTCTCGCACGCAAATAAATGCAAATTATATACCTCACTAGGAAGACCAGTCCTTCTTTACCCGACCATACCGCTCCATACCTTCAGTAGATGCGCCCTGAGGAAACTTCAGGTGATTTACAATAGTGCACTAAGATTTATTGCTGGTGTCACACTGAACGACCGCATACCTACACGACTACTACATCAAGTTACCGATTTGTACCCATCAATGTAACACCCCAAAACCGAGCGACAAAAATATGGCAAAGGATTCAAAATAACATGGACCCCGAGATGACAAACCAAATAAGAATACCTGATGTTAACCACGAGCTGACCTTCAAATACGCATTTCAAAGCAGCCAGATCCTGGCTCAAGGAGATACTACAGCAATATATTAGTGAACTTTACCGAAACCAACTCCAAAAGTACATTGAAATTATGAACAAATGATTTTAATTTTAAAAAAAGATCCGTAGTGGACAAAATAAATATATAAATAAAATAAAAAGATCCGTAGTGGACAAAAAAAAGATCCATAGTGGACAAACAAAGGAAAAAGCGGTGAGTCCTCCGTCAAAATTGGAACCAACGAAAAATAGAACAAAGGCTTAAAAGCTTTTACCACACAAAACAGCCAAGATAACTGTTATTCCACGGCAAGAAAAACAGAGTTAGCCAGTTAACCTGGTATACACTTCTTACCATTATATACGCACCTTCAGACATTCTTCTCATATCTATCCATACACATTTCTAACTTCACCATCATTAATCATTGAGAGGATGAGATTGCAGAGTTAATACAGAAATCATATATGAAGGAAATCCGCAACAAAAAACAAAAAAAATATGTGAAATATTGAAGAACTACAGCAGCGCGAGAGCCCTATTGAAGAATGCAGAAGACTAATAAAGAAAAATAAGTGCCAAAGAGATGGCTGGTCACCCAGCAACTAACTCTTACTCATTCCTCTTCACCACTTCATCCTAAACAACCCTATCCACTATACTATGACTATACACTTTTAATCTACCTTTTTCAAGACGTTCGAGAGGAGGTGACGGCCGAGCATTCGAATACAATTCATTGCTGAGTACCTTAAGGATAAAGCAATATTTGACTTGCTTATTAACAGACATCAAGCACTGTTGACAGAAAACAGCCTAACGAGAAGTCTTGGGTGAATTTTTTAAATTCATTTTTACCAAAGAGAGAATAATACTTTTCAACGTCGTGATTGTTCATAAATGAAGACTTAAGAACCTCACTACTCCCGTCCATTCTCCCGCGTGGGAACCTGCCTCGGATATCTGCCATTCACTAATTTCGTCTTAACTAGGTCGGCCCCTTGGACTGACATAATTAAGGGCTTATGTGAAAACTGGTTTGAGGATTAGCCCACAGCGGAAGCATAAGTCAGAAATTTTCTCGAAATTGGGGCTTTACTGCGAGTCCCGGACGGAGGAGAGATCCTCATCGCCCGGAAGACCTAGCCCACATCATAGAGAGGAGTAACACCCGTCTCTATGTAGTTGGAAGCGGTTTTGGCGTAAGTACTCGAGAGGGGATTGCAAAACTTTAGCGGCCGTTGAATCGGCCGCTACTGCCATCAAGTCCACCATGAGTCATTCCTATTGAGGTTCGCACTCGAGGTCTATCCCATCCATCCATCATCCTGGCGGCATCTGAGCGGGGAACCAACTGGAAAATGGACGGGGGCGTCCACTAACGTTTGCGAACTACCCTGCTCAAACCAATACCTTCTTTACCACATATCACATCTCATCATCCACAAATACAAAAATAATTAAACCTTGGTTTAAGAGTAAAAAGAAAAACAAGAGGACATAGTAAGGACAAAGAAGGACTTGGAGACCTTCACTAAGAGGACCCCCTTCAGGACCATCCCAGAAGAAAAGGCCTCCGAAAAAAGAAAACTCTGCGAGACCCTCTACCTCGAACTAAATGTGGCACTGGTGAAACTGAGCAAGGTTTCATTTGGGTTTATCGCCTTATGTCCAGGGACTAAGGATGTAGACCGGCTCCTATCAGAAGATGGAGCAAGAGTTCTCAAGAACATTGGACTCGAGGTAAAGACTGACCTACGTAATCTACCCCGTTTTTCCAAAGATATTTGCTTTTATACGTTGTCACCTCACTGTGTTAGGGGGAGGAGGGGGGTGATTTGTGGACAGGCCGCATGAAGGTTCCTCCTCCAACGGTTTTTCTCAGGGCGTCGCACAGCTGGCCTTGATGGACCTTCTGGCTTTAGGGCGACGCTCCTCTAAATTCGCATATGCTGTGAAATTAAATACCAGCTCTTAGGAGAAATCTTGTTGTTTTAACCGAAGTTAGGTCTTGGGTCCTGACCTGAGCTGATTATTGCATTATGTGGTCCGACAACAGTTCAGCTTCTCCTCATTAGTCAGCAAGGCGACGAAGTCCCCGGCAAGAGGCCGGGCTACCAACAGAAGGGACTAAGAAGAAGCTCATCTTCGTGCCAGTTCCTGGTGATCACCCCCATACCATGGTGTATCCCAAAGCACCGAGATAGTCCTCGCCCTTGAGGAATACAGGAACTAAGAAGAAGCTCATCTTCGTGCCAGTTCCTGGTGGTCACACCGAACTTTAAGTTAACTTGATTTAAGAAGCAAGTTCAACTTACTCTCGTCAGAGAAACCCCCTATCCTGGTGTATCCCAAAACACAGAAATAGTCCTTGCCCTTGAGGAACACTCCCAAGAGAACTCCCTCCAGCACTCCCCTGAGTCAAAGGATTCAAGCATTGACTCATCACTCGCCGGTGCGAATTTTTCCCTAGAGTAATCCGAAGAGAAGAAAGATACATTCGTTCACTGTTCCGTGGTGATATTATTTCTTACCGAAGTCGTGTGGCTCTCCATCTGCCACACGCGCCAAAGTCCTTTGTGGTTTTAAAGCTATTTCTCCGTACGAACACATCTGGACAAGCGTCACGCGTCATCCTGGCAGCAACATTCCTGAGGTGACGAAACCATTGAGTTCAAGGTCAGACTCAAACCCGATTCTAGTAGGAATCTTTAAAGGTATTTAAACCCTGTTTCCGTTTCAGTAAAGTCCGTTTTGCATTTTTTTTATTAATGTGAGCTGTGGGTCAGCCATCACTATAATTTCAAGTATGTTATTTTAGAAAGCCTCAGTTAAATTCGTTGAATTTATTTCTGTGTAGTTAAGGTGTCAAATTTCGTTGGTTCATGCTTTTTGTTTTAATTAAAGTTTTAGTTTTTTTAAACACTTTTTTATTCAATCCTCGAAACGCTAAGCAAGGCACTAGGAACCCTCAGTGATTGAAAAAGAAATAATCCGATAATAATAATTAGTTGATCATAATTAAAAATATAGCACTCTTAGAAATAAAACGTTATCCAGGAGTTTTGACGTACGTAAAAAACCCATACGTACAAACTTCAGCCATCACTCGGTCCTTCTTCTACCACGACACGTAGCACTAGCTAGCTTGATTGGCGTACAGCCGAAGGTCACTCGTTTTGGTGAATGAGGTTGAACTTTCCCAGGCGGCCATTATTGGTTATCTTCGGGCACTCAATGTCTCTCTTGTGCAGGTGACACCGCACACGACCATGAATTTTGCGAAGGGGTGATTTATGTGTGGGAACAAGGAAACTACTACTTCGAAGACATCACCTTAGAGCTAACCAACCAAGAAGCGGTCGAGGTTTAACGTGTAATGAGAAAACAGGAGGGAGGGGGGGTGAGACCCACCCTTGCACTCTTCGTCACGTTCGAATGTGACAAGCTCCCTGAGTCGGTGTGTGCCTGTTGGTATCGTTACCGCGTAAAGGCATTCGTGTCACTGTCGCAAATGATCTACTACTACCACCGCCTCGGCCACACGGATCATTCGTTAGCGTGCAAAACCAGGTTTACCCGAAGTCGGAGATAAATGCCACAAGGCCGTAGGAGTTGTCTTTATTATTGCGTAAAGTCAATGTATGAATTGTGGGGCGCCACACTCTTCTATCTCGAAGCAATGTGGCGTGTATCGCTCGCAGAAAGATTACCTGGCCATTAAGTCCGCGAACCAACTATCTTTTCGTAAGCCTAAGTGATTTGTTCCTGTCGTGCCCTGTGCAATCTAGGGAAACATATGATTCTCAACTTAAACAAAGACCCTTTGCCCCTTTGCATCCACGGCTAAAAGCACATTCGCTTCCACGCCTATTGGGACACTTCTGCGGGTTGTACCTGCTATGGGCGCTCCCCTGATATAGGTAGGAGGTGTTCCATGGGCTCACGCCCCGCCTCGGCTAACATCAGGGCTCCTGCCCCTCCCCTCTCTCCAGTATAACCCTTTTCCGGAGGCGAAACTGACGCGCCTCTACCATGTCGTTACCCCCCCCCCCCCCGCAAATGGACATGAAACCATCTTCGGAGGTTTCTATGGCTGTCCACCGAAAGAAGGACAGTACTGACGGATTCGGTTCCCATGCCGAAGCTCAAGGCTGGACGGGGTAACTAGAAGATTAAAGGCACTCAAAGAAAGAAAATCTTGACCTTGTATATCCGCTCAGCTAGGCCCGGATGGCATATTCGTTTAATGGAATTGCCATGAACTACAGGTAACCTGAGACTAGCTGCGCAGGCTCGTCTCCTCTATTTACAGAAGAACATGCTGGCCGAGTGTCTCCTGCCCACTCTCCCGATATATACAGGTTTTCCGACCCCATCACCACGGAATGGATGCCATGTAGAGGATTTGCAAATACACCCGTTCTTCTACTTGCATTCAATAAAGCCTTTTAGTCCGTGGCAGTTCAGTTACACCTGGTATACTTTTATTTATGCGTGTATTGTACCGTCAGTCAACTTCTACGCTGGGATTTTTGCCGCCTCGTTATACGGTTGCCGAGGCCCTTTGATCAACTCCAGAGGTCAAGTCCTGCCCGATCTGATCGCCTGGCTGGAGATTAGTGTCATAAATGTGGATGAATTTACGCATTCCTGTCCGAGAATAGCTTCATTTTCTCGCATTTATCTGTCTCTGTGCCTTTTGGATGCACAACCTTATTTTGGGTGGTAGGTGGTCAATGACGTTTACAGTAGTGTCCCCTCTCCCATTTGGAAATCATTTTCTGAGTCGCTGCCGTTTGGGAAACCACCTCGTTGGTACTTGGACAACGCGTGGTGGTCTTCATTTTAGGAAATGACTGAGTTATCTGCCCCATTCGATGAGGTTAGGTCGAATAATGAGCCATTGAATTTTTCTTTAGCAATCACATTACCGTGAGCCTAACTACTATTCTTAGAACGTCTTGCTTTTTCACGCTGTGCGTTTTTATGGTTATAGGCTAAGTGTGAGACGGCCCCCAGAGAGAAGCAATATGCCTAAATGCGGAATAAGCGTGGACCGAACGATTTCACCGTCGGTGAATTTCGTCTAGTTAGGGCTAGGTTACGGTGTGTTTGACTCATGTCCGCGTCTTTTCTTGGCGGGCATACGTGTCTTCACTTAACGGTAAGAACCCTCTAGCTGGGGTGTGGAAGAGAGTCAAAATGATGCGGGGCAAGTTCATGCAGAACACCTCTCCCGTTCTCTAGGAGAACGCTACCTCAAACGCGGACATCACGTCCGTAGCGAATTCTGTTCCACCAGTATTACTACAGGCCGTGATATCGCTAAAAGCCTTCGACTGGTCTTTTCCTCCAGAGACAGAAAACCATTCAAAACAGGTTTAAATTAAGTGATTTGCGTTCCCGTCTCGCTTTATATCTGACACCACCCCCGATCTGAACGATGTCCTGTTTGTAATATGTGGACACCTATGTGAGAGAGGAATGGCTTTTTGATGGATTTGTTAAACAAGATCTAGACATAGGTTATCCTTCCAGCTTCCTGGCGAATGGCTAAGCACTGTTGTTGCCTTTTCAAACCGGTGATAAACCACGCTACATTGTCTGTTTTCTGACCATTTTTTCTAACCTCTTTCGTGTGCAAGTTGATGGAGATATTGGTATAATTTAGAATAGCTTTTTTCGTGTAGTGCAGAGGCCACCTTTCTTCTGCAAAGTGCGTCTTCCGCGAGTTTCACTCCCCATCAGATGATCTGCTTCGACTGAAAAATACTATCTGCGAGGCCTTCCTTAATAGACAGCAGTATGGTAGGTTGTATTTTGATATGGAGAAGGCCTATGATACCTCATATTCATAATGTATCATGAAGACTCTCCCCACGATTAGGGAAAGGGAAAGGCTCCCAAGTTTAATATATAAAGTCTTGCAAGATCGTCGTTTCGGCGTACTGGTGTGGGGGAGTGAGATAGCCCTCTCTCGCCCAATAGTGCCGGATGATAGCGCCCCGCAGAGTAGTGTCCTTAGTGCCACACTTATTACCTACAGCATCAACGGTATTACCTCAGTGTTGCCGTAAGATGTTCTCTCGACCATCTACGTAAACGATCTTTCGATCTCTTCTGGTTTGGCCTAGATGCTAACTCTAGAGCGTCGACTCGTCCAGGAATTGAATCGCACCTCTCGCTACGCCGAAGCGCTCAGGTTTTGGTTTTCTTTGGTCAAGACTAAGGTAAGACACTTCTGCTGCCACCCACAGCTGCACCCTACCATATTTTTTCTTAAGTGGGGTTGCACAGTTTTTATGGTCTTGTTTTCAACCGGCGCCTCACCTGCGAGTTCCGTATCAACAGCTTCAAGGAGATTCTTGTAGTCGTGGCATAAACATTAATCGATTCATGATGTTCAGCAGTTAGAGTGCTGAAGGGGTTACTACCTTACTTTTCTACGGATCCTTTGTTCGTTTGAAACTTGACCTTGGTTGTGAGTTTTATGCATGCGCAGCCGAGCGTAAATTAGGAAACGGCACCTCGATCCACCATACTGCTCTCCGTCTGACGACCGGTACCTTTTGCCCATAACCCTATTGAAAGCTTGCTTGACGATGCAAGGAAGATGTCATTCATTATGTGCAGTCTGTAAAGTGTTCATTATGCGTTTGTACCCGCGTCTCCTTCAACGGCTTTCATAGTATCCGCGGCCAAACTCGTTGGTGCCTATACCGCCGAGAGACGCCATTTATACTCTAAGAATTTGGGGTTGGGGATTGGAAACTTTTTGGAGAGCTCGATGTAGATCTCGGGCTGGTGGCGCCTCTGGATTTGCCCAGGACGCCACCTAAAGGCTTTTACAGCGCCGGCAGTATTGCGTTTGTCCTTTTTGGAGCACACTTCGTGTCACGCTGTAACCGTGTCAGTGTACACGGATGGCTCCAAGTTCAAGGAGGGAGTCGGTTTCCACAGAGTATTTCCTCTGTTTGAAAGCAGTCGATCTCTACCAGGCGCTGCGTCTGTCTTCACCCCCGAGATGGTTGCAATACACGTCTCGGTACGGGAAATAACGCGACGTGCGCGGTTCGGACAACGGATTGTGATTTATAGTGACTCACAAAAGTGCCTCGAGTGCTCCTCCCCCCCGCCCCCAAGTTAAGGCCTATTTAAAAGAGAAAGGCAATGAGCTTAATTCCTGGAAAGAAAATTATTACTCAATTACCAGGAATAACTATTGAGAAATCTATCAGCTTGTTTTTTTCCTGGTCTTTATAGCCTACTTCAAGTTATTTTAGCCAGATTAATTTTCATTTAGATTAAACTAACTACAATATCTAAGTTATCCATTAAATATATTTTAAATTTATGTTTTAATGTAGGTCACTTATCTTACTTTAGCAATTTATGAAAACTAAATATCTCAATTACTTTAATTTTAAAGAACTCTTTCTTATACAAAAATCTTGTAAATTTACAAATATAGTTTAAGGTTGATCACCCCCGGCTCTCCAAAACCATGGCGTCACGGATACCGCGAAACAGAGTATGTGGAGATTCCAATGCCCCGAGAGCACTCGGGGCGCTTAATTCAAATTATTTCCCAAGTTGTGTCGACGGATTCTTCTAAATCAAACACGGCTTCCGATTGTAGCAAAGTTAAGCCACATCGAGTGTGTAAAGTCGCCAAATGGAGTTAGGTTCAAGCGACCTTTACGACGCCTGTCATAGGCTGCAAATCGATGATAAAAATCCCTAGCAAATTATTTTATATTTCCCTCGTTGTTCATCGTCAAAACTATCAGAGCTCTGAACCATTCGTCAAACGCTTTTAAGTATTGCGATTGTAGACATTTGTTTGCGTTCATTGGTGCGTAATCCTCAAGACAACCGAATTATTGGCTTGCCATTCTAGGCTGATTACCCGCGGCCGCAAAACTATCATCTCGATGGCCACCTAAACTGTTGCCCGAAGATCAGCGAATTACCCCGATTTTTTTTAGCGCCAATCTGCCGACTGCCGTAATTATCTTATAGCCTAGTGCTAGGCTAGATTACAAAACAAACAAACAAAAACACAACTAAAAAACAAATCCAAATTAAAGGTAAAATAAACAAACAACGAATTATATCGAAAGCCTAGTTTAGTCCCAATCCCCCGGTCTAAGAAGTTTTAGAAACTCATTGAAATGAGATCCGACGAGCCATTGTTTCTTAAATAGATAACACTGTCTAACAAAATTGAACTTTTTGTCGACTACAAAGATTAGAATTACATTTTTTTAATGTATTTTTATGTATAGATTTAAAAAATGGAAGTCATTTTTATCGAAATGACTACAGTTATTTGTAAGTTGCCAATAACTATTTTTGTCGAATTTTGAAGATTTTAACGAATTTCATTCTTTTATTTCTTATTTTCAGGTTATTTAACTAAATAAAATTTAAAATAAAAACAACAATTTTAATTAAAGTCTAAGAGAACAATATAAAAATAGCCCAGATAAATTCTGCTACATATGTGATTCAGCAACATTTAAAAAAATCAAAGAAAAATTTCTTCGCTAGTGAAAAACTATATAATTTGTGTAGAGGAATTAAAACGCAACGCTACCCAGAGGGCCGAGCGGACATATATATTCAAATCCCTCTTCGAAGAGAGCGAGAGAAAAGAACAAGTAATTGAGGTGCGTGAGAACGATAGGGGTTTGACTAACAGTCAAACTGCCGAATGGCTCTGATCTCCCAGCCGAGTGGGTAGTCGAGTCGAGCTGCCCGGACCAAGGTAGCCACAAAAGGCCATTAGACAGCTCTAATAAGAAACTGGCCCCATCGAAATTGTGGAAGAAATCCATCTAACTGACGATTTGAACAACGCGCTACGCAAAACACCAAGTTAATCACCGAACTCAAAAGACCCGATTACCTACGAGGTCAGGAGGCCCGCGGTTAGAGCGCCAAAAAGTGACGTAAGATAAAAAAAACTCACCGAGGAGAAATAGTGTGACGGTTGTCGGTGCCTCTCATTAAGAAGCAGACCTGGGCTCCGCGGTGTCCCCCCCCCCTCCCTCATCGCGCTCTCCTCAGTGGCATTACCCCGCCCCCCCTTAGTTGGGGCGGTCCCCGAGCTATAAATAAGCCCCGTAAGGAAAGAAAGAGATCATTCTGTTTGAGACGATAGAGGACTAGAATTTTGTGATCAGTCCCTCGCCCTGTTCCGGACTCGACTTCTAAGATTTAGAAGTTCGTCTCGTTTTCTTATCGGTGACATACCGATTTATCCTTCGCAAACTTAGCAAGAGGTCTGGCTGGATCAAAATTCCTAAGTGCCCAACAAGAATTTCGGGAGCAAGACAAAAGAAGATCTGCTCACCCTTGAGGGACTCTTAAATCGCAATCTCAGTAATTTTGAAAGAAGAAGAATTAATTTCCAAGTAAGTTCCGTTTAATTACTTTCTGGATCTCCTCGTATACCAAAACTCAGCTTGGTAACCCTGCCAAATAGACGAGGATACTAGAAGAACTCAAGAGCTACAAAGAAGAGTATTCCTTGAGCCAGAGAGCACAACTCCTCTCTCCGTCTTTTAGATTTATAACCGAATCGATAAAATCATAAGAAAAGATCGACATCGGTTTCTGCTGTCACCGTGACAACCACCCTCATTTTCCTGCAACCCGAAGACTCGTGAAAAATCCAGTATAGCAATATCGGTCAACCCCTGTTCCGATCAAGGTCATGTAAGTCCGAATGACTATATATATTTGTTTTGATTAATTAACATTTTTAAAACTGTCCCAAGCTAACTAAGGGAGAAAGAGTATTTCGTGACAACTGTCATATTTTAGTTATATTAGGGAAAGTAAAAGGTGGCTTAACTCTATAACTTATAGGCTTCCAGAAATTAGCTATCTGGCACTTGGTTTGTTTACGGGAAGCCTACTTTGTTTTGATCAAGAGCTCTCGTCAGGAGTAGGCCAATATTCAAATCGTGCGAACCATGTTAAACTGATTAAACGCTGTGGTACTCTCCTAATTCAGTATTTAGATTCCTTTAGATCCTAGATTCCTAAACTGGGAGCCATACAGCAAAGTTTAGGGGGCCACAAGCTGAGGCTATGTACACATAAAAAGCCCAAGCTCCACCACACTAGAACAGCTAGTCAGCAGCTGAGCCAGCCAGAGGAACAGGTGCGTCTGTACTCGGTATAGGTTTTAACAATTCCAGACGCATGAGTAAAATGCCTCATTCTTTCTTTATTCAGTGTAATTCCTTTTTTATATATGATTTTGTGTTCTCGATAAAATAATTCATTGGGATGCATTTCGATACCAAACAATTTTCACTCAATAACTTATTTAATACTTCCTCTGCTATGGTTTCTGTATGGGAAACTGAATCACTGAGGCCTAGCAAGCTTAAATTACACCTGATAACTACACATTCTCAACATATTGGTAAGGATCGTTCTTTCTTTGGTTGACAGGAATTAAATATGAAGAGACAACGACTTCGTGCCAGCGGTTCCATTCACCAACAAAATGCTGCATTAGTGGAGGCATCCTTTTTCGTATCCCTTGAAATAGCAAAGAAAAAGTAACCTCACACATTGGGGAGGAGTTAATTTTGCCATGTGCCAAAACTATGGTCAAGCTTGTTTTGGGTGAGAAAAGTGCTGAAAATCTGAGTGCTATTTCTCTCTCAAATAACACAGTGCTACGCTGAATATCTCTTATGTCAGATGATATCAAAGAACAGGTGATATAGAAAGTTAAAGAAGCTGAATTATACAGTATTCAACTCGACGAGTCCACTGACGTCCAGTCCTGCTCACAACTCATGGTTTTTGTTGGGTATGTTCATAGTGAGGAGATGAAGGAGGAATTCTTGTTTTGTGAAACTCTCGAGTAATCTACAAAAAGTGAAGATGTAATGCAGAAACTTTCAGAATTCTTTGAAGCAAATGGTCTCGACTAGTGCAATCTCTGTGGGATATGCACAGACGGGGCTCCAGCCATGTTATTATTATTATTATTAAAGTTCCAAGCCACAACCCCAACTGGAAGAGCAAATAGCTATAAGCCCAAGGGCCCCAGCGGGGAAAGAAACCTGGTATGGAAAAAACGAAACAAAGATTAAGAAAAACAATAAATAAATAGAAAATTAAAAAAAATAAAAAAAAAAATAAAAAAAAATAAATGCTATAATGTTAAAAATATTATAATATTATATATGTGTGGATAATGAATAAAATATTAAAGTTATAAGTTTCTGTTAATTAAAAATGTATTAGCACCCACTTTAAATTTCTGAAGTTCCAAGGACTCAACAACAACACTAGGAAGTTCATTCCACAGTTTAGTTGTGTTAGGAATGAAACTTCTTGAAAACTGTGTTGTGTTGAATCTCATAGGCGTAAAGGCCCTACTATTGGCATTTAGTACACCTCTGGTAACTCGTTGAGGGGCATATAAATTGGGCAGATCGTGATGCAGTGGATGATCTGCATTGTTAAAAATTTTATATAAGATGCATAAGGAGCATTATTGCTCGCCTGTGCCACAGATCAACTTTGAGGTCAGGAATTAAAAATTTTATTGCTCTCAAATTTTTATCTAATAAATTAAGATAAGAGTTGGCTGCCGAACTCCAAACAGGGGCGCAATATTCAAAACACGGAAGAATAAAAGCATTAAAACAATTTTTAAGAACAGTCTGCTCTCCAAATACTTTGTAAGATTTCCTCAAAATGCCAATTTTTTGAGCAATAGAGGAGGAAATAGATCGAATGTGATTCTCAAAAGTAAACCTAGAGTCAAGCATAACTCCAAGCAACTTAAAAGAATCACATATGGAGATGGGAATGTAATTTATTAAAAGATCTGGATGGGGAGGATCTAGTGTTCTGGATCTGCTAACAATCATACTCTGGGTTTTCTTTGCATTTAACTTCATGCCCCATGAAGTTCTAAGTCAGGTTTTGTTTGAAGAGTTATACAAAAATCACCAAATGCTATTACCTCTCCACTGCATGATCCACAGGCAAGCTCTTGCTTCAAAAAACCCTATCCTCAGAATTACAGAACACCCTGAATACCATTATAAAGACACTTAACTTTGTAGAAGGCAGTGCTCTTAACACACGCCTTTTCAAGAAACTCTACCGTGATATGAATGCAGCTCATGAAATCCTCTTATTTCATAGAGCAGTTCGCTGGCTATCCAAAAGAAATGTAGTTCAGCGTGTATTTGAGCTTAAAGAAGAGATAGGACTCTTCCTTGAGGTACAGGTCAAGCAAGATTTATTGTCAGTATGGTCTGTATATGGCACTGAAATACAGCTAGCCTACCTTGTTGATATATTTAAACAAATGAACACACTCAACCTTGAACTCCAAGGGAAACTAATTTTGATAATCGATTTTGTGGACAAAACTAAAGCTTTCATTCTTAAGATGGAAAAGAATTGGAGGCGGAAAGTTGGAATGGGAAACTTGGCAATCCTGGAAACAGCGTCAGACATTGCAGAGGAGTGTGATATTGCTACATAGAACTTGATTGTTCAACATCTTGAAGCCTTAGTGGAGGAATTTAAAAGGTACTTCCCGGATATACAAAGACAAACCTCTCGGGTAGTAAGATTTTCCTTCACTGCTCCAGTGACATGAATACCTGATGATAATGATGATAGCAGGACTGAACTGCTAACACTTCAGTAAGATACAGGAGCCAAAATGAAGTTTGAAACGGAATCTCTCACTGTATTTTGGTCATCAATGGAAGCTTCATACCCAAACTTATGTAACTTAGCTTTCCGCCAACTACTACCCTCTGCATCAACTTATTTCTGTGAGGCTGCATTCTCTCAACTTTTGTATATTAAATCAAAATATCGCAATAGACTTGATGTGAAGCATAACCTACGATATGCTTTGAGTGAAACAAAGCCAAGAATTAAGATGCTGGTCGATGGCTTTCAACATCACCCTTCACATTAAGTTTAATTGTAGTTTGAACAAACAAACTTGCACATGAAGGTCTTGCTGGGAAAAGAGAAGGTGATCTTTCCACTAAAGGTCTTGGTTTTGTTATTTACGACTCCCTATGATAGGATGTCGTTCAGAATTATTAAATTTGTCAGTAAAAAAACGATAAGATTGCTTTTGATTTCACTTTTTTATGCAGTAAAATTTATTTTTTCTACTTTTGTATATTGAGGAAAGGTTTTTGGAAATATTAGTTTTAATTTAAGATAGGTCTACTCTCAAATTCTAAAAATTATTTTATGTGCATTAAATTACTTATTTAGTACCATTTTAATGTTTATTTGGGATTTGGCAAAAAGTAAATTGAAAGTTTCCATGATTCAATATTTAAGAAAAGAAAAAATATGAGGTTGAATGAATAAAATTAGGTATCGCCGGAGTTTTTTCATAATGGACCTAAATAAATGTAGGACTACAGACAGTCACTGTTGTCACGAGATATGGATTTGGGAGGGGAACCATGGAAGGATCATGTATGAATAGTGGGTAAAGATCAGAAAAAGTTTGGGAACCACTGCTTTAGACGAATCCGGAGTCCACTCAGCCAATAGAGGAATTATTTCCTTTCCCAAGTGGTGTTAGACTGGCTCGCTAAAGTCATTAAAAGTATAAATACTTTGACAAAGAGTATTGTATCGGAGTAATTGTTAAATGGCCAACAGTTGAAGAATAATTCTCCGACATAAGTGGGGAGGCAATTCCTCAACAATTTGACTTTGGATGTAAAATTGGCAACAAAGATAGATCATGGGCACCCCATATCTGTTGCACAACATGCTTTAATTCTTAATCAAAATGGTCTAAAGGAAAAGTAAAAAGCCTTCAATTTGGTGTCCCAATGGTATGGCGAGAGTCCCAAAATCATGCCACTGACTGCTATTTCTGTTTGGTAGACATACAAAGTAAGTAATTGTTTATTGTCCACTGAACCTACATATATTTTGAAGTAGTATACTGTAATATTATATTTTTAAAATGTAAAATTAATTAAGTTTAGAACCACTTTATTGTAATCACACATATGTACATAACTTTTAATATTATGCATATAATTTCCAAACTTTTAGGTAAAACAACGAAGTGGGCTTCAGCTGTGGTATATCCCAACCTTAGATCTGCTATTCGGCCGGCCTATACCTCACTCAAAATACATTCCAATACCTGAACCACCTGCAGAAATGGTTTAGTTTAACTCTGATGAATCAGATATGGAATCATGTGAGCTAGAAACTGAAATTTATGTTCCTGAAACTGTTGATACTACTCCAAAACCTTTCTCACACCTTGTTCTAGATGATCTTGTAAGAGATCTAAATTTAACAAAGCAACAGAGGGAATTACTGGCCTCGAGACTGAAAGAAAGAAATTTAGTAGCAGAAGATGTTCGAATTACTAAGTTTCGCATTCGATCAAACAATTTACAAGAAAAATTTTCATTTGACCACAATTTATGTTACTCTAATAATATTCAACGTCTCTTTGAAGAATTAGATATAAGAATATGAACCCAGTCAATGGAGACTTTTCATTGACGCTTCTATATATAGTAGTAAAGCTGTGCTTCTGCATAATGGAAATAAACTACCATCGATACCAGTAGCTCACTCTGTTGTTTTGAAAGAAACTTATGAGAATTTTGATTTCATTTTTAAAAGTATTAAATACAGTGAATATAAATAGCTGATTTGTGCTGACCTTAAGGTAGTAGCCATCTTAAATGGCTTGCAGTCAGGCTACACAAAATTCCTGTGTTTTTTGTGCCGCTGGGACAATAGAGCTCGGGGAGAACATTACATGCGCTCAGAATGGCCTTTAAGAGAAGAGACAAAAGTAGGTTGTCATAATGTCATACGTGAACCATTGGTTCCTCATGAAAACATAATTTTGCCACCACTTCACACAAAATGAGGTTTAATGAAACAATTTGTGAAAGCCTTAAAGCATGACCAGCCATACTTCTTATATTTAAAAAAAATTCCTAAGATTAGTGATGCTAAAATTAAAGAAGGAATCTTTGTTGGGCCTCAGATTCGACAACTTATGGTAGATAATGAATTTGAGGCAAAATTGAGCAAGCCAGAATTTGAGGTCTGGCATAGTTTCAAAGGTGTATGTAATGGTTTTCTTGGAAGGCACAAATCAGAAGATTACCACATTCTTGTTCAGAATTTGATTAGGTCTTATAATGAGTTGGGATATAATATGCCACTAAAGGTGCATTTTTTGCATTCCCATCTGTCTTTCTTTCCAGAGAATCCAGCAGACGTCAGCGATGAGCATGCTGAAAGATTCCACCAAGATATTGCTACTATAGAAAATCGTTATAAAGGAAAATGGAGTCCTGCAATGCTTGCTGACTTCTGCTGGACCCTTCACAGAGACAGGCAGGATGTTGTACATAAAAAGAAACCTAATATTCTAAAAATATATGACTATTGTATAGATTTCAGCAACTTGTGAACAAATCTTAAATCTTCGTTATTTTTTAAAATATATTTTTATAATACCACACTCTGGAATGTATTCAAAGGACTTATTAATTTCTTTTGATGAATAAGCTTTTTGTTTCCATTTATCTTTGTACTTTTTGTCAAATAAAATAAAAATAATAACAAATATTTCATACCTCTATATACTGAATAATCTAATATTACTAAAAAATTAAATGTGCAGATTACAAAAAAACAAGTCATTTCATGAAAAATAAAGGTCACTTTGGTAATCTACGCAAGAAACTACAAAAAACTATAGTGTAATTATCCAAAGCTTCCCTCTTGTCTTGTCTTGAATCCGCTTTGAGAATTGAGGTGGTGGATAGATTCGTGTCAAAGTCCCAAACAAAAAAACAAAAACACAACTAAAAACAAACAGGAACCAAAGGTAAAACAAACAAAAAACGAATTATATCGAAAGCCTAGTTTAGTCCCAATCCCCCGGTCTAAGAAGTTTTAGAAACTCATTGAAATGAGATCTGACGAGCCATTTTTTTCTTGAATTGATAATTATTCAAAGCCTTCCTCTTGTCATGTCTTGAATCTGCTTTGAGAATTGAGGTGGTGGATAGATTCGTGTCAAAGTCTCATTTAATCCAGACAGGGTTGCAAACTTTTCCATTAGCTTAGTGTTCGAAGATCAAGGACATACATGTTCCTTTGCGGCATATTTGGCTAAAAAAACACACAAAAAAAACACGTGCAGCTATGCAGGTCAACCAACTGTTAATCTCTTCCACATCCTCGGGTAACATTCCAACGGTATATATAGGCACTAAACAGAACCTGTCTAGCAAAAAACTACTGATGGAGGGAAGAGTCTGACCGTTTGACCCCGTTAGGTCTATCCGAAGGGTTGGTCTATTTATCGAAGAAGCACAAGTCAAAGGCTGAGAAACTTAAACGGAGAAGGATGCCTGGAGCCAGGAGAGGCCGAAGTTTGGCATGAGGTTACCTGTAGAATGGCAAACATCTTAGTTGTAATTATTTCTAATTAACCTCAGTAACATGACATATTTAGATTTTCTCTCTGAAATAACATTACTCAAATTTTGTTGAGATTAGCTTGTCTAACTCCAAAATTCTTCTGTTACATAATGTTATAGCCATGAAAATGAAAATAGTATGTTTGAGAATAAAATATATATATATATATATATATATATATATATATATATATATATATATATATATATATATATATATATATAATGAACTTCCTAAATTTAGCCTGCTTATTTATCCTAAAAATACGTATACGCCTTGCAGCGCGCAACCCCTCTGCTCTCTTAATATAGAAATATATATATATATATATATATATATATATATGGACTTTTGGCTTCATCTGTTGCTTTTTTCTTTTCGAGTTTTCTTTTTAAGTATAGGAAAAATAAGAAATCTGAAGAATCAAGGCCAGGATTGTAAAGGGGAATGTGTGATTTCCCATTTTAATTGCCATAATATTGTCCTTGCCACCGTCGGAGCCTTGTGATGGTTGAAAAAGAGAATGTCATGATGCAACTATGTTGTTTTTAGTTGCCTGCACGCGACTCTATCAGTCACTATGTTGTTCGGTCGGTTGGTAACCACTTTACTTTTCAATGAGTATTTGAAAGTCTTGAAGGTCACATGATATGTTTGTTAATTGATAATACGTTTGTTAACTTTTTAAAATTATTTAAATAATTGAGAGAACGGACTTAATTTGTTGACCTTGTTTTCCGACAATATAGTCATTAATTTTCTCAATACCCTTTGAATTTAAGTAGGGATTAAAAGCCTCTTGGAAGCCATTGCATCGATTTAGTTTTTTCTTTCTGAATTAGCGATGAATTCAAGTTTCATTCAACGTAATAACAAATTGCGTGAAAGAATCTTCGTCAACTATTTAAGAAAGTTGATCTTTCGGCAACGCTTTAGGTGTCCATCGAGGTGATAGTTCGGTGAGATGAAGATGACTGCTGCAAATCAAATATGTTGACCCAGCTGAAATTATAACTTTACTAGATATAAATTCAATACAAATTCGAGGGGAGAAGGGAAGGGGGCTGATATCCTGGGCTGTAGCTACATTTCCTTCATTGATCGAATAATGTAGATGCTTTTCCTTGGCGCTCGTTAACTTTCATGTTTTCATCACCATCATCGCTAACTCTATAATTTAAGAAGGGCATTTTTTGAGGCTTTGAAAAATAATTTCATCTTAGTTTGGATATGACTTATGTTTTTTATCAAAGTTATTTCTAATAATTCTTTTATAATATCAGAAAACAAAATGGTGAAGTTCAGTAATAAATATAAGTATCGAAATTTTGTGAATTTTTTAAAACCCAAAGAATTACAAATGGTGAAGTTCAGAAAATTTATTTTTATATATCATCTTCTGTGACTATATTTTAGCAACGTGATATTTCGAAAGGGAGAAAATTTAGTTTAGAGTTCCTTTTCAAAATTATTATAATTGCTTTTTTTTAGATTTTTAATTTTAATCTTAGTAGCGAAGCGCAAGCTCCCCCCGTAGGTGGTAGTGGCGAAGCCATTGCCTGATCTCTATAAAAATAAACTTATTTCCTTCGTATCTCCAAAGATCCGCCCACACGAAACTGCGCTTGAAAGACGGTATATTTGGGATAGATATGTGGTCTTGCGTGTTGGTCCTGTTAGCTCAGTGGTACCTCACTGGTCTAGATAACCAGAGGTCTGAGGTTCGATTCCTCCGGCCTAGAGGCACTTTACAGGTGTGGCAATAAGCTGGTTCATTCCTCACCCTCCTCTCCTAAAAAAATAAAAGGATTAAAAAGAAGACTGAGAGGAATAAGGGTTCCTCTCTCTCTCCGCGGGGGCTCCGGGGATGGACGTGTCCACTGCCGTTTCGGCAGGCGATAATGCCGAGACTTGCACATTCGGCCCCAAGGCGCCCTCGGGCGAGAAGGCCCAGGCGAAGACTAAAGTCGCACGTTCGCTGAGCGTAACCTTGCATACGTCGGGGGCCCCTCATTTAGAG
Organism: Ceratothoa steindachneri; assembly: GCA_963969495.1. NCBI lineage: Eukaryota > Metazoa > Arthropoda > Malacostraca > Isopoda > Cymothoidae > Ceratothoa > Ceratothoa steindachneri. The sequence continues at coordinate 190,042,292 of OZ018317.1, forward strand.
ATTACCTGGCGTTTTCAAGCCAGCCGGCTTCAAACGTTTTCTGGTTATTCGCTCTACAAATGGCAGCATGTTGTCCAAAGGCAACATGAGCCATCAGAGGAGAGCATTAGCTAGTTTGATTTGTAGAGATCCAAAGGTGACCCATTTTCGAACAGAGTCTACTGGCAAATGCGACAAACCCTTCCGCAGCTGTCAGGACTAGTGCCCTGTGTACATTTAATGGTTTGCCGGTGAGTGTGACGCCGCCCTTTGCCATAAAATAGTGAAAAGAGTGGTTTATGCGAAGGGACTTATGGACTACTCGATAGAAGACATCATCTATGAGTTGGCCGACCACAAAATGATCATTTTCAAACGTGTAATGAGAAAAGGGAAGTGGCCTCTTTGTTACATTCGACCGTGACAGGTTCCCTGAGTCTGTGCGTGCCGTTTGGTATTGCTACCATGTGAAGGCATTCATGCCACTGCCGCAGAGGTGCTACTACTGCCACCGTTTCGTCCATAAGAATCGCTCCTGTAAACGTGTAAAGTAGGGTTTCCCAAAGTATATGCAAGTTGTTCCAGGACCCAACACGATAATTCCGTGTCTTGTATGGCCAAGTTTGTCAAACGCAAAGAGCCATACCCTGTTTCTTCGGAGCAATGTGTTGCGTATCGCTTGGAGAAGGAAATACTGGCCGTTCAGGCTGCCGATCACCTCTCATTTCGCGAGGCTAAGGACTTATTCCGCCGAGTGTAAGACGGCCCTCAGACAAAACCGATATGCCTACATGAGCTATAAGCGCCGCCCGAGAAACTTCACTGTTAGTGAATTTCGTAGAGCTAGGGCTAGGTTCCGGCTATGTTTCAAAGCACGCCCGCCGCTCTTCCTGGTGGGCATATGTGTCTTCACTTAATGAGAAGACCTCTCTTGTAGATGTGTGAAAGCGAGTCAAAAGGATTAGGGGCAAGTTCTCGCATGACCCCCCTCCCGTTCTTAAGGAAAATGTGACCGCAATCTCGGACCCCGCGTCCGTGGCGGAGTCCTACGCGACCAATTTCTCCGCAATCTCTTACCTGAATGCTGCTATGCCAGCATCCAATGCATTGCGTGATATCGCTGAAGGCCGCCGACTTGACTTTACCTTCAGAGGCGGAAAACCATTCAACGGCAGGTTTCCATAGAGTGAGTTGCCTTCCGGTCTGTCTCTATGTGCGGTCACCGTCCCTGGTCCGGACGATGTCCCGTATGCTATGCTTCGACACCTAAGTGAGAGAAGCATGGCCTGTTTGTTAGATTTTTTCAGGACCTGGGTGAAGGGTATCATCCCAGACTACTGGCGAATGTCTACTGTGCTCGCTTTTCGCAAATCTATCTGCTCCTGCTGTCTTCCTCCCAAATCTCTCTAACCTCCTGCGTGTGCTACTTGATGGAGAAATTTCTAAATGTTAGATTAGCCTTTTTCGTGGACAGTGAAAGCCAACTGTCTTCTGCTAGGTGCGGCTTCCGCAAGTTACACTCCAGTTGGATGCTCTGCTCGTACTGGAAAGTGCCGTCTGCGATGCCTTCCTTTGCAGACAGCACTACGCCTCGGTGTTTTTCAATCTAGAGATAACCTATGGTATCACATGGCTGTAGGTTTTCATGGGAATTCTTAACACGACGGAGGCGACGAAACGAATCCCAATCTTGATTTCTGAATTTCTCTGAAATCTTCGATTTCGCGTAAAAGTGGAGGAAGCCTTCTGTGGCTCAATGGAGCAGGAAGATGGTTTCTAGCAAGGATATATCCTAAGTGTCACACTCTTTGCCTTTAGCACCAATACTATCACCTTTTCGTTGCGGGAAGATATTTTTGCTACTTTCTACATGGATGACATTTCGATCTTTTTTGGTGCGGCCCAGAAGCTAACTCTAGAGCGCCAAGTCCAACAGGCATTGGACAGACTATTTCACCATGCCGAAGCGCACAGGTTTTTGTCTCTTGGGCCGCCATCCACGACTCTATCCAGACCCGGACTTGTTCCTAAACGGGGTTTCGCCTGGAAGTGGTTGATTTTCACCCATACCTAGGTTTTATTTTCGACCAATGTCTCACCTGGAAAGCTGATATTCGCAGTCTTAGGTTCTCTTGTACCAGCGCCATGGATAATCTTCGTTCCGTGACGATCAGCAAATGGGGTGCTGATAAGGCTACTGGCTTATTTTTCTATCGACCCTTTATTCGTTCTAACCCGACTGCGGATGCGAGTATTAACCATCCACCGCAACAGTATCCGCATAATGACTGGTGCCTTCTGCACGTCCCCCATTGAGAGGTTACTTGAAATGCCGGTGAGATTACACTCATTCCGCGCCATCGACAGTATATTTTGCGCCTAGGCAGGCTAGCGCGGCGCTTTTTTGTCGCCAACAGCCCACACTTCATCCGAATCCAATCTCGACGGCACATGTGCCGCCGAGCGACGCCAGTCATACTTTAAGCCTTTTGGATTTAGAGCTATGAACTCATTCGTGAGCTCACTTTATCTCTCTAGCCGGTGACACCTTGGGTTCTGCACAAGATGCCACCCTGCAGGGTAGTAGCTTTGTTTATCTTTCGACACTCCTCTTCTCTAAAACCTTCCATAGAGTCGGGAGTATTGCGTTCGACCTTGTGGGAGTACACTTCGTGTCATGCTGGATCTCTGCCAGTGTACACGGATGGCTCCGACTCACAGGAGAAGTAGGCTTTTACGACGTATGCCCTCTGCTTGAAGTCAGCGGGGCTCTATAGACCAGGCACTGCATCTCTCTTCACAGCCGAGATGGTTGCAATACACTGTTCGGTACGGGATATGACACGTCGTGTTTGGTTCGGAGAGCGACTTGTGATCTTTAGCGACTCACAATGCGTCCTGAGTGCTCTCGGAGTATTGTAATTTCCACACACCCTGGTTCGCGTTATCCGTAAGGTTATGGTTGCCACGATCCGAGCGAATTATCTTCCTCTGGGATCTTGGACATGTTGGAATTGTGGGAAATGAGCGCACCGCCAAAGTGTCCGCCAGCACCTGGTGCCCAGACCAGCGTTTCACTCTTCCGCCATCCAACTGCATGGTAGGTATCAAGGAAGCCTTCCGGGTTGTTTAACAAAGAAGATGGGAGGCGGCCGAGGAAAATCTATAGTTGCGTGCTATTTAAACTCTTAATTAGCAACGAAGCATCGAGAACAAGAGACCCATTTGATTATTTAATATAATTTTAATTCCCACTAATATTTGTTGTAAGTAATTAGTGTGTACAATAAATATTCGATATATTTCAGAAGTTTATTTAACATGTACAAAATTTTCGCTGACATATGTATAGCTGAATACGACACATACAATTTTTTAAAATCAATTTTAAATAACAAAATACAAAAGACAGAAGTAATTAAAACTGTAAGTTTACCTCTGCCAGAACACTTAACCTACCTTGAGGAAGAAGGTTCCAACAAAGAATGATCCTCAAAATACAACCGCACAGTTCCAGAAGAAAGTTGGTATCATTGTATTGTAGAAAGTGGAAGGTGTGATAGCTAATAAGAACTACACAATCAAATATCAAGAAAAAAATTCGAGGCGTATCGGATACGTGTTCTAATTATTTTTCTCTGTAATTCTTTCAATGTTATTTTTTTCTGAAAATAATTACGTCTATTTTTCGTAATAGTATTCATATATGGGTAAATTTTGTTAATTTTGAGTGATTCTCTTCAATAACACTTATAGCATTGTATCGGAGATTTTTTTTTTACATACTCTAGAAATAAATAAATAAATAATCTATGAGGAGAGGATATGTTTTTAAAATAGTTGAGAAATCCTGCCAAATAAAAATTTCCAAAAATACCCATTTAGGACATTACATGTACAATCTCAATTAATATATCTATCATCATCCAACGACAAAGTCGTCAGCCACCAGGGCTATTACGAGCTGATGCAACTAAAGCAGGAGGTCACATCTTGACCAGATGCTGTACGTACTTTAAGAGAAGTTTATGTCGCTTTACTTCCAACATTAAACTTACAAATGAAAAGGATTTCTCAACAGACATTAATGTAATCATCATGTCTTGATTTCTCCCATTTTTAAATACTTTAAGCTTGCTCTTCTCACTACTATTTTGGTAGAATGATCTCCGTATTCCCTATCTTTAGAAAAATTAGTTGTAACAGAAACTATTCAACTTTGTATGGGGCATTATCAAATAATAAACCGTCAACACAAAGAAATTATAAAAGACGATAAGGAAGACTAATGCAGACACCTAGAGTAGAGTGGTGCCCGTTGTCACTTTAAGTGAGGTTGTTTATAAATTGAATATCGAAGTTAGCATCATCTCACCGACTCTAATAAGTTAAAGAATAAATTACCAAGTCAGTTTCGAGCGGATATCAACATTTACTTGGACCGGAAGTTCCTGTAAAATAGGTTAGGCCTATTTGAAAATACTATTGCTGACAGCACAGAAGCTTGGAACTCTTTGTTATATTATATGAGCAAGCCAGTATTTTGCTATTACATTAAATAATATCTCTAAATTTTGAATGCCTATGCTAGTCTTGTTATTAGAGCAATTAAGAAGACTACTCCTTTGGTCCCAAGAATGGCATGTTCGAGCAACAAGTGCCATCTTGGGTTTGTCTGGGATTGCAATATAGCCTCAAACCTTGTAAACTCACATTTCTGATTTTTGAATATGTGGCTCAACTGAATAGTGATTTTAGAAAGTTCAATGAAAATAAATAAAAATAACAAATAATTATATTCTGTCATACACGCTCGGTATTCATGGAAATGACGTAAAAACACTGGTTTCATGTCCAACTACTAACATGAAATTTCGAAATGAAGAAATAATAATAAATGTCTTTAACTAAACTGGACCTTCTCATAAAGTATAATAGATGAATCTTTAAGGATTAGTAGTAATCTGTTACAAAAAACACGATTCTTATGTGGTGAGGATAAAATAAGATTATATCGTAATTAATTTTCGTCAACAATAATTAATTTAAGATTTCCTAAAGAAAATCGATGAAAACTAAATGAAACTGATTTGGTTGCAAGAAAATAAACCATAAATGTATTACCGAAATTGTGACGAATGTAAAGTTTACCCGGAAATAGTTGTGGAAAGCATAGTTAATGCGGCTACCAGTTGGTTTACAGAGCTTGTTAATCCCATGGATAACTGACTGAGAGCACTAAGGATGTTCGTGAGTGCGCCAATACCGACCGTGAGTGAGGTTGCTGGAGAAGCGGCCATAGGCATCATTGGAGAAGGAATTAATATATTTGGAGGAATTGGTAACGGTGTCGGTGCTGTCTGTCTGCCCGCTCTCTTGTGGCCAGAAGAAATTATTGGCGCACCGTCGGTCTGGAATTTGGGATCTCCAATACTTTGCACTAAATTCGTTCTCGGATCAGGATTGGCTTCGGATGGTTGGGCTTCGCTTAAGGACAACATGATGGCCGATAATAACAGCCACAATTTAATTCTGTAAGAAAAGAAAGACATAAATTATTGGCCAGGGAGGTTGATTAGATCGGCCATTATTCCAGTCCTATCTTACGAAAGTGGAACTTGGACACATAACACAAAAAACCCACAAGCTCAGGACATCTCCAAAGAGCAGGAAATGATCTATGTTAGGAATAATCCGCGGTTTTATAAAATAAACACATGGGAAAGAACACACAGCAGGGGAGACAGATTGTAAGAAGTATAAAGGATCTAAAATGGAATTGGGAAAAACACAATTCCAGAAAAAAATGGTAGAAAATGTCGGAAAAAATACTGGATTAAGATACTCTTGTCCATATCATCCTCATCTGGTTTAATGATACTGCTGGCCACTCTCTTCCTCAGACGTCTTCCTTTACGACAGTCAAGCGCCTTAGTCGATTGCCTTAACCCTGTCACTGAAATACTTTGATATTGGCACCTTCGTCGGGGTCGTCTTCTATCTTGTTGCTTTCGTCGGGGTGGTGTTTTGTTGTCTTAATCGGGGTCGTCTTCCATCTTGTTGCCTTCATCTTTGTCGTCTCCAAAGTTCCTTTAGTCGATATAGGTGTCGACTTTAGTGTCTCGTTCCTCTTTCTTGTGTCTCTCCTTCTTGCGTGGTCTTCCTCTCCTTTATAGTTCGCTAACATGTACCGCCCCACACTCTCCTCAAAGATCCTCAGTTTCTGTGCGCCTTTGAGGGTTCATTCTCGATGATAGACAATCATTAGCCAACTTTAAATCGGCGAAGGAAAATAAACGTGGAAAAAATACAACGCATAGAGATGGAGAAGTGTGTGGTAAAAAAGAAAAAATAATGATATCGTTTATATAGTCATAATAAGAGGAAATTCTACCGAGGGTATAGCAGTCATTAGGTCTTTCAAAAGAGGCAAAATTCACAAATAAATCATGAGCAAACAAAAAAAAAGGCCTAAAACAAGAGAACACAAATCAAGAAAAAAATAACATCTAAGATATAAAAGCTAACCAATAAAAATATTATTAATAAACTATGAATTACGATGGAAGATGCAAGTGGTTGATCCCAGGATTAAGGGAAATATAGAATCACAGAGGTGTTTCGTGGAGGCGTAATGCAAAACATTTTATTTATCTGACGCGTTTCGATACACTTGTACATCTTTAAAGACAAAGTATAAATAAAAAGAGTAGAACATTGGTTTATATATCAATGAATGGACACACTTGCATACAAACAAACAAAGAGATCGGGAAGGGCGAATGACTGACAAATTTGTGAGCAAGTTAAGACAAGGTCGAAAGAGGTGGGGGGCCTTCATACGGGGAGATTAAGTATCTCTTGGAGTGCGGCTCCGAATTATACCGCTTGGCAGTATTCCCTTCGACCTTATCTTAATTTGTTCACAAGTTTGTCAGTACAATCGCAATTGCTGACCTCTTTGTTTGTTTGTATGTAAGTGTGTCCATTCATGGATACATGAACTAATGCTCTACGCCTTCCATTGTTACTTTTCTCTGAAGATGATACAAGTGTGTCGAAACGCGTCAGATAAATAAAGTGTTTTGCTCTTCTCCTTAAACTTTAAAATCCGAGTTTTAAGGAATTTCGGAGAACTTCTCCACGGCCTCAATCCAGACGTAAAGACGAATCGACGAAAAATTGAGAGATTTGAAAAAAAAAAAAAAAATCACAAATGCAAAATTGGCCGTCGCCTTTAACAAAACTGGCTACGATGATATATATATATATATATATATATATATATATATATATATATATATATATATATATATATATATTACAGCTAAGGACATGAAATAAAAAAAAACAAACAAATAAATGACCAATCTATAAATACATATTCCTTGGGAAATTTGTCTTGAAGTAATTTAATGAGTCAAAAAGCCTTTAAAAAATTAATGTAACAAGGTCATCAGATCTAAGTCGCGTGCTCTCAATTATTCTGACTTATGACCTTATGACCTTCAAAACTTTCAACAAGTGGGGCAATCAGACACAGGACTAACCTTGGGAGGACCTTGGAAATTAAATCATTCGAAAGAGAATGTAAAACAACATAAGGGTTTCAAATTTCGTTAGAATCGGCCGAATAGTTACGATGTTATTGCCAAATAATTCCCGGACTAACCTTTGGAGGACCTAAAATAATATAATGGCTTCAAATTTCGTTATAATCAGACGAATAGTTATGATGTGATTGACCCCCCCCCCGCCCCAATCATTGAAAAGTAAAATGGCTACCTTGCGACCGACCGACCTACGCACCGACATATCAACTTATAGAGTCGCGAACATGATTTTTTTTTATTTTATAAATTAAAACTTTATTTTTTTTTAAATTTAAGCTAAATTTAAATTTTAATGAATGGTTCAATACATCCTCCCTTATAGTCAACCGCAGCCTGTAATCTTAACTTCGATTTTGAAATTGTCTTTTTAATTTTTACTTGTGGAAAATCCTCTTAAGCAGCCTGAATTCCCTCCTTTATGGTCAACCACAGCCTGCAATCTTGAATTCCATTGAAATTGCCTTTTTACTTTTTACTTGTGGAAAATCCTTTCAAGCAGCCTGAATTCCCTCCTTTATGGTCAACCACAGCCTGTAATCTTGAATTCCATTGAAATTGCCTTTTTACTTGTGGAAAATACTTCCAAGCAGTCTGAATTCCCCCTTTATGGTCAACCACAGCCTGTAATCATGAATTCTATTGAAATTGCCTTTTTACTTTTTACTTGTGGAAAATCCTCTCAAGCAGCCTGAATTCCCTCCTTTATGGTCAACCGCAGCCTCTAATCTTAACTTCAATTTTGAAATAGCTTTTTTCAACTAACTCTCTTTACTATTGTAATGAAGTTATGTCTCCAATTTTATGAGAAATAAAGAAAAAAATCCAAAGAAACAACAACTTTTCTAAATACTAATTGTAAAGCTTTTATCAAACCAAAAGATTGGACACCAACCAGTCCAGACCTAAATCCCAACGACTACTTACTTAGTGTGGTCTGCCTTGGAGGAAAATACTCTCCCACGGTCAGAAAATCCACGATATGGAGCATCTAAGTGAACGAATTCAGGCTATTGGGACGATTTTTCACAAGTAAAAATTAAAAAGGCAATTTCAATGGAATTCAAGATTACAGGCTGTGGTTGACCATAAGGGGGGAATTCAGGCTGCTTGGGAGTATTTTCCACAAGTAAAAAGGCAATTTCAATAAAATTCAAGATTACAGGCTGTGGTTGACCATAAAGGAGAGCATATTTAACCATACATTAAAATTTAACTTCTAGCTTTTTTAAAGGTTGCAATTTAAAGGTTAATTGACTCATTGAATTACTCTAAGATGATTTTCATAATGAATAATTATTTATAGATAAAAAGATTCATCTTTCATTTGTTTTTATGGTTATTGAGTTATTACTTTTCATAAACGGTCCATTTATTGGGAGGGGGGAGGCACTATATATAGGGGGGATGATTCTGCAGAGGAGTCACGATGCTTGCTACGGGTCACTTGTCCGCCACACACGGTGACAAACGGAGCCAAATGATCAACTATCTCCTATGGATCTCCATCGTTCTCGAGTTCCTCTTTGAATTGCCTCTCTCTACGCATTGTACCGGTCGATATATGCTGCAGAGGAGTCTGACAGGAAAGCTGCGTATCCTCTCTTGCCTAAATTAGCCTAATTAACTTCACGGCCTTTGTCCGTTACACATCTTTTCAAGTCCGTTAACTTCACTAACCACATAGATGGCGTTTAGGATATCTCGCGTTTGTGTTATGTCTGTGTTTGTGTGTTTAACAGAGGTCATCCGCGAACAACACAATAACCACGCCATCCTAAGAATTCTTGAGAGCTCACCTTCGCTGGAGTTGCATGTTGAGGAGATAGATTAACCTTCACCGTGAAAATGCAGTCTCTTTCTGAACACAAAGTGAAGTGACGGAGGGTATATATAGACACAGGGAAGAACAGGTTTTATGTGTACACTGCAAATCGCTTCCTCCGGCAGTCTTCAAATTCTGATTCTGATGTTTCAATAGTATTTAAAATACCTTTTTTTTTCCTTCCATACTTGGTCGCGTTCCTCTGAACCCCCCCCCCCCCTCACAAATAACAGTTACCTTCCTGAGGCTCTCCCCACAGATTAACTCAGCCGCAGGCTACAAACGAGGACTGCTACCACGGCTCTTGTCATTCTTAATGGTAAGAAAAAGAAAATGAGATTCCAAGCGCTTTTGCTTTTATTAAACAAGTCTCATTGAGGGAACGAAAAAGAAATGGAAGGAGAGAATTTAATGAGGCCAGTTACAGACTATTACATGAAGAATTTACTATTTGGGGGACTTGATAAGGTAATTAATAAAAGGGCTAAGGGCAAATTTATATTCTCTCCCTCCTTTCCTTCCTCTCTCACTTCCTCTTCCTCAATCTTTCTCTCTCTCTCTCTCTCGCTCTTGCTCGCTCGCTCGTTCTCTAGGTCATATACAAAGGTTTTGATAACTATCATAAAGAACACAACTTAGTATTAAACAATGAAATATTTTAACTGATGGCTCTTTGAATAATGAATGTTAACTATGGTTTGTTAGGTTAGTTAGAAAAAAACATGGAAGTGGAACGGCCGAAACATCTGAATTCAAAGTTGGTTTGTGGGATTTAATATATATTGATTCTGCTATCCTGAGTGTGGTTGAGCGTTTATTGCTGAATATGATTTTAAAGTTTTCTATTGTCACTGACGTCTTATAATTTATTATGTGATCCTGTATAGAAGAATGTTCATTTTAGCAAGAGCACACCCGTTCTATAACCAATTTCCACGTGAGAATAGCCTCCATCGATCACACAGTGATGCCGATATAAGAAAGAACTTGGAAAAATAAACATGTAGACAGCAGTGGGCGAATAATCCGGTACCCGTCCTTCGGAGGGGAAAAAATTCAGAGATTTATCATTTACAAATACAAACCTAAATTCTACCGACAGAAATTTTGTTTGGCAAGTAATGAGATTTTCTCCTGCATAACTTATCTATAGTTCCTATTTCAGGAAATTTATAATAGTGGATTTGATTAAGGACAGTACGTACATCTATTTTGTGGGAATAAATATGGTTTAGAAATGCCCTAATCATTTTATCAATAAAGAAAGACGGATAGCTATTATTTATCAGTGAAGTACGTTTTATTAATTTCCTGAATTCACGATGCATTGAATCGTAAGTGGAGAAGAAATGGTAACCACAGTGTAAAAAGGTTTTAATGGCTGAAATTTTATCTTTAAAATCAAACTTGTGGAAAACTAGTTGCAATGGAATTTTAAATGGTCTAAAAATGGCAAGGTAGTTGGTTTTTGTTTCTCGTGTATTATAGCGGCCATAATTATACTAACCCTTAGTTTTCTATCACAAAACTTACAGTATCCTCAAATCAAATATGGTAATGATAAATTCAAGCTATAAAAAAAGCATGGCTATAAGTTGTACATGTACATTCTACATGTTAGGATAGATGAAATAACAAGTTACATGCAAAAGAACATTTTTATTCCCCCCAAAAATGTTGGTTAAAATGATCCAGGCGGATGACTCAACAGACATACTCGTATATGAGAAGGTACAATGGTATAAATTATACACCAAATTATTTTTGGTTCTTACAATATATTAGTACTTGGTATGTAGAACTTTAGAATCAACTACGCACTGACATCTTTGGCGGTGCTTGGGTTTCTCTCCTAACTTCTCTCTCCTAACGTCTTCCATAAATTCTCAATCGGATTGAAGTCTGGGCTTACTTTCTCCTGATCCAGTTTATTCTCCACCAACTTTTCCAGGGGGCTGGGGGGGATTATCCTGCATAGAAATGGCGGGTTGGGCAGAGGCGGCTCTCATATGGGCAGAGCATGTTCTTGCAAAAGTTATTTTATAGACGTGAGCATTCACTCTGCCTTGCAAGCGGACAAGTGAGCCAATACCGTCCTCCAAAATTAAGCCCCACACCATAACACTTGCTCCACCAAACATACCGCTGCTTTTCACGCAGGTCACAGATAATTCTTTCGCCAGGTCTTCGAAGGATGAACCTCCTGCCGTTTGAATCAAACAAATTGTACTTCGATTCATCGTTAAAGTGCACTTTGGGCAATTGGTCTTCTGTTCATAGAACGTGTTTAATGGCGAAGGATAATCTAGCTTTCTTGTTCTTAAGGCTGATCCATGGCTTCAGTGTTGTTGTGTGAGATTCTAAAGATCTTTCCGCCCGGCGGCGTGATACTGTCTTCCTGGAGACAAAAATGCACATAGTTTCATTTACTGCTCTGGAAATCTTCACTCCCGTCTTGTATCTGTCCTTTTTTGAGATACAGACGATGGTTTGGTGATCTCTCTTTGATATTTTTCTAGATCTACCAGTAAGAAGTCCACTGATCTATGAGTCTGTGGTATGGTAACGTGATATAATATTATGCACGACACTTTTGGGGTGTTTAAACCTTTCAACAATAGCTCAGATAGAGAAGTGATCTTCTTGACTTAGCTTAACAATTCGCTCCTGGATATGAGGTTTCGTGGGTCTCCTAGGCATGTTTGCTGCTCGAAACTTGACAAAGTAATGAGTGAAAGTGGTAAAATTCATGAAAGTAAATTACTATCTCAAATTTCTTGATTTTCTTAAAGATAGAAGTAATCGAATTACGCTCTCCGGGGCATTTTGACCACAATATTTTAGGAACATATATGCTCTTTTGTATGTAACTTAACAGTTTCATCCATCCTAAAATGTGAAATGCACATGTGCAACTTATAGCCATGTTTTGTTTATATCTCTAATTTATCATTCAGTACTTACCATTATTTAGTTTGAAGCTAGTGTAAGATTCGTGATGGAAACCTGAGTGTCCTAAGTTTTGGAAGAAAGCTAGAGGAGGTTTATTTTTGAAAACTCCAGAGGATTCTTCATATATATATATATATATATATATATATATATATATATATATATATATATTTGCCAGGGCCTTCAAAAAGTTCCAGAAAAATATTTTCCATCCACGTGAAAAGGCACGAAATAATTCTTGATTAAACATCTCCATTCAGAAACATTCTTGCAGCATTCTGTAGAAACATGAACATTTAAAAGCAAAGTGTGTGAAAGTTACATCATTTACAATCATACACCCTCACGAGCAACATGGAAAAGCAGAAAATTGAAGTCAGATGCAAAATCAAATTTTTAGTGAAATTGGGTTGGAAGAAAAGTGATATTGTTGAAAGTTTAAGAAAGGTTTATGGAGAAACTGCTCCCAAGAAGACAACCCTCTATGAATGGATAAATCGTTTGTCAAGTGGCCTGGAGGGAATCGAAGATGGCACTCGAAGTGGAAGACCTTCAACCTCCATCAACAATGAAAACATCAGTCGTGTGAGAGAACTAGTAGTGGAAGATCGTCGATATTGTGCCGAATTTATAGCTGGCAATCTAGCCATATCAGTGGGATCGACTCATTCAATTTTAAAAGACCATCTACACTTGAGTAAGATTTCTGCCTGATGGGTGCCATAATTGTTGCAGGATCATCAGCTTGAAATGAGGGCCACTCTCTCACTTCAAACAAGTGGGATGCTAATCCAGACAATTTTTTGCAGAGAATTGTGACCTGAGATGAAACGTGGTTGTACCAGTATGATCACGAAGACAAACAGCAATCTAAGCAATGGTTACCGAGGGGGTCAAATGGGCCCATCAAAGGAAAAGCTGAAAGATCTGTTGCAAAGATTATGACAAAGTTTTGGAGGGATTCTGAAGGTATTTTGGTAATAGATTACCTAGAAAGACAAAGAACTGTAAATCTAATCTATTATGAACGAGTTCTAGAGAAATTATATCAACAATTAAGAGAAAACGCCGAGGAAAACTTCATGACAGCGTTTTGTTCCATCACAATAACGCTCCGGCTCATTCATCACGACTTGTAAGAGCAAAACTGAGAGAGTTGAGATGGGAATTGCTCCCTCTGACTTTTTCTATTCCCAAATTTAAAGAAACACCTGAAGGGGACTCGTTTTCCATCATTAGAAGAGGTGAAAAGAGCAACAACAACCTGGGTGCAGTCAAATGATGTTCAATTCTTCAGGCACACACTCCAAAGGTGCTGTGATACTGATGCTCATTATGTAGAAAAATAAAATTTGTACACTTTGAACTTTTCTTTTTGTTGCCTTTTTCCCGGAGCTTTTTGAATGACATACGTATATATATATATATATATATATATATATATATATATATATATATATATATATATATATATATATATATATATATATATATATATATTCTATAGGTTTGCTTCTAAGAAGGCTTATTTTCAGGTTGAGGATAAATCCCAAAATGAGACATGTAAAATTTCTCATTTAATTAAGTAAAACGTTTCGGGTACCTTACCCATCTTCTGGTCTATAAAAGAGATTTAGAACACGTTTACAATTACAAAAATTATAATGCACCCAAGGATTAGAAATAAATTATTTAGTTAATTGAAATTATGGCAAATCGTTTGAAAACTATTGAAATTTAGATATGGATCAATTATGGGTACTTTAAATATGCATAAATATAACACTGGTTGATGCAATTATTGGTTGACACTGATATTAGTCACTTAATGAAGTAGCAATAGTAAAATTATTTAATAAATTGAAAATGTGAAAAAATCATTTGAAAACTTGACACTAAATGTAGATGCTATAAATATGGATAAATATAAGAATATACTAATTGGGGCAATTAATTGGTACACAAAAATATTAGTCACCTTTAGTGGACGGCAAAAGCGGAGAGACTGAGGAAAGATTATAGAGGGAACCGATTAGAGATTGGTAGGTTGTGAAAATATTTTGAGTGGTTTATGAAATGAGAAGGGGAAAAGCAGTTGAATCAGAATTTAAACTGGGATTTAGTTGTTTTATAAATAATGATTCGAGAATGCGCAGGGAAGTGGAGTCCTTTGCATGTCCTATAATTTGAAAGTTTTTGTGGGAAATTTCTGTCTTACATTTAATTGAATGATCTCGAATGGGAGAAGTTTCTTTATTGGTTAAGGTGGGGCCAGTGCGAGAGCTAATACCAAGATGAGAACAGACCCTAGCCCCAAGTGAGCGAACAGTGCTGCCAATGTAGATCCCCTGGTGGCACCTGGGGCAAATGAATTTATAGACAACTGAACAGCTCATTTCAGGTGGGATTCTGTCTTTAGTTCTGAAAAATTTTCCAATATGAAAGTTGTTAAGGAAAACTATTTTGAAGTTGGTATGCGTGTAAAAACTTTTCAAAAGTTTATTAAGTTTTCGGCGTAAGGGTAGGTTGAGTGGGCCAATATCAGGAAGAAGACAATAGCGGACATCCTTGGGGACAGAGGAAATTTCTTGTGGAGGATGGTATATTTTATCAAAGAATTGACGGATACATTTTTATACAAGTGAGGGCTGGAAACAATTCCTTTGAAAATAACCCATGAGAAAACTGAATTCAGAATGAACAAGAAAATAATCAGATGAAAGCTGAAAGCCACGGTGAAGGAGGGTTTTGATGTTGTTGATCTTATAAGAAATATCACAAAAACTGTAAAAGTTCATGCCGAGACCAGAAAAGGAGGATTTACGATAGACGGAAGTGGTGAAGTTGGGCGAGGAGCGTGATATGAGAAAATCCAAAAATGGTAATTTTCCATCTTTTTCTTTATCAATTGTGAATTTTATATTTGAATGGCGATGATTCAAATATTCAAAGAATGAAAGAGACTGTTGTTCTGTCCCCAAGGATGTCCGCTATTGTCTTCTCCCTGATATTGGCCCACTCAACCTACCCTTACGCCGAAAACTTAATAAGCTTTTGAAAAGTTTTTACACGCATACCAACTTCAAAATAGTTTTCCTTAACAACTTTCATATTGGAAAATTTTTCAGAACTAAAGACAGAATCCCACCTGAAATGAGCTGTTCAGTTGTCTATAAATTCATTTGCCCCAGGTGCCACCAGGGGATCTACATTGGCAGCACTGTTCGCTCACTTAGGGCTAGGGTCTGTTCTCATCTTGGTATTAGCTCTCGCACTGGCCCCACCTTAACCAATAAAGAAACTTCTCCCATTCGAGATCATTCAATTAAATGTAAGACAGAAATTTCCCACAAAGACTTTCAAATTATAGGACATGCAAAGGACTCCACTTCCCTGCGCATTCTCGAATCATTATTTATAAAACAACTAAATCCCAGTTTAAATTCTGATTCAACTGCTTTTCCCCTTCTCATTTCATAAACCACTCAAAATATTTTCACAACCTACCAATCTCTAATCGGTTCCCTCTATAATCTTTCCTCAGTCTCTCCGCTTTTACCGTCCACTAAAGGTGACTAATATTTTTGTGTACCAATTAATTGCCCCAATTAGTATATTTTTATATTTATCCATATTTATAGCATCTACATTTAGTGTCAAGTTTTCAAATGATTTTTTCACATTTTCAATTTATTAAATAATTTTACTATTGCTACTTCATTAAGTGACTAATATCAGTGTCAACCAATAATTGCATCAACTAGTGTTATATTTATGCATATTTAAAGTACCCATAATTGATCCATATCTAAATTTCAATAGTTTTCAAACGATTTGCCATAATTTCAATTAACTAAATAATTTATTTCTAATCCTTGTGTGCATTATAATTTTTGTAATTTTAAACGTGTTCTAAATCTCTTTTATAGACCAGAAGATGGGTAAGATACCCGAAACGTTGTACTTAATTAAATGAGAAATTTTACATGTCTCATTTTGGGATTTATCCTCAACATATATATATATATATATATATATATATATATATATATATATATATATATATATATATATATATATATATTAGGAGATTTTTGGATTATATTATTTTTAGGGGACGAGTAAACGTATGAATTTCCAGTGCATTCTTTACCCCTTCCCTCCCCCCTCTACAGCCCCCATCCTCCCACCTCTCCAGCCCCTCCCTCTGTCCCTCTCAATCCCCCCACACTCGATCCCCTTTCCCTCCTACTCATCCCCCTACCCCAACTCTCTCCCATTCCTTTCCCCCTTCCCTGTCCCTATCGCCGTCTACCTCTTCCCCTTTACCTCTTAACCCCTCCCTCTTCCCCATTCCACCTTTCCCTCTCCCGCTCTCCTTCTCCCCCTTTCTCTCTCCCCTCTCTCGCCCCCTCCATCTCACCCAACCTCTCTTCACACCAACTTATCCTCTACGTTACCTCCCCCCACTCCTTCCGCCCCCCTATCCCTCTCCCCCACTCTCCCCACCTCTCTATCCCTTTCCCCCTTCTTCCTCCACACTTTCCAGAAATCTCTCTCCCCCCTCGCCGTCCCTCCTCTCTCCACAATATTTCCCCCTCCTACTCCCCACTTCTTTCTCTCCCATTCCCTCTCCCACTCCACTATCCCCCTCTTTCCCTCTCCTAACCTCTCTCTCCTCCTTCCCACTCCCACTCCAACATCCACCTCACTATCCATCTTCCCCTCTGCCTCTCCCCAATTTCTGCCCTCTCCTAATCCCCCTCATACTCCATCTCTCTCTCCACCCCTACCTATCCCCTACGTTACTTATCCGTCACTACTTCCCCGCTCCCTCTCTTCCCCTCCCTCTCACTCTCCCACTCCTTATCCCTCTCCCTCCCTTTCACGCCATCTCTCTCCCCCTCTCTCCCTCTCCCCCTCCTCCCTCCCTCACTTCCCCCTCTCTCCCTCCCCCTCTCTCCTCCTCCCTCCCCCACTCAACCCTATCTACCCTTCTTCCCCTCTCCCACTCTCTCCCTCCCCCTCTCCCCCTCCTCCCCCCCACTCAACCCTCTCTCACCCTCTCCCCGCTTACTCTCTCCCCGCTTACTCTCTCCCACCTCCCTATCCACCCTCTTCCCCCTTCTACCCACCTTTGTCTCTCCCCATCTACATCTCCCCTTATCTCCTCTCTCTCTCTCTCTCACTCTACCTCAAATTCTTTCCCCCCCCCTCTCTTTCCTTCTTATCTCCCCATCCTCTACCTTAGCTCTTAATCTTCCCTACTCCTCCCCCTCTTCCCCCCATCTCCCCATCCCGTTTCGCCGTCTCCACCCTCCTACTTCCACCTTCCCCCGTCTCCACTCTTTCCACTCATATTTTTACCCCTCCCTCTCTATCTCTCTCCCCATATATCTCCGCTCCCCATCCCTTCATCCCCCTTACTAAAGAATATCTAAAACAAGAGAAAAATTATCTCCTCCACTTTCCCCCCCTATCAACTCTATTCCCTAATAACTCCCAACCTTTTCCTCAGCCTCTCTCTCTCTCAACCACCTTGCCGTCGGTGAGAGATCTTGCGCGATCTGCTTGAGTTAAGCTAGTTAAGCTGGGGGACTTTTAGTCCGGTAGGGTCACCCATGCCAGTTAGGTAGCTGTAGTAGGATACAGACTAAGGGTTGTCAAATTTCTCTACTACTTCTTTGATGCGTCTCCTTGCATCCCCCTACCAACCTCTTCGATTCTGTTAGTACTAAGTTTCACCAACTCTCTTCAACTGTCAAAAAATCAAAACAAAAACCCAATAACAAAAAACAAACATTCATCTCTATTACAATAAGTTGTTTATTAATAAGGGCATCACCAACTCGCTTATGCCGAGTGAGAAGAGAGGCTTTGGAACCTCTTTAAATAACGCCTTGGAGCACTCATAGGTTGCAAGAGACTGAGATTGAAGGGATCTCAGGCGTTTGGGGTACGATTAATGGAGAAATGCTACGTACCCCTTAGAGACTTTCTCCTAACGTGTAATTGCCTGACCAGCTCCATGTGACAGCTACTTGGTGAATAAAGGCTCAACTGCTCTTTGGTGAGAGAGCTTTTGTGCCTTGCTGGTTGCCAGATCAGCTAAAGATCTCGGATGAAGTCGTGGGCACTTAGCTTTACTATTTGCCTTAAGTCTGGCCGTTTTTAGTTGATTAGTAGGGCTTAGTAGGAAGACAGTTACACCTCAAGCACCCCTGTCGAAAAATCAGAGAACCAGTTCACTGGGGCTCTCGTGCTGCTCAGTTGGGAGCTGCGGCACGATTGGGGACGTCCGGCCCAGGGGAGACCTTAGGGTTGGTGTGCTTGGTCAAAGGGTTTCTGTTCGCCGAACGACCGAAAACCTCCTGGAAATAGGCGGATGTGATTAGTGCGAGAGAAAATCACAACCAAAAAAACCCTTTTTCAATGCGTATGGTCCGAGAGTTTTGTAAGATGGCGAAGAAGAATGGTCCTCCGTTTCGCAAGCTAACCTGCAAAATATGCAAAGTCTACAGATGGAGTGAGGACTTCGGGGACAGGAGTTGCAAGGAGCTCACAGATGCCGTCAGTGTCTGTGACTTCTGCGAACTCGAGAAGCGCCTGGGCGAGAGCATCGCTCAACTGAGAGAGGAGAACTCCGTCCTTAAAAGGGAAGTTCAACTCTTCAAAACAGAGAGATGCAGATGCTCAGGCGAGAAGGCTCCCGACGTCCAACAGCCGATTTCTTCTGCTGCTGGGCTGCCTCAACGAGATAAAAAGAAGAAAAGAAAGAAGAAAGAAGAGAAAGTAGAATTAGAAGAAGAGAAAGTAGAAAGAGAAGAATAGAAAGTAGAAAGAGAAGAAAAGAAAGTAGAAATAGAGGACGAGAAAGTAGAAGCAGAAGAAGAGAAACGGGAAACAGAAGAAGAGAAAACAAAGGAAGACAAGAAGAAGAAGAAGAAGAAGAAGAAGAAGAAGAAGAAGAAGAAAAAGAAGAAGAAGAAGAAGAAGAAAAATGCAGAGATACAAGAGGAAAGCGGCAAGTCGCTTCCGAAAGGAAAGTCTAAGTCGTCTGCAGACAAATGTGCAAGAGTCACCCTTATTGGTGATTCTCAAGCACGGGGTCTGCAGCCCCTGCTAGCCGTCCGCCTTCGCACTAGTGTGAAGGTGAGCTGCCTGCCAGGATGTGGTAACCACCACATCAGAGTAGAGGCTGGGAAATCACAGATTTCTGAGAGCTCAGTCGTTGCTCTGATGGTCAGTGGAAACGACCTCTACCTGAGAGGAGGTAGGGTAGGCCCTACAGATAAAATCCTCCACACGGTCATGGGTGCCGTGGACGACTGTGGGCTGAAAACCCGCAAGCGTGTTGTAGTTAGGATGCTCCCGAGGAGAGGTCCAACACGGACCGCTCACTCGATGAACGTCTCTTTAAACAGGCGCCTGGCAAATTTGTGTACAGCAGAGGAGGTCTTTTTTGTGGACCCGTACCGCACCTTTTATGGTAGAAATGATCTCTACCAAAGGGATGGGGTACATCTTTCCTTTAAAGGAAAGGCCTTTCTGTCGAACATCATCCAGGATGTCGTAGAGAGGACCCAAAAGAGTATCCGGCCCAGAGTGAGGGCGGACGTGCGCCAGTACGCCCGTGTTACTCCTGGAACGACCTTCTCAGAGGTCGCAAAGAGGGGTGCCTCCTCGCCAACAAACAAGCCGGGAAACGGAAGAGCGTATGGAGTCCTACAGTCGGGGACTCCCTGAAAGTTCTTCTGTTCAATGCGAGGTCCATCAGGAACAAGTTTCCTGAGCTCCGTGGCCTCGTAGCGACGGAAGAACCCGAAATGGTAGCCATAACAGAATCGTGGATAAAAACCTCAAACCGAGACTTTGAAGGCGAAATTATGGTTCCTGGCTACCAACTCTTCCACAAAGATAGGCCAGACAGAGAGGGTGGCGGTGTAATGTTGTATGTCAAGGATACAATCAAATCTACGAACTCCATCATTATATCCGATCACGAGCTCCTAGTCGTTGACCTAGAGATAGGTCCTGTCAGATACAGGACCCTGGTGCTTTACAGACCCCCTTCCCAACCCGTTGAGAAGGACAGGGAACTGTACGAGCTGCTGGGTGAGCTTGTTCAAGGCAAAGTGTGCATCGTTATGGGCGACTTCAACAGACAAGTTGATGGGAAACCAGAGCAGCCTGTGGAGAGAGCGCGCTACTCCTGGAGTTCGCCAACAACGAGTTCCTCACTCAATGGGTCAGAGAACCGACGAGAGGAGACAATATCCTCGATTTGGTCTTCACCTCTGAGGATGATATCGTTGAGGATCTCTCTGTAGGCGAAGAGCTCGGTGGCAGTGATCACCAGCTAGTTAGATTTACCGTCAAGATCCCGAAGGTAAGGTCTGTTGCCAGTCAATCAAGGAAACTTGACTTGAGAAGAGCAGACTTTGCAAACCTTTGTGCTGGGCTGACTGATGTAAGGCGAGCGGTATGCGAAGATGTTGAGGATTCGTGAAACAATTTTAAAAATAAGTTCATGAGTCTTCAATCAAGCTGCATCCCTCTGAAATGCGTCCGTCGGTCTTCTTTTTAACTAAAGTGGTTTAATCGAGAAATCGGCCAAAAGCTTAAGAAGAAGAGAAATGCGTACAGGCGATCGAAGATCTCGAGGGCCTTTGACGAGTACCGGAGGCTAGCCAGAAGAGTGAAGTCCAGCATAAGGGCGGCTAAGCGTACTGAGGAACTCTGAGTGGCGAGAACTCTGCAACGAGAATCCCAAGGAGTTCTTCGGCTATGTAAATAGCCGTAAACCAATCCATCGTAAGATTGGGCCCTTAGTGGACGAGGAGGGTGCATTAACTCACTCAGATGCAGAAAATGCTAACCTGCTCAATGACTACTTCTCTTCAGTGTTTACTGAAGAGTGTGGTCCCATCCCCCAGTCAACGAGTTCCTACTCAGTGGGAAAAGGATACGGACTTCACCGAAGGAGAAATAAAGAAAAAGATCGCTGACCTAAAGACGAATAAGTCCCCTGGACCGGACGAGTTTCTATCCAAAGTGTTAAAGGAAGTGTGCGATGAAGTATCACGACATCTGTGCCCTATCTTTAACATGTCAATCCGGACCGGATGCGTTCCTAGAGACTGGCGTGAGGCCGAGGTGACTCCGATCTTCAAGAAAGGAGACCCCAGCCATCCGTCAAACTACCGACCTATCAGTTTGACTTCGATAGTCGGTAAACTCATGGAAAGCATGATAGTTGACAAGATAACGTCTTATTTAGAGTCAAACCTGCTACTGAAGAGTTCCCAGCACGGCTTCCGAAGGCAACGGTCATGCCTGACGAACCTTGTGGAATTCTTCCACTTCGTGTTCAGTGAGCATGATCGGGATAAAGCGGTGGATGTTGTGTACCTTGACTTCCAAAAGGGCTTTGACAAGGTACCACACCGCTGCCTTCTCCGGAAAGTGCGTGCACAGGGCATAGACGGCAAGGTAGCAGGTTGGATAGAGAGCTGGCTAAGTGACAGACGGCAACGAGTAGTGGTGAATGAACGGGCCTCTGAATGGGCGCCCGTATCTAGCGGTGTCCCTCAAGGTTCCGTCCTGGGACCACTACTGTTTATTATCTATGTCAACGACATGGGCGGAGACATGGTTGCCAAAATCTCCAAATTTGCCGACGACACCAAGCTTGGTATCAATGTGGCAAAGGAGGGGAACACTGCCCGCCTCTAAGAGGACCTTCAAAGGATTGGGGGGTGGTCGGACACGTGGCAAATGCCTTTTAACGTGGGGAAATGAAAAGTAATGCATATCGGCCACAGAAACCCCCAATCTCAGTATATCCTTAAGGGCACTGCTATGGAATCCACCGACACTGAGAAGGACTTGGGTGTTACTATTACTAGTGACCTCAAGTTCTCGAAACAGTGCATTGAGGCGGAGAAAAAGGCCCAAAGGATGCTAGGCTATATTAAGCGCCAGTTTGGTTATTGGAACCAGGAGATTGTACTGTGCCTGTACAACTCACTTGTCCGACCGCACCTGGAGTATGCCGTACAATTTTGGAGTCCTTCATTGCGAAAGGACATCGCGAGATTGGAACGCGTACAAGCTCGGGCAACCAAACTGATTCCCTCTATCCGACATAAAGGTTATGAAGATAGACTAAGGGAGTTAGATCTGTTCTCGCTGGAAACCCGTAGACTGCGTGGTCAGCTCATCGAAGTTTTCAAAATACTTCGAAGGTTCGACAATGTTGACTACCGGGATATTTTCACACTGAGTGAGAACAGAACGCGCAATCACGGCTTCAAACTTGAACTGAAGCGTTACAACCGCAATCTGTGTGGAAATTTTTTCACTTACAGTATCTGCGGTAAGTGGAACGCACTTCCAGTTGAAGTTGTCAACAGTGAATCTGTTGACCAGTTCAAGTCAAGACTAGACAAGGTCTTGAAAAGTGGCCGTATAGGGACGCAAAACAATTGAGCAGCCATGTGCCCACTCGATTGCTAGTCCAAATGTACCCTCTTTGAATGGAACGTAAGGTCTCCTAGGGTACTTCCTTTCCTTGTTTCTCCTTGTTACCATATCTCTCCCCCTATCTCTCTTATTCTCTCCCCCTATAAAAGGACATCAAAATTAAGAGAAAAATATATCCCGTTCTTAAAATATAGATTTATAGAAAAGACGTTGGATCTGTTTCTGTGGGCACAACGTTGTCGCTCTTAACTAACGATCAGTCACGCAAGAGCGTAAGCTGCCGAGCATGCGCGGTGAAACGTTTGCTCATTTTAAGTATATTATATGATAGGGAAAATGCGCACCCCTTCTGAATCTGCCTTAAATCTAAAAATAAAACTAATCAGCAAGTAAAGATATTTTTGTGCCACAATATAAATATAAGAATTTAAGACAATGGTTATATATATATATATATATATATATATATATATATATGGGGAGCAGTGGGGAAATATTTGACGAAATAATTTTCTTAAGAATGTGTAATTGGAGGGTCTAAAAAAAACAAGCGAACTTAAAAGTTTGTGCTAATAAATAAAAGTGAAATAGGAGAGTTTAAAAAATTGGTTGACATTTTGTGGCAACTTAAACTACTGTAGTGAAGATTTAAGACGACCCTCTAGGGGGAAATATAGTGGGGTATTTCAACCAAATGCCAAATCGACCATTAAAAAGGCTTATATGTATAGTGTATAAGAACCACTTCGCAGTACATCCGCGAGCAGTTGCAATAGTTTTGTATAGTTGTCACCGAAACATTTTCAAAATAGGAGTTCGTGGTTACGTGATAATTAAGTGCCTTTCTCAAGACATGTTTTTAGGAAAAAGAGGTCGCACAGGTGTCCTACCGAATAAGGTACCGTTAGCTGTCCCTCCCCTCCGAATGGCGAGGGATGGCTAAGATGACCCAAATGCTCATAAAGAGCTATAATGGAATAGGAACGGTAGCCATGATTGGGGTATAAAAGAGGGAATCATATAATTATTGGCAGTAATCCTCCAATCAAGATCAGAGAAGAAGTGTTCAACAAGTGTTCGTTCCTTGTTCATGAACGAGAATCGCTTGTTTTCTGGTACAAACCGATTCATTAACTATATTCGCGTTTGTTACAAAGAATAAACCAACGAGGTTCTTGAATTTATAGCTTGATAAAAGTTAGTATAAACTCCTCCTACAGCCATCCTCCTCTCATAAGGGATATCCCAAGTGTGTAAGTCCAAATAGAGAATACAATTAGAGGTTTTCCTGCTATGACAAATAGTGAAGAGAACTATCGTCATAGTATTCATTTAATTCATTTTATTGTGTCATGCTTAAAAAAAATTGACAGTTTTTGTAAACACTCGGTAAGTGTAATTTTCAATCCTAATTTTACAAGGAAATAATTTATTTAAACTGATATTAAGCGATTCGAAGATATCGTCTCATATTATTCACATTATTTTAAATACATCCATTTTAATAACTGTGCCTTTATCTATATATAAAAATTTAGCAAAGTAAATTTTATATCTCCTGAAAGTTTTTCTCAGACCCCAGAATCACAGGTATAGGCCGCCGAATAACCAAGGGGCTCTACTTTATCGAGAACAAGGACTCTCTGTCCGGGAAAGGGGTAAGAACTTCCATAAAGGGGATCGAGTCTATATCCACTAGTTCATAGAGAGCCGAATTTACACTGTGGCTATCGGTACCCAGAACGCCAATGTCACGTGTACCTTTAATCGGTAGAGATAAGTATATTCCCACGTCGAGGGCAATAGATATTCTTCCCGCCTTTTGCAGTAAACAAATTGTGGGGCCAAAAGTGGGATCCTTAGGTTATTTGGGATTAAATAATACGTGCTTTGGGGGAACTAGCTAAAATAACAGAAAAGAGTATATTGGACTCTCGAGAAGAGACAACTGGAGATGATATACCAAATGATAAATATGTGGGTAACGCCGGGAGTAATTTTAGTGAACAGGAGTTAAAAGACAACGACAACGGTTCAATTATGAGGTTCAAATGATAGAAATATTACCTTGCCACTGGAAAAAGCGGGGAGCAGCAGACTCAGAAATCGAAGAACTAACCAGAGGTAAAACAAAACCGAGCTCAGAGTCAACATCTCCTAGTGCCCCATTTTCAAACATAAGTTCACGAGTGCCACTAACCACTGATATTAAGGAGGAAGAGAATTCCATTGTCTGTGGACTTGGAAAATCTTATCCAAACCTTTTTCATGAGCATTGCAGGAAGCTCGAGAAGTGAGAAGGTTAGGACACAGAGAGAGGAAGACTACAGAAGTACAGAGAGAGATCCACATTTCAGCCACATGTATATGTGTGGCATGATAGCCAGAATAGAGAAGAGAGTTCCATTATATTGGAGACACGTCAAAGATGAGCAAGATTGACCAGCGATCGGATCCCAGCGTTCTTCATGTCGATCTAAACAAGCACGAAAGATGCGGAAATAAGATACGAGATTGTGTACGCCAGAACGGCAGGTATAGCAAATGTTTTACTCAATAGACTCGTTTTCGAATTAGGAAGGACCCCCACTTAAGATGAAGGCGAGGAGAAACTACTTAAACAAAACACATAAGAGCATTGAACAACACGGAGATACGCAAACGGATATCAATCATTGAAGAGAGAGGGGTGACACTTTCTCCATATGAGCTGCAAGACTAAAACAATTGCGTGAAACTCTCGTCTACCTTATACTGCCTTACTACGTTGACTGCTGCTTATACTGTAAATGTGTAGCAGAGGGAGCAAATTCGCTGATAAATTTGGAGATAGGGAAAATTCCTTCATTTAGTGAGTATTAACTAAAAACCAATGAGTACGTGATGAAAATTTCAAGATGGGGCATCTTCGAGGCAGAACTTATGCGAGAAGAAGAAGCCGTTGATCGAGGAAGAGGACTGATGAGATTGCAGAGTAGTGTTGGAATGTAGATAAGAGAAACATCGTAAAGGAAAGTCTCTACATCGCTGTAATAAAGAGAGTAAAAGTATGTTACACATGTTAAAAGCAAGGGTATTTCTTGAGGGATTTCTCCGATAAAAATAAGAAACATTGAAGCTCAGGAAAAGGAGCGTCCAAGGGTAAAGCACGATCGTCGAAAGAACAACGAGCGGGGCAGAAATGGTACTACTACTACAGAGGGCCAAAGTATACTGGTATTCCCGAAGACACATTAAGAAAGATTAGTGTGGAAAGTTAATTTGGCATCGAATAAGATTCACCCTTGACCAAAGGAGGTGACCACCATTTTGAAAGAAATATTCCTTTTACCAGAAATGACCAATCAGGTAAAAATAATAATAAATGCAATATGTGCGTAAAAATAAAGCCAGTCAGAAAAGGATAAGTGGATCCTCTTCCATGTAACCTAGATGATGTTCGCTGAGAATTAGTGCACCTAGATTTACTGGGTCTGGTCCCAAAAACGTTTATAGGGAGTCATTATATTTTGGGGCGTATACAAAGCATCTCACGATACGTGAGACTCATCCCAATAGCCTATAAATCGTCAAGAGAAATATCAGAAAAGTTACAAAAGGATTTTATTTTTGTTCTTAGAGCCTAAAGAACCGTTGTTTCAGATGAAGGGCGGAAACTAAATAACAAAGTAATGCTGGAGGTGATGAACATTTGGGTAGTGACCCCAAATCGCACGGCCGCATACCACCCCTAAAGTAACTGAAAAATTGAAAGAATTTAGGGTGAGGTTAAAATAATGCTTTTATTTTGCAAAGAAACAGGAGGAGATGGGAATAACTTACCTCGATCCGTGGAAATTGCTCTTAACGTGAGGATACATAGAATTAATATAAATCCCCCTTTTATGTTGATATTTGGACGGACCCCAAACATACCATCTAGTATGTTTAGTATGACCATGGAGGGGAATAAAAATTCTACCTACAGGTTGACTACGCGTAAGATTATCGTCGTCAGATGGCTGAGAAAAAATAAGGAGTGATAAACATCAAAATAATCCGACACACCGAGCGTAACGGATTTGTATATTTTAACTACACAAGGCTAAGTCAAAACAAATTAGGCCCAAAGTATGATGGACCATACTTGATGATGAAGAATAAGACGCCGAACACTTTCTTGTTACAGTATATTGGCGACTGGCCACCAGATCGTCGCCAATCGTGATCGGATGTCAAAAGATATCTCGTTACCTGTTTTCTACCAAACATTTGATGCCGATTCTAATGAAGACAGAGTTCTGGACGATGAATCAAGGTTAGATGAAGGAGAAAACAGGGATGACGACAATAGAGAACAGACAGGTAGATAAGCTTTGAGACCGCGAAAAAGAATACCATACGTTGATTAAAAGTGAGATGGGAGGGTGAGAGACCATGAAGGAAAGAAACGGAAACATAAAAGTAACCCATTATATTATCCCCCTCTCTCTCTTTCTCTGATTCTTTAGCAAACAAAGATGTTTGAAGTGATTACCGTGGGACTTTTGATGCCGCGTGTGCTTGGAATGCGCGAAGGTGCCTATGTTTATCCACACGGAAAACTGGTTTATGTACGTAGCTTCATTCCATCAAGTCGTAGTAGAGATGGAAGAGCTAGAGTCCATAGACGGTCGTTTAGAGCGACGAACCATTAGTGAGAATAATGCTTCTGATAACATAGTCCTTAAATTCTCCGATTCGCTGCACTTATATCTTTTAACCATGCAAAGGAACATAAATTTAAGAAAGTTTAAGGAGTTTTTCTATGATTTTAGAAGATGGATTTCCTTGAAAAGGAACAAGAGAGGATTGATCAGTGTTTTGGGCTATGCAGAATCGTATCTGTTTGGTTTAGCAAAGGAAGAAAACAAACACACGGCATACGAATGAACAACTCGAAGATGAAAGTAGATTTACTAACCAAACCATCTCACAAGTAAACCAATATGTAACTCTACTTCATCAGATGATTGAGGAATTAGCAGCAGCCGAAAATTCTGAAGATCGTTTTGATACGGCTTCAGGGCATATTGAATCACCTTGTTACGAGCGGCAACGGATCATCGTGAAGTTGAAAAAAAGGATTCTGGAAAGCTCGCGCTGGAAATCATGTCCCAACGATCTCTAAACAGGATCCTCGACGACCTGGGAGAGAGAGAGAAACAGCTACTTTCGATGAAAGGGAGGCGGTTTGTTATGGTCCTTGCATTACAATCTAAGGATGAGAGAACTTTAAGGTATATTATGTCATTACCTTTGAAACAAAACACCTTTAACTTCCATCTAATGGACCATATAACCCTTCCAAAGTGAAATACTACGTTAGAATTAGGCACGATCTGCTCACACAAATGCAGATACTTAGCCTCGTCAGGAATGACGAGAATGCTTTGGCCCCCTGAAGTAATAAGAAGCAGCAGATTCCTTCGATTTTCAGGCGGCTCGTATTGATGGTCTTCAGCTCTGGCCATCGTATTTCTTTTTCCTTCATTAAAGCTTCCCCTACTTCAATAATTTTGCTATCTTTCTTCTGATGTTTTACAAATTCTTTCCTGTTCAATTCACACTTCTATTATATAACGTTTATTTTGGCATTATTTATTTGTTCGGTCTAAGATAAAAAAAATCTGCTACCCTTTTAAGCTTATCTTTAAGGTATTTCCCCTGAATATCGAAATCCTGTAAAGTAAAAATCCGCCGAGCTAATCTTCCGTTTGGCTCTCTGTGACCTTCTTTCAATAAACATGTCAGAGGTTTATGATCTGCTGTCCATAGATAATTTTTCAGACATATGGTGACAGCTAATAATTTTAGCTCTTGCATCACGTAATTTCTCTCTGGCGTTTACAGTCTTTGATAAATATAAGTCATCGGACGTTTATTCCCATCTTCTTATTGTGCCAATACTCCTCTAATAGCTCAATTTACTGCATCAGTGGTTAATATAATTTATTTTAGAAAAGTCTATGAACGACAGTACTACATCCGTTGTTAATGCTTTCTTTAATTTCTTTCAGGCTACTCGTTGTTCGTCTTCCAATTTCTAGCTTTCCATCGTTGACAAAACGTTTAAGGGTTAAGCAATCTTGGAAAGTCTCAGGATGAACTTCTTGTAATAGGAAGCTAGACCCAAGAATCGTTTCAATTTGGCATTATCCTTAGGCGGTTTGCTTGGTGTATTCCTTGAGTCTTTTCTTGCTGTGACTGAATACCTGTTCAAGATAAAACATGGTCCAAATAATCGAAACCTGCTCTAGACAAACAACACTTTTCAGTCGTCACATTCAAGTTTGCTTCCTTATGACTTTCAAACTCTTCCTCATTCGTTTATCTGATCCTACAAGCTTTTTTAGATCACTATCTTATCATCCAATATACAAGTACCTCCTTTCTCAACTGTTTTTGGAAGATAATATTCATAAGCCGTTGGAATACAAGGGGAACTCTGCAATCCAAATGGAACCTCCTTAACTGGAAATGTTTCGACCATGCACTAAAGACTGTCTTTCCTTCGCTGCCCGGATGAACTTCGAGCTGTCAATATCTTTATCTAAAATGCAGCTTATTGTAATAGATGTTTCCCTGAAATCTCACAAAAGTTTGGTTGATATATGGTAGGGGAAAACTATATTGTGTATTTATCTTATTCAAAGCCCGGTAATTTACACACAAATGTATTGACATGTCTTTTTTTTCCTTAACACACCCACGGAAAAGACCGAAGCGACTTCGACGGCCTGATAACTCAATTATATTCCATATAAAGCAGTTGATGGTTCACTTGATTTTCTACGGCAATGAGTTTCTTGTATGGCTTCTTAAAAATAGGTGGATGTTCCTCCGTTTCTTTAAGTAACGGTATATCTTTATTATAAAAAGTGGCTATGGATCCTATGAGAACAAAACACTATAATCGAAAACCACCCATCTTTCTTTCTTCGTAAGTCCATTCCTCGTAGTTCGGCTTACTTTCTGTAACATTCAGACTCTACTAGAACCTACCTAGGTTATACCTCACGAATTAAAACGGACTTTCTCAGAGTTATCCTAGGTGGCGCCCAGGGTCGGAATTTCATTTTTACCAACCGACCTAACGATCTCTGGATCTGTACCCAGTACCATGACGTCTCCGTTTTCGACCGTTACTATGCTAGAATCCCGATATCTAATTGCCAAACACACCATTACCTCTTCAACGTATCCGTGAATTATTCTAATCTCTTCGTGATACTCTTCCAGTACCCTTACGACTGGGGCTTTTACCTGGATTAGGGACGTTTCTTCAGGTGCGAAGAACATTTTTTTTCTCTGCATGCAGCGCTGCCCCTAACTACAAGCCCATAAAATATCATCCCTACAGCCGCGACGCTCATTATTTCAGTTGACAGTCCGCCTTGCAAACTAACTTATTCCTCGAGCTCTAGTCTGTCTATCTCTGCGTGTATCACCGCAATGTAAGATTTAAAAAAATGATACCCCTAACTATCTTATGCGGAGTTTCTCACTCCGTGAGCGATAAATAAGAACTCATCCGTTCTTAGTCCTATCGATATGGTGACTTCCTCCAGGCTAACCTGGTCCCTGCCTGTAAAGTGTTTCATGCTTAAACACGCTTGGCTTAAAGGTGGAGATCCCGTTTTCTTACACAATCTTTTGGATAGTACTGAAACGCTGACCCTTGTATCCAGCAAGATTGCCACGGACTCACCTGCTAAAAAAAGGGAAGGGTGAGCAAGCCTCCCTTTCTATCTTGGAGGAAATTTAGCACCGCTACGTATTCTTCGGCTCCCGCTTGACCCGAGAAAGCTTTCTCGCCCCTTGTAATTATTTTGCCCAAACTGGGCAAGTTCCATTCATGTTTCCTAGTTGTTCAACGCAGAGTAGTACCATTTCTGCCTCGCTGCTTGTTTGTTTGACGCTCGTGCTTTATTTTTGGGTGGTCCTTTTTCCGATGTTCCTTGTTTCTTCTTTTTATGGTTGCAATCCATCGAAAAATGTCCTTTTTTCACATGTGAAACATTTATTGCTTCACTCTGTTTCAGCGATGTGGACGGTTTCTGCTGTCCTTGTTTGCACCTTAAGTGGGGTGGAAACAAAGAAAAAAGAAACATGAAATTCGCTGAATTCACGAAGGGAGTACCTCTACGGTAGTCCCGAATAGAAACAAGAGGAAATATCAGGAAATCGTCCAACAAATATTCTCCGACTTAAAGAACCCGCTTATAAGAACCGTTGAAAGTCCTAACGGATTAACAGTCATCTATCCAGAAAATAATGACATGGAACTGCTATTGTCATCTGCCGGAAGTATAACTCTGAAGAAACTGGACCTAAAAGCGAGACTTCCACCACAAATAACTAGTAACAGGAGCGTGGTTTGTCGCAAAATCGAATCATGGATTGGGGAACACTTCTGCCAAGAAATGAAGCAGAAACTTGAAAGAACCAGATATTGCTCAAAATACATGATGTTTTGAAGTTTAAAGAGCATACCCATATGTTTAAGATAATTTGCGAGTCTACGGAAATGGAAACCAATATAGTAGAAATGGTATTACAAGGTTTCAGCATGAAGATACCACCCGTAAACATCCAAAGAGACATATTTGTAAACATAAAAATATGTTTCAAGGGCTATGCAATAGAAGAGCATATCACCGCCATCTGCCCCAAGCAGGACAAGATCATATGTTTTGAATGCCGTTTAGGAGGACATTTGTGGAAGAATTACCAGAGTCATAACAAGAAGTGTATAAACTTCTCAAGAACACAGCACGATGGTCATGACATGCCCGAAGAGAAAGGAGATAATAAAAAGGAAATACAATAGAAGAAAAAACGGAGAATCGTACAATAACTATCTATGGCTTAGCCACAAAAAGTTCACTACAGAACCAAGCAGCCCAAATCAATATCCACGTCTCACTAAATGTTAAGGTGCTATCATGCATTCTCACTACACTTGTGATGAACATAGCAGGCTCAGATCTCAACATAGGTTGAAAGAAAATGGTCTGGAATCAATGAAGTTCGCCAATGTCAATTCATCAGCTATATTTAATGTCAAAATCAGACAGAGCAGATTGAAGGTAGTATCCCAATAGATCCAGAAGAAAAGGAAACAAACAAGAAACCGCTGCACAACAGATACAACCTTACCTCAACAAAATACAAACATGGACAATAGAAAACTTATTAAAGCTAAACGCCACCAAAACAATGACCACTCTCTTCACACCAGACCGTGCAGAATACAACACAACCCTAAATATAAACATACAAAACATAACACTACCCAACACAAAAGAACCGAAGATCCTTGGCCTCACTTTGGATCCCAAACTAACATATTCAAAACAAATATAAAACACAATAGTCAAGGCCACGAAAACACTCAAAGTCATCAAGTCACTCACAACTACACACTGGGGGAAAACCAAGGAAACGCTCATTAACACATACAAGACAATCACAAGGCCAGTGCTAGAATACGCTAAAAAAATCTGGTCTCCAATCATTTCAGAAACCAACACCAAAAACTACAGACAGTGCAAAACACAGCCCTCTACACTGCCACAGGATGTACTCTTGACACAAACACCCAACATCTACACGACGAGACCAACATCCTGGCAATCAAAAATCACCTAAAACTACATGCATCACAACTCAGGCAGAAAACGCAACACCCAAATCATCCCCTCCACCACATCACCAGACAACCTCCCAATCACCGACACAAAAAACAGACAATTTACGATAACAACAATAACTACACCACCAATTTAGACAGAGACCCTAATATAACAACAGAAGACACAATCAAGCAAAACATAAAAACAATCCACTCTCAGATCACACAACAATACTTGACACACAGAACCCACAACAAAATATTAATTGCACCACCTCCAACCATGCACAACTAAGAACAAACACTCACAAAGCAGATCAGAAGAACACTTTAACAGATACGAACAAACAAATCACCACTTCTGACATCATACACGCACAAAATATCTCGCACCACCCATACAACACCAAACTGCCCCAAATGCCTAACACAGATACACGACACCACACATCTCTTCAAATGTCTACAGATACACATATACTTGGCCCGGTGGATCTCTGCGAGAGACCACGGGAGGCGGCGTGTCTACTCTTGCGATAGTCTGGGGAGCTGGAGTGGGGCCTGAAGTAGGTGTGAGGGTCTCCGCCCAACTGTTTGGCCTGGGACGGGGTCACCACCACCACCAAGAAGAAGAAGAGACAGAATGTGACGAAGCAGAAACTGAAGAAACCGAAACGACCAGGGCCAAGAATCAAAAGATCAAAGATCTAAAACAAGGAGAGAAAACTCATTAGTTGAAATAACTCCAGTCCCATCAACCTCGACGTGTAAAGAGATTACGGAAAAAAAAGCAAACGCAAAAGATATTAATGACTACCACCAAGTAAAGATTTAACAAAAGCAATAGATAAAA
The DNA here is from genome assembly GCA_963969495.1 of Ceratothoa steindachneri. Taxonomy (NCBI): domain Eukaryota; kingdom Metazoa; phylum Arthropoda; class Malacostraca; order Isopoda; family Cymothoidae; genus Ceratothoa; species Ceratothoa steindachneri. Next base: position 190,075,651 of record OZ018317.1, read on the forward strand.
CATGAATAACAGGAGACTAAGAATTTTACAGTTTAACACGAATGAATGGAAGGGCAAACAGATGACCTTCATAAAAAAGACCCGGGCATAACATCAATATGTACCATGGAAATTTAATTATGTTTTTTAAAATATTTTAATAAAGAAAAGTCCCTCGCTTATTTTGCTCGGTAGTGTACCATCCAATCATATTCCATGGTTAAAAAATAACCCAATCTAGTTTCAAAATTTGTTTTAAGTTTATTGAGATGATCAATAAACCTAAGAGTATCAATTCTTGTTATGTCATCCTTAATGAATAACAATATTGGAAACGGTGATATTCCATTTTTTAAAGATTTGAATAAATAAATGAAGCTTTTCAACGAATAATGAGATAACTTTTTGTCAGTTCATGAGTGTCATATTGGCTCCTTAATGCAACAAATTACGATCATTGCATCTCTTAAATATTCCTGTCAAATAATAAGCATCATTTTTATCATTTTTAACTTTTAATTAAAATCAACTTCACTTTGGTCCTCTAGAAACTGCACTACGCTTTTATATTGTTCAACAAAGCGGGTTAAACATATGCCCTTTGAGAGTCCTCGGACCTCTGTGTGAAGTAATAACCTAACAAATTGTTTATAATTGTTTATCATTGTCATGACAAAACTGAAGAAACATATATAGTATCACTCCGAGAGAGGAGTTGGTAAAGGAGGAAAGGTTTGGGGAAGGCTGATGCGGTCAACCAGTTTGTGGACCAGGAGAGCGCTTGTCTAGGGGAAACGGGGAGCTACATTAAGGCATTGTCTGCACGCAATGAATGCAGGCTGTGTCACAATCCTTCTCCTGGCATCTATGTTGATGGTCACCAGCCATGACGTCCCAAATCGATATAGTGGTCTGTATCCCTTAGATAGTGCGCCCTCACTAATTCTGGTTTTCATGCTCGTTTGGGTCACTCCGTAGTTGGGTGTTTTACATACTATGCAAGGGACCTCATATACTACGGACTCGTCCCTTGTTACTCGGTCCCACTTGGTCCGGACTTGATCTGAAATCTTCGTTCCTGCAGCCTGCACCACATGTGCGTCATTCCTGAGTGTTCGGTTAAGCACTGCTGCCAAGAGGCTTGATGGTACCACTATCGCGAATTTGGAAGAGGTCCTCGCATCCAAATGAAAACTTTTGGGTAATCTCTCGAATACTATGCCTATGTATCTCTCATCTTGTTGGATGTACACCTCGCTGCCAATCTGGTAGGCGCTAAGAAGAAGCGTACGAAGTCGTCGTTGTTTATTAATCTTCCAGTAGACAGAACTTGATGGCGACCTTACTTCAGTAGACAATCACATCCAAGGAAGGGATAGAATTGTCCTATTCGTTATCGTGGGTCAACTTTATTTTAGGGTGTAAGTCGTTGAGCTATTGGTATAGTTGCACTGTTGTGAGTGATTTGATTACCAAGAGTGATTTGTCACCTATCTGAGTAGCCAGATAGGTTTCTTGGTTCGGTTTGGTGGCTACCGGATCGATTCTTCTAGGAGTCCCTTTTACGGGAGGCACAGACTCAAAAAGTTAGTTATCGTCTGCAGAGATGTTTCAAAAGCATTCGACAGAGTTTGGGTTAGGTGAATACAATTCAAAATACTACAATTACATATGAACAACAAAATGATAAGACTAATCTGCAACTGCGTAACGGAACGACGAGCATTCATCGAGATAGGGAATCATCGAGGAGAAGAATTCAAGATGGAGGCTGGCCTGCCGCAGGGAGGATGCCAGAGTCCTTCAATATACTCAGTGTATACCTCAGATATCCCACCACCATTTACGTATGGGTGACTCAATATACGATTCGCAGCCGACGTTACACAAATAGTCGTTTGTCAATACATGAACCCCGACATGCCGGCAAGATTAACAGCAGAATAAATAAGAAGGATTACTGTATACGAAAAACAATGGAAGATAAGTAGAAACAGAAATAAGTTTAAAATTGTGCCAATCTATAGGACGAAACTCAGGGACATAGTTATCGAAGAAGAGAGATACGATTACACTAATGAAACCAAAATACTAGGACTAATGTTTACCAGGACAGGATACTCTAAGCACGTTAAAAAAGTTTTGAACAAGGAAGAAGGGGATTGGGTCTACTATAATTACAGGCTCAAGTCACTAACCGGGGAAACAAGAAAAAAATTACCAAGCGATTATCCAGTGATCTCTAGATATATTATTTCAAATAGTAGAATTACTGAACTGCAGCGAATTAAAAACAAGGCAGTTCCAATAATCACTAGCATAAGAAGAACACAACAAGACGTACATAAAGTGAAGATGAAACCACTTAACAAGATAACAGAGGAAACAGCAAAGAAACTGATTGAGAAAACGCATCAGGAAATAGGAGAGAAAAATCACGGATTTGGTAACCCAAAGAGAGGATGGGGGAGCACATCGCCTCTTCCCCACATATACAACAAGGATCAACCAAGAAGAGGAAATAATTTTCACACGATAACTTGGAATCTTAAGAGGGAGTAAGTAGCAAAGTATTACTTTTTATCAGTAGTAAAAAAGAACAACAACAATAAAGGTTTGAACGCCTCATAACAAGTCAAAACAACAATATAACAAATCACAAAACAACTAAGAAAGATAAGCCTGAAACTCAGGCAATTACTAACTTAAAATATCGAACTTCAAAACTAAAACATTACTAAATCGAAAGAGATTAGCATGACCTCTATGCACCCCAGCATTGAATTGCAACCATACTACTTCTTTCTACTTCTCACTACAATTTTCTTTTATCCTCCACATCTAAACGGCTAAACACTGCATACGTGGGACAGGAGCACTATAGAAAGAATAAATAGGAAATGTATATATAATCATATATTACACAGCGTGGTTTGGAACCCAAGTAAAGCTGTAGGTCTACCGAACACCTAGGTCAACTTTCAAGTCTACTACGCTATTTCAACCTTTACTATATCTACCTTTTACTCTTCTTCTCCCTCTTTCTCTTCTGACCTCCTTCTCGCTCCTCCGTTATCCCCGCCACGGCTCTGGATAGGTGGAGAGGAAGCCTGCGGTGCTAGGTCTCCTACCCCCCTCCGTTGATCTCAGGATGACCGGATTGTGAGAGGGGATTGGCATTCTTTCTCTGCCTCTCCTCCCACCACCTTTCCTTTCAAAGGAGCAGTGATTTTAGTCTTGACTTTTAAACCTCCTAAAATTCAGCAAGAGGTCTTCTTATTTATTTAAGGGGTCTGGTAGTATCTTTAGGCGATTTTATTATTATTTTGTATTTTTGTATATCTAGTAATTGTAGTTTGTACCGTTTGCACATAACCAACTGAATTATGCAACGCGAAAAAAACGGCCATTTTACCATGTCCATTCGAACTTTTCCCAAAAGAGAGGTATTTACGATACGGAAATAGTGCTCTTTTTAGAACACCTATTCATTCGGATTCCCTTCCATCAAATGTTCTTTTTGGTTTTACGTGAACCCATTATAAGATTTCACAAAACACTTCAAGGTGCTCATTTTTTATGTTTCTTTGAGTCTCTTATTCCATATTACGAATTCGTCCCTACAGAGCTTCCAGAGGAGATTTTCCGCCTTTATCCTGTAGTGGATTGCGAAAAGCGTATCGTCTACGTATTACAGCCAATATACATGTTTGCTGATGGTCTAGAGAATGAGACCCGCCTCCATAACTTTCAGGAACAGGCAAGCCAACACGGCCGATAGGGGTGACCCCATGGCCATGCAATGTAGCTACCGGTATTCTCGAACTTCAAATGCGATGGTGTTGAACTCCACCCATTATTTTACAAGGTCAATGAAGCCAAGCCCTCAGGGCAACGTTACATCATCGGTGTGTTTCATAATTGCTGTTCTTGCTGCTGCTAAAGCTTCATTGGTGTAGACATTGGTGAACAACGACTTGACATCGAAGCTGATGAACGTTTGGCAGTCGAGCTATCAGGTCTGATGAGTTTCATGGTGTCCACCCCACTGATAGTAGCACGATCAAAATCTTTAGCAGCAGTGCTTAACCGAGCACTCAGGACTGGCCCTCTCAGGTAGTGCAGGCTGAAGGAAGGAATATCGCAGACCTAGACCGGAACAAGAGGGACCGATACACAAAGGAAAAGTTCGTAGTATATGAGATCATTTGCGTGGTATGTATAACACCCTACTACGCAGAAACCCACAGGTGTAGGGAAACCAGAATTAGGGAGAGAAGAATGTAGAACTTCCTCACACACTATGTAAAGGGTAAGCCCTCGGATTCTTATGCTTTCCTTTTCTCATCATAGTTTATGGTGTTTATCGCAGGTCGACCCGTTTCGAGGCTACCATTTTTGGCCTAAACTTCTTTAACTTCCAGCCTAATTTACGTAGGGGAAGCGACTCATTCTCCTCCCCGCCCCTCTGTGCCAAACCTCCCTTTTCACCCTTCGGTCTGAAGGATATTAATGGGGCCGTGAGGCCTTTTAATTTATTCTGTTGCGAGAATTCTGCCTGATTGCTCTGCTGAATCGTTGTCCGTCACTTACTTTGACGTTCATTTTGGAAACCCGTGCTGGATTCTTTCGTGCAGCAAGGATTTTCTGCCATTGGGTCCTGCCAGCGTTGTCGCTGCCTCTCTGTCAGCTGCATCGATTTGTGCTCTTCCAGTTACGTTTGCAAGTGTTCTCCTTGGGAAGCCGTTCGCACCGGGCACGTAAAAGTTCTTCCCTAGTCACCTCGCCATCTCCTCTTTGGGGAATTCTGTCATCTCGAATTCCTTCTCTCAGATCGTTGGGCCTTCGAGTCGTCGTTCCCCGTGGTCTCGACGCCTTTCGCCCCGATATCGTCGGCTGTCGGTTTCTCCTCGCTGAAGACCTTCATGGCATTTACCCCTGTGGACTTGGGTCGAATTTACTCATCGTCGCCGAGCCTCTTTCACCTGGGTTTCCGACCTGGGTTATTGCTTCACTGCTCTGGTATCAGGTATTTTGGAGTATTTCTTTCTTCTTACGTCCCCTTTACATTAATTGAGTTGTATTCTTGTAACTTTGGGCCTTCGGGTAAGGGACGTAAGACAGCGAGATTATTCCGGGAACACCTGTCACTAGAGTAGAGAAGCCTATTTCATCTTCAACGGCGCGTGTCGTTTCGGCTTTAAACAATTTATCCATAGAACCCATTTTTGTATGCGAGAATATCTTTTTGGTTAAAACGACTTGTGGTCGTTCGATGGTGATAAGCATTCGTGACTTTTCTTATTGTTTGATGACCCCCGTATAATTTATTAACAGTTAATTTATTTCATTTTATTTTGTTGTAAATAATACTGTAAATACTTTTTTATGTGTGTATTATTTAACCCCTTGCGGATACCTCGTAATTTAGTACCGTCCTGATAAATTCTTGTGAATTTCTGGTAGGCCTTTAGATCCCTGGTCTTTTATAAATTTTATGTGTGTATTTTAGGGGGGGGCCGTGTGAACCGGGTTCCGCGATAGACTTTACACACTATCTAAGGGATACAAACCACCATATCGATTTGGGGCGTCATGGCTGGTGGCCGTCAAAATTGATGCCATGAGGACGATTCTGACAGACGCTGCATTCAATGCGTCTCGAGAATCCTTGAATGTAGCTTCCGGTTTCACCCAGACAAGCGCTCTCCCGGCCGCCAAACTGGTCGAGCGCATCGGCCATTCCCTAAACCTTTCTTCCTTCACCCCTGCCCTTCTCGGAGTGACACCATCGTTTCAGTTCAGTTGTGTATATAGAAAGAACAGAAAGGGACCGCTGTATGTGATACAGGCAGTCAGGTAGTCAGAGAGGAGCGTTGCGGAAAACATTTACGAAAAGACGGCGAGAGTTGATAGGTCGGTGGCTATACACCGATGCGTTGTGTTGTTGTGGGAGCGTTGGTTATGTGGTATTTGACTGGACGAGGGTTGGAGGCAGGTCAAGAGGGGGAGGCTGACTGCTCATCCGGAAACGCGTTATTTATGATGCCTACTGGTTTATGCGAAGAACGGTACGGGCGGGGGGTGTTCGTGGGCCGCGGGATATCGCGGCGTTATCGCGTACCTTCTTACGTGTAGCGAGGTGTATAGTGGGTCTGTGGTGAGTTTGTAGAGTTGTTTTGTGAGTCTAGTATGAGCGTAAGTGTTGAGAGGAGCTAGTTTATTGTTGTTATGTAGTGCGTCCATTCTCGAGTACCGCGGCGAACGACAAGCGCGCTTTAGAGCAGAGTTTTGAATGCGCTGAGCCTGTCGCTTCCACGTGCCGCTCGCAGCTACGAGCGACAGTGGGGCGTACGTGAGAATGGGACGCACGAGTGTTTTGTATAAGTGTAGTTTTAGTTTTTTGCTCGCAGGGTAGAACCTACCCAGCGATGTGTTTGTACGTGAGGCACTTGCTTGTATTATGTTTTGGTGTAAGTTGAACTTGAGGGTCATGTCAAAAGTTACCCCCAGGATTTTAGTGCATTGAGTGTATTCGAGCCTTGTTGGGTTTTGGTGGATCATGTCTGGTGTGTGTGAGTAGATTTGTAGGTTGTGCATGAAGTGGTCTCTAGCGCCGTAGAGTGTCATCTGTGTCTTCTGAGGATTCGGGGCAATCAGCCATTTATCCTCGTAATCTGTCTTCAAGTCTAGTATTCTTTGTGCGTGGAGCGCGATTTCTTCTGGGGCCCGGCCGCTGACGAAAATTGGTCTCGTCATCGGCGTAGGCCACTATGTAAGGGTGAACGCAGTTTTCTGGTGGGTGTGGAGTGTCGTTTGTGAGCATGATGTAGAGTGTGGGTGCCAGTACGCTTCCTTGGGGAACGCCTGAGCGTAGTGTGAAGGGTCGTGATAAGGTGTTGTTATATCTAATGTGGCAGCTCCGTTCAGTGAGGTAGTGCGAGAGGAGCCTTCTGGTGGAGAGAGGTAACTCCGTGTTGTTGGCGAGTTTCCAACGGAGTCCTTCGTGCCACACCTTGTCGAAAGCCTTCGCCTCGTCCTTACTGACGGAGAGAGTCTTTTGGTGTATCTGTCGTTTCTTTTGTATTCTGTCGTGAACGATGGTCACGGCCGCCTGAGTGGACCTGCCTCTCCTGAACCCGTATTGATGGGGGGGGGGAGAACCAGTCCCTCTCTTTCAGGAACTCCCGTAGGTGGCAGTTGCCCATACGTTCAAGTATTTTGCCTAGGTGCTCTAATAGAGCAATAGGCCTATAGTTGCTTGGGTGTTTTGGGTCTTTGTGGTGTTTATGTAGCAGTATGTTGTGAGAGACTTTGAATAGTTTGGGGAAGTAGCCTAAGGCTAGTGAGGCGTTGAATAGGTGTGTGAGTGCGGAGTATATGTCTGCGGGGAGGTTGGGTATGAGTGTGGCTGGTAGGCCGGAGGGGCCGGGGGCGCGTTTTGGTGTCGTTTTTATGTAGTGTTTTGTTTCCTTGACGGTGATTGGAGTGGTTAGTGTGGACGTGTAGTCGAGCACCTCCATTCATATCTGGGGGGCAGGCCTTAGCTCGTGAGCATGAGCCCGACACCACTCCTGGACTTCCTGGAAGTGCTCCTGCGCTTGGGGTTTTGGTAGGTTGTGCGTGTGTACTGTGTCCCAATGGGACCTAAATGCGTCGAGGATGTCGTTAGTGTCTGTGAGTGTGTGGTTGTTTATTTGGAGTGTGATCGGTTTGCATGGTTCAGTGCCCAACATCTTTTTTACGTGCCGCCAGAAGAAGGAAGGGTCCGTGCAACGGGTGTCGTCCGCGATGCGGACGACCTCTCGCCACTGCTGGTTCCTGTCTAGATGCACGCACTGTATGATGTGGGCCCGTAGTTGATTTATGTTGTGTTGACGTGGGCATCTGGTGTAGTGGTTATTGTACTGTGTGATGAGTCTCTGTGTGTGTATTGAGAATTTGTAGTGTTTTATGCTGGTGTAGTTTTTTGTGGTGAGTGTAGGTTTCGTGCGGTGGTGATGGTGTCTTGAAGTGAACACCAGTGGTGGTCTATTAGTCCTGGATTGGTGTCCTCCAGGTCGAGGTTGTGTGGTGTATTTGTGGATATTTGACTCCTGAATTCTTCCCAGTTCGTGTTTTTGTAGTCGTATAGAGGTGTTGTAGGAATGAGTATGGGAGATGTGAAGGCATATCGGTATGTGGTCAGATAGTACGTGGGGACCAGGTGACATGTGAGTGTAGAAGCGTGTGGCATGGTCGTTGCGGAAGACCACGTCCGGGGTTGTGGTGCCTCCGTGTGGACCGAAGAACGTGGGGAAGGCAGGGCCGATGTGCTCGCAGCGGTGGTAGCGCCGCAAGGCACCGGCCAAGTAACTTCCCGCATCGTTTGTGTTGTTGGAAAGGATTGTCAGGTGAAAAGCGTTGAGGTCCCCCGCGAAGAAGATAGGAAGGTTGTAATTTGATAGGGCCCGGAGTGGGACTTCGAAGTTTAGCTGTATTCGTGATGGTCTGTAGTGAGTGGCCACTATTATGGGGCCGGAGCTTGTCTCTATCTTGCAGGCTAGAAAGGAGGTGTCATGTGTGTTAATGAGGGAGTGGTGTATGTTGCGCTTTACTAGGATCGCAGATCCTAGGTGCCGCGCCTGTGGAGATAGGTATGTGTGATAGCCTGCAATGCGAAGTCTATTGTTGGGAGGATGTAGGCTGGTGGAGTTCAGGAGTACTATGTCGTGTCTTTGTGTGTTGAGCACCCAGTTGGTGACCGTATGACGAATACCGTGCCAGCTGCGTACGTTTAATTGTATTAGGCTAAGTCGACCTATTGTCGCGGGCGGAGTGCGCGGGAGGCTGACTTGCCTGGTACCGCGTGTTGGCTGTTGTTTTGTGGGGTTCACGGCGGTGTTGTTGGGTGGGGGAGCCGTAGTGGAGGGAGGAGTGTGTTCTGTGGGCGGAGATGTCGAGGTAGTGGCCTTGGAGGGGGTTGAGTCTTGGCAGGGGAGTTTGCGGCGGAGGTGGGTGCCGTAGAGCTGGGAGATGAGGGGCTAGAGATAGTTGGAGAGGTACAGATTATGAGAGTAGGGGTGTCGGGGGAGAGAGGAGGTTGGGTCGGCGGAGGGGTGGAGGCAGGAGTCGGAGGAGAAGGAGTGGGAGGGGAAGGAGTGGGAGGAGGAGGAGTGGGGGGGAGTGGAAGGAGGAGGAGTGGAAACGACAGGGAGGTTTGTTTGTCCCGTGCCTGTGCGCGCGGGTGGGGCTCTGGGGTAGGGTTTTTTTGGATTGGCACGGGGTGTGGTGGACTGAGTGGGAGTGGGGGTTGGGGTGACGGTGGGAGCAGGGTTGGGAGCTGTGGATGAGCGGGGGAAATGGGTGGAAGAGGGGTGGTGGCAGTGAAAGGAGTACGAGGTTTTGATAGAGAGGTGGAAGGGGTGCGGGCAGGAGAGGTTGTGGTGGAGCGAATGTGAGTGTGTGTAAAAGGGCCATTCTCCCACCCCTTTTCTAAGTACCCTCTCCCTCCCTCTGTAAGAATGTGTGTGTGAATGGGAATGGGTTTGGTTTTTGTTTGTTTGTTTTTTATTGATTAGCATGTTATTATAAAATTTTTTTTCTTATCTTTCCAGGCGCCATAATTTGGAAAGATAAGAGGGCAAGCACTTGTAAATTACCCCTGTAATTGAAGCTATAACTATTATTATTATTATATCAAAGGCCATTAGTATAGGACAAGGGTTCCAGGCCATGTTCTGTCCTATTTGATTGTGTATAAAATAGTTTAGCTTTAACGAAGGAGGGCTTATTAGAGCCACACAACTCTAACAAGGTTACCTATCTTAGTCCAAGCTCGGAGGTGCAATTTTGAATACAAAAATTTTGTAAGTAAAGGGACTGTATAACGTGAGCCCATCTTTTGTTGTTCATTGACTGTAGTAACCCAAATTTTATTTGGGTTGTTTGATTCTTATTGTTCCTAAAATCGATTAATAATATTTATAAGTGGGACTTATTTATTTTTTCTGATTTCATATATATAGGATTATTTATTTTTTTTTTGTGTGAAAAGTAACGAGATCTCCCGTATAATCGCCCCTCTCTATTGTAGATATTTTGTAAATTTTTTTGTAAGTAAAGGGACTGTATATACAATCCGTTTCATTGTCCTTCGATTTCTCACGTCCGGATAGTGTAGGAAGCGGGTTGGATCGATTGGGGGTTAGTTTAGATTTTTGGCCCGCTACATTTGGCGCCCGAATAGGGACGTGAGTCTTCGAAACTGGGAGCGTGACTGGATTGGAATGCAGTCCATACCCAATTAGTGTGACAAGTGGTTTGATTGATTTTTACCTCCTCCTATCTTTTTACTAACTTGGGAACAATGGCTGTAGCGGAAACATTGAATGAAGAAGTAGTGCGATTGAGACTGGAGTTGAGAAAGAAAGAAGAGGAGTGTGAAATGTTGCGGGGAATGATGGAGGGAATGGAGAATAAAATAAAAGGGCTGAATGAAAAGACTGATAGGATGAAGAAGGAAATGGGAGACCGACAGGATCAGACGGACCGACGGATGCAGGACCTGTATAACATGATGACAGGGGCTGGATCAGTCCCAGGACCTACAACCCTGACCCCTGCTCCTACTGAAGAGACTCGGCTAAATGGAATGGATGGCAGTATGATTGAGTCTAAAGAAGATACTGTGAGTGGTAGGAAAGGGGGTGAATGGAAGAGAGTGGAAAGTAAGAGAGGAAGTAAGCATGGTTCTAAGGTTAAGGATAGGAAGGCGAGAGGGAAGAGTGTGGATTCGCTATACTCAGATGAGGGAGAGAGTGACGATATGATTGGAATGAGTGAGACCGAGAGTAGCTCTTCGGAGAGTGAAGTGAATGTGGGAAAAGGAATTTTGATTAGGGAAGTACCAAGGATTGATAAGTTTAGATTGCATGGGGGAAAGAGTATGGATGAGTTCTTCGGGGATTTTGAGCGGTACTGCAAGCTCAAGTACCCGCAGAACAAGGGTCACTGGGTGAGTGTTCTGGGAAATTGTTTGGATGGGAAAGTGTTGGAGTTCTTGCGAGTGATAACGAGTGTGGGAGAGCCAAAGTACGATGTAGTGAAGAAGAGATTGATTGGGCAGGTGAAACGAATGAAAGAGAGTGTGAAGTATAAGAGGGTGAATGAATTTGAGAAGGCTCGAATGGGGAAGAGTGAAAGTGTGAATATGTATGCACATAGGCTTGAGAGTATGGCAAGAACGAGGTATGGTGATGATGATGTAAATGAATGTAAACCACTCATGAGGAAGTTTTTGGACACGATCCCGTGAAAGGTGAGTGAATGGCTGAGTGGAAAGAGAAAGGAGAGAGTGAGACTGACAGGTGAACGGTTGATGTGGGAGGATGTGTTGGAACTGTTAGAAGATGGAAGATTTGATGATGAAAGCGATCTAGAAGAGGATGGATGGTACAGTGTGAATGTTGGGGGTAAGTAGCCCAGGAGCTTTCATCCACCCCAGCAGTAGGTCAGCTACAGGGATGCCCTGAAGGCTGCACCAGCTGGAGTGATGTCAAACTTCCTGGGCCGGCAGAATGGATGGGCAAATGGAGGGTGGTCGAATGGAAGGGGGCAGATGAATTTCAAGCGTGGGAACGGATATATGAGAGAGAAACCGAGGTATGTCCCAGCAAACGAGAGACCGAATGGTGGGAGAAAGATTGTGGAATGTCGTCGGTGTGGAAGGAAAGGTCATATGTTGGCAGAATGTAGGTGGACATCTGGTGCGTGTTTTGGGTGTGGTAAGAAAGGGCATATGATAAAGGATTGCCAGGAAAGTGTGAAAGAGTGCTTTGAGTGTAAAGAAATAGGCCATTTGAAGAAAGATTGTCCGAGGTTGAATGGTGGAGCAACTGGTGGGGAAAGTATGAAATATGCATGTGGTAATTGTGGAAAGGCTGGTCATTATGCAAGGATGTGTCGTGACCAGAGGAATGTATGTAGCTATTGTGCGATGGAAGGACATTCAAGTCAAAAGTGTTGGATTAGACTGAGAGCGCAAGGTGTGAATGGAAAGTCTGAAGCGGGAAACTGAATGGTAAGAGGGTACCTGCTGAAGTATCCTCTGGGTGCATGAGTGTGAGTAATGTGTTGGTAAGTCTGTCTAGTGTGAAAGTGCTGTCTGGTAGGAAGTATGAGTGTCTGAGTGTGAAGGTGGAGTTGAATGGAATTGAGTGTTTGGCTTTAATAGATTCTGGATGCAAGGCGAGCTTGGTGTATAAAGATGTGTATGACAAGTTTAGCGAGAAAGCCCTTCTGTCTGAGTGCAAGGGTAGTTTGGTAGGTATTGGTAATAGGAGAGTGCCTGTGATTGGAATGATAAGGTCAGCTGTTCGAATGCATGGTATGATGATGAATGAATGTGAATTTTCTGTGATTGATAAGGTGAGTAGTGAGTATGGTGTGATTTTGGGGTATGATTTTATGAAAATGAATCGTATGGTTGTGCATCCTGCGAGTGATCAGATTGAGAGAAAGATTGGTAAAAATGGGGTGTATAAGTTGTATGTAGGGAAAGATGGTAGCGTTTTGAGGAGTGTGTTTACTGGTATTGAGGTGACTGCTATGGAGAATGTAAGGCTTGTGAAGGGTGAAAGGGTGTCTGTTAGAGTGAGTTGGAGTAAGGATGTTAGTTTGAATGTGAGTGAGAACACTGTGATATTGGATGGAAAGGATGCGTGTTATAAGGTAAGGCGTGTTGCTTGTGTGTTTGATGGCTTGATGAGAATGAATGATCCTTTTGTATGTGTGCAGGCGGACCCCAGTGTGAAAGGGCAGGTGAGGGGAATCCAAGTTGGAGATGTACTGGGCCACCTCTCCACTGTCAATGAGGTAGGTATGGATGATAGTACGGATATCAGGGTGAATGTTGCGAATGAAAAGACATGCGAATGGATGTATAATGAGGTGAAGGACATGGTGAAATTGGATAAATGTTTGACTGAGTATGAAAGGGAGGATGTGTATCGAATGATATTTGAGCGAAAGGGAGCCCTCAGTAAGGGTGATCTGGATTTCGGGGTTGCAAAGCTCCCGGAATTCAAGATTGTCCTGAAGGAGGACTCCCCAATCTATCAGCGGCCGAGGCATTTCCCACGTCCGGTTGCTGATGAGATTGAGGAGCAGTGTTTGGAATTGGAGCAATTGGGGGTGATTGAAGAGAGCGAGAGTGCATGGAATAGTCCAATTGTACCTGTACGTAAGCCAAATGGAAGATTGCGTCTGTGTGTGGATTATCGAAAGGTGAATGAAAGGACTGTGAAAGAAAGGTTTCCGATGTGTGTGGTATCTGAGTGTGTGTATAGTATGCATGGGATGGAGTGGTTTACGAAGCTAGATCTGGTACGGGGGTATTACCAGATGCCCATTGCTGAGGAGAGCCGGCCAGTAACTGCCTTCTCTTCCTCAAAGAGGCATTACCAGTTCCGGAACCTCAGCTTTGGGTTGGTTAATGCTCCCGGAGCCTTCCAGCGGGCAATGAATGTTGTGTTGAGTAAGTTTGCGAGTAAGAATGTGATTGCGTTTATAGATGATATTTTGATTATGACTGAGACTTTTGAGGAGCATATGAGATTGGTGAATGATGTGTTGAGAACGTTGGAGAGTGTTGGTGTGAAGGTGAAAGTGGCGAAGTGTGAATGGTTTGCGAAAGAAGTGGAATTCCTTGGGCATATGGTGAGTGAGAATGGATTGCGAAAATCATCGAAGTATGTTGAGAAGGTGCGAATGTTTCCTAAACCGGTGACTGTGAAGCAACTGAAGTCATTTTTGGGTTTGATTGAGTTCCAGCGAAAGTTTATACGTGATTGTTCTGGTGTGAGTAAGCCTCTGACTGAGTGGATGGGCAAGGAAGGTAGTACGGTTGTCAAGTGGAATGATAAGATGAATGAGGCGTATGAGAGACTGAAAGAGGCAGCGGCTGAAGATGTTGAATTGGCTTACCCAGATTATAGTGTAAATGCTAAAATGCTTGAATTGTATACAGATGCGAGTGGGTATTGTATGGGAAGTTTTCTGATGCAAGAGCAGCGTTTGAATGGAGAGAATGTCAGGCGAATAATTGGGTATGTATCCAAGGCTATGAATGTTGCAGAACGAAAGTATTCGACTGTGGAACGAGAGCTGGCTGCGATAAGATATTGTTTGAAAGTGTTGCGTCCATTTTTGTATGGTGTGAGGTTTGTGATAAAAACCGATCATCAACCTCTTGTGTATCTGCAGCGTATGAAGTGGGCTGATAGTAGGATTGCAAGGACTTTGGAAGATTTGAGTGACTTTGACTATGTGATTGAGTATGTGCCTGGTGAACGGAATGGAGTGGCTGATTTGATGTCAAGGTATCCTGGTACGAATGATGAAAATGTGTGTGGAGTGAGTGATCCTGAGTATTTGCCGAAAGGGATTATGAATGGAAAAGAGAGTAAGGGTGGTGGTGATTCCTTGTTTGAGAGTGTATGGAATGGTTTGCAAGATTTAAAGAGTGATGGAGTAGACGTGAGAGTGCCCGATAGTGTACATGATTTAAGGAAGGAGGTAATGAATGAAGTGTGTAGGAAGCCTGAAAGCATTGGTATGGCAAAAGTGCGGAACTTCATGCAAGAATTGAGAGCGATGTGTATGCAAGGGGTCTCGCCATTTCAGGAAGTGTTGATTATAGTGAGTCGTTTGTATGGAATGATTGTTTATGTGCACTTTGGTGGTGAGAGGCCGATTGTGTACAAGGATGAGAAGATGAAGGGTTTGAATCCTAATGTGGTACATCTGCAATGTTTGAGCGGTGTGCACTACAATTGGGTGATTGAAAAGTGTTCATATATAAGAGAGAAGAATGATTGTCTGGATGAAGATGAGCGTGTGGTGAGTGATGATATGGGAGTTAATGACAGTGTGGATATAAGTGCTGATGTTGGTGTGCTTGTTCCTTCGGTGTATTGTAAACATGGTGGACCTGATATGATGGAAGCGAGAGTGAAAGTTGGTGAAAGGTTGTTCTGTGGTTTGATTGAAACTGGAGCGCAGGTGTCTTTAGTGAATAAGAGGATTCTGAGTAAGTATGATGAGTTTAAATGTTGCGAGCATAAACCTGTGAAGGTACGGATAAGTGGATTAGGGAATGGCATGATAGTGGCATGGGAACAGGTTAGTCTGAAAGTGAGTTTGGGTAATGGTGTGAATGTGAAGCATGACTTTGTGATTCTGAAAGGTGAGCAAATGCCGTGTTGTTTCTTGCTTGGTGTAGACTTTATGAGATTAAATGATTTGTCTTTGGATGCTGATAAGGATTGTCTTATGAAAGGTGAATGTGAGGTGATGTAGTTGAATGAGTGTGCAAAGAATGTTGTCAAATTTTGTGGCATGATTGAGTTGGTCGTGGATGATGAGAATGAGATTTTAAGTGATGATGATATTCTAGAGATGCAAGAGATGTGTCCTTTTGTTAGTGAGTTGAAGAAGTGTGTAATGATGCGTGTTGATTTGAATGAATGGCCAGAGTGTTTAAGTGATTTTAAAAGGTATGCTAAGGATTTTGTTGTTTGTATGGATGTTGTGTATTTTGTGAGGCATGTGAAGGGTGGTGATGATATGTATGTACCTGTGATGTCCTTAGTTGGTATGATTGGTCTGGTGAAGGTTGTGCATGATAATTATGGGCATATGGGTAAGTTTAAGCTGTGGGAGTGTATGAAGGAGCATGTGTTCCACCCGTTTCTGAGAACTGTTGTGAATGATGTTGCAACTACGTGTGAAAGGTGTCAGAAGCGAAAGGTGCAAGGTGTGCAAGTGAAACTACCGATGTTGAAAGTTGATGCGAAAGAACCGTTTGAATTGGTAGTGATTGATTGTGTGTCTTTGCCGCGTACGAGTGCTGGGAATGTTGGTATGGTTGTGATGGTTGACCATAAAAGTAAGTTTGTGTATGCAGCGCCTGTGAGAGATAAAAGGAGTGTGACTGTTGCGCGTGTGGTTGAGCAGTTGTTTTTTCCTATGTGTGTATGGAAGCCTAGAAGATGTCTGAGTGATAATGGGCCTGAATTTGTAGGGGAAGTGTTTGAGCAAATGTTGAGAGAGAATGGTGTGGAGCATGTGAGAACAACTCCGTATGTACCGTCTTCAAATGGATTGGCTGAACGGACTATAAGAACCTTGTGTGAGATGTTGAGAATGATGAGTACGACAGTGAATGAGTGGGATGTGTGTCTGGGGAGAGTGTTGTGGGCGTATAATTCAACTGTGCATAGTGCAACTGGAATGTCCCCATGTCAGTTTGTGATGAATTTTGAAAGGCGAGTGAAAGATAGGTTTCGTTTGAGTGAAAGTGAGCAGAGTGTATGGCGTGAGGCGCATGAAAGGTTCCGTTCATTTGAATTAGGTACAAAAGTATTTAAGGTGAAAGAAGTGAAGGGTAGGTTGAATGTATCAAAGATGAGTGAGAAGTTTGATGGACCTTATAGAGTTGTGAGAGTTTGGGAAAATGGGGTAACGTATGTTTTGGAGAGTTTGAATGACGGCAGGACTGAGAGAGTGCGGGCTCATCAGAGTCAGTTAAGGAGATGGAGAGAACCTCCTGACTACCTGGTGAGCCATCCAGTGTATGGACTGTGTAGAGAGAGAGGTAAAGTGCATGATGATAAGATTGAATGTGATAGTATGGATCTGTCTGGGAAAGAGCTAGTCTTAGTCTCGAGGAGTAGAAAGCGTACAAAGAAGGGTGAAAGGAAGAATGCAAGTACGAATGAAAGTAAGTCTGAGCAGAGTGTTTCTGGTATGGGGGATCTTGAAAGGGAGATTGAGTTTTTGCGTAAACAGGTGAGTGATTTGGCTGGTATAAGTAGACGAGTGAGTGAGCTGCCTGTGCCTGATTTTTCTGGTTTTGGGAACAGTATGAATGATAGTGTGTTTGGGCAGAATGAACCTAGTGTGGCTGATTTTTCGGGTTTTATGAATGGTAATAGTAGGGGTGAGTTTGGTGTAGTGAATGATGAAGTGGCTGATTTTTCAGGTTTCTGGTGGGAACCAGTCGAAGGGGTTTCTGGTATGCCTGTTGAGAATACAGGGGATGTGAGTGACCTGTCTGTTTCGCAAGAATGTACCTTGAGTTGGATGAGAGCTGTGAGTGAGGAGCTGATGAATGGGGGTATGAAGAGTGAGGGTTCTGAACGGAAGAGTATGAAAGAATTCTGTCGTGAGATGGGAGAACTGGTAATGAGGGCTAAGAGTATGGTTGATGAGATGATAAATAGTGACGATGAGACTGACAGGACGACTGACGAACAACCCCGACTAATTGCTACGCGTAGCCAGGGACCAGTGGAAGAGTGTGAATGGGTGCAGAAGGGTGCGATTGAGCACAAGTGGTACCGTGAAGAGTGATTGAAAGGGTTTAGTGAGTGGCTGGTCGAATGGCTTAAGGAAGGAGGGGTGTGGTGGAGCGAATGTGAGTGTGTGTAAAAGGGCCATTCTCCCACCCCTTTTCTAAGTACCCTCTCCCTCCCTCTGTAAGAATGTGTGTGTGAATGGGAATGGGTTTGGTTTTTGTTTGTTTGTTTTTTATTGATTAGCATGTTATTATAAAATTTTTTTTCTTATCTTTCCAGGCGCCATAATTTGGAAAGATAAGAGGGCAAGCACTTGTAAATTACCCCTGTAATTGAAGCTATAACTATTATTATTATTATACCAAAGGCCATTAGTATAGGACAAGGGTTCCAGGCCATGTTCTGTCCTATTTGATTGTGTATAAAATAGTTTAGCTTTAACGAAGGAGGGCTTATTAGAGCCACACAACTCTAACAAGGTTACCTATCTTAGTCCAAGCTCGGAGGTGCAATTTTGAATACAAAAATTTTGTAAGTAAAGGGACTGTATAACGTGAGCCCATCTTTTGTTGTTCATTGACTGTAGTAACCCAAATTTTATTTGGGTTGTTTGATTCTTATTGTTCCTAAAATCGATTAATAATATTTATAAGTGGGACTTATTTATTTTTTCTGATTTCATATATATAGGATTATATATTTTTTTTTTTTGTGAAAAGTAACGAGATCTCCCGTATAATCGCCCCTCTCTATTGTAGATATTTTGTAAATTTTTTTGTAAGTAAAGGGACTGTATATACAATCCGTTTCATTGTCCTTCGATTTCTCACGTCCGGATAGTGTAGGAAGCGGGTTGGATCGATTGGGGGCTAGTTTAGATTTTCGGCCCGCGCGTGCGTGGGGTGGGGCTCTGGGGTAAGGTTTTTTGGATTGGCACGGGGTGTGGTGGACTGAGTGGGAGTGGGGGTTGGGGTGACGGTGGGAGCAGGGTTGGGAGCTGTGGATGAGCGGGCGGAGATGGGTGGAAGAGGGGTGGTGGCAGTGAAAGGAGTACGGGGTTTTGATAGAGAGGTGGAAGGGGTGCGGGCAGGAGAGGTGGTTGGGAGAGAGGCAGGAGCAGTGGCTAAGGAAGGTGCAGGGACAGGACAGGCGGCGGGGGGAGCGTGATGAAAGTGAATGCCAGTGGTTCCCGGTAGGGAGGAGTGCGGGTCTGCTTGTGTGCTCGTCTATTAGAGCGAACACCTTCTTAGGGAAGGTGATCTGCTCTATGCCATTGGAGGCGAATAGTGTGTTCAGTATTTTGGCATATAGTCGAGGGTCGCCCCTCGACATGTCTTTTGCCATCGCTGAGAGCAGGGTGGCCAGGTGTAGTTTTGTTTTTGTGTTATCGTTACTTGTGTGATGTGGGGTGGGAGTGGGTGTGTGGTGTGTGGTGGGGGTGATTGTGTGATGTGTGGGTGTTGGTAATAGTGGGGGTCTCTGAGTGTAGTGTGCTGGGGTGGGGGGAGATGGTAAGTGTGGGTGAGGTGTGGGCGCTTCAGTGGGGGTTGGGTGTGTCTGGGGTAGGGCAGGGGGAGCAGGCAGCGTTGCGCCGGCAGCTGCGGCGAATGTTCTGGTGAGGGGAGGGGGGCGGGGGCGGAGTGTGTGGTTGTATGTACTTGTTGTGGACGCCGTATGAGCTTCTATGTTTTGTGAGTGTGTGAGTGTGCCGCAGACCTTGATGCCTTGGTCTAGCAGTGTGTTCATTGTGGTGCCACTGGACAATGTGATCACTGCCCAGTTCTTGGATCTGTTGAAGTAGAGTTCTTTGATGACCTCCTCCCCATACTCTTGTCATCGTTGGTGAAGGCAAGCCATAAGGGATTGGTCCTTGTGACTCGTATCTGGTATCTTTTTAGGATATTGTCCGCGAGTTTTGTTGTGAGGTTGTGCGTGGTTAGTGTGTCGGCTGTATTTTCGTGGAAGGTGAGCGCGTCCTCCTGTGAGCGGAAGACGAGCTTGTGGCCTGTACGTAGTTTGATTATGTTTGTGATGGGGGTGTCATGGGTGGCGGCTAGCTTGAGAAGTGTGAGGTGGTCTATTGTGGTGGGTGTCTTGTCTGTGGCGTGTGTGAGTATCAAGTGTGAGTTGCTGTATGCCTTTTTTAATTATTGATTCTTTGACTTTACTTGGGGCGTACCCCCGCCCCGCCGATGAGGACCCCGTGAACATGACTCGGATGTGGTGAAGGGTGATAGATGAGTATGGACCTGGTTGGGCTCCTCAGAGGGTGTAAATACATGGCGGACTTAATGATGACTGAAGCCAGAATCAACTGACTCCGGTCGGGGTGCCGCCCCCTCTATTGGGTTTTGGGTATTTATCAGTTACGTCCAACATCTCACAGATACGGTAGAGTCTCCCTCTGTGGTCTTGGACGGTGATCGCAGGGTAGATTGTTATGCTTCCCCGCGTTTGTAACTGAAATCCCGATCCAGGTTGCTTCTTCCTCTGGGTTCCGACGGGGTAAGCCTCAGACTTCCTTTCCCCAGAGTTTGCAATTATGCCTTTTATAAGTAGAACGGCATAGTTGCAACGAAGCTATATGTGTAGAGTCACGTTCACGGAGCCAGACACGGCGGAGCAGGGATGGGTGGGGGGTTAGCACGTCATATCAGGATGACGAGCCAGGGAAATAAAGGATTTTTTATTCTGGGGGGGCAAGGGGGTTGACTTAAGGTCCTATTTAGGACCGGGGGTATCTGGCAGGGTCGTGGTTGCTACCGTCCTCGGTTTGGCTGATGATCAGGAGTGGTTCTGGAGGTGACCTACCCTCGACTTTTCCTCCTTTGCTGGCTAAGACTTCTCTTAGATAAGGGTATTTCTCGGAGTTGTGATCCTCGATGGATCTGATGTATTCCAGCCGAGAGCTAGCCCAGGGAGTATGAATAGGACAGTGCTATCCAAAGTCCGGATCCACACCTTGAATATTTAAGGCTGTTATGACTAAGCAGACAGCTCGCAAGTCTACCGGAGGTAAAGCTCCGCGTAAGCAATTGGCCACGAAGGCAGTGTAAACCTTTTTGTGTAAAAATCGAGTGAAAAGGCGGACGCATATAAAGGCGGTCCGCAATAAGTGTTGATTTTTTATTCGTGCAAAATCTTTACGTACACATCCTCTTTCAAGAACAGCTACTAGAAGAGGGGCCCCAACATGGGGGCAGCCCCTCAGGACTGCAAAAGGATCCCCCTCCGTACCATAGGGGGGGCACCAAAACCGTAAAAAATGGAGGTGATACAAACAATATATAAAAAGATCCACGTGGTTCTGATCCGACTCCTCAACACTCCCAATGGTTATGCAACCATTTGCAACACAATGGGGGACGTCGAGAGGCTGGTCTCCGACGAAGCTCAAGCTCATCTGAAGAAGATTGGGCTTGAAGCAAGTGTACCGCAGGAAATCCTGGCCCAACGAACCATTATACTAACAAAACTGGACCCAATCTTCACAGAAAATTCCTGTGAAGATATTAAAAAAGAACTCGAAGCGAAACAAGAGTGGGCCTGCATCACAGCAGTGTACAAATTCGGTAAAGGAAACGGCGTGGTAACGATTGTATTTAGTTCCATCGATATGGCAAACCGATCCAAAAACGACGGGCTGCTTGGCTTCTACATGAAGGTCAGCCCTGAGCAAATCGTCAAAGAAGAATACATTCAAATCGACTGCTGCTTCAAATGCTATGCAGTCGAAAAACACGCCACAAAAGATTGCACAATTGCCGACCCTGCATGCTCCAACTGCGCCAAAACCGGACACGGTTGGAAAGAGTGCAGGGAAAGGGTGCAAAAATGTATAAATTGTGGGGGTGACCACAGGGCCCTGGCCATGAGGTGCCCAATTCGTAAAGAGGCCATCCGAAAAAAAAGAGATAGGATGAGGGAAGAAAAAGAAGAGAGAAAAAAATCCACGTACGCGGATACGGCAGCAAGGACTACCACTCTGACGCGAACGAATATTACGAAGTTGGTCATGCCTAAGGAAGGGCAAGAAATCATGGCCATGGTCATGGTTGCCCACCTCGCAAACCTAACAAACCCCGATACCTTCTCTTCCCACCTCAACCTTCTTCTTGAGAAGAACGGTTGCAACAAAATGGTTTGGTTTCCCGAAAACCCAGACTCGGCGGGCCTTTTCAACCTCGAGTTCATCGAGGAAGAAAAGAAGACACCCTCAAGTAATGGGGTTAAGGAAACTGGAAAAGAAGAAGAAAGAAAAATTCAAACGCCTTCGGAAGAAGAAGAAGAGAGAAAAGGCACGAAGAAGAAAAAGAAGAAAAATAAGAAGACTCCAGAGAAAACACCGCAGAAGCCACAATATACTTCGGACGAGGAAGAGGAGGAGGACGAAAGGCATGAAGGGTTCCTCCTCACCGAGATTTTCCTTTTGAAGTGTCTTTTTAGCCATTTTATATCCGTTTTCTTCTTTGTATTTTATTTACTGTCAGCTCTCTGTTTCTTTTGATTGAGCTTGTTTAGTTCTTCTAATTCAATTTGATGGGTGGTATTTATTGCTTCACTTTGTTTCTTCCGAGAGTTTATTGTTCTTCAAATTTGGGGTTTCCTTGAATTTTTCAGTCTGTCATGTACTTCATCAAGTTATTGTTAATCGCTAGTATCTTGCTGGTGTTATTGGGGGTCAAGGGGATTTTCATGATATGCGGTCTGAAGATGGCACTGGAATTCTGGAATGAGAGGTCCTGGAATTTAATGGGCTTAATTTTGTTAATGATTGAAATTATTGACAGTGATTTTTTGTCAACCAGTATATAATCAATTTCAATATTTACTAAATAGTTTAGGCTTACTAAGTGCATCTTTGTTGCTGGTTCTTTTTTAATATAGTATTAACAATTTTGAGGCCTCTGGCAAATGGAAAGTCAAAAAGATCATGTCTCTTTTATTTGGTTGTCCCATTGAGAACTTTCCTATACATGACTCATTATTTCCTTGCCCGACTTTTGGATTAAAGCTTGCCATGACAATGTTAAAATGGACTTTCTTTTCGTTTAAGCTTAACCTGATGTCACCATAGAATCTATTTTATTCTTCCTCCCTACTAGCAGATGTCTGGGCATACAATTGGACTATTTTAAGATTGTACTTTTAAGTCTTTCTCAGGTTTCTGTAAACTACTCTTTCTGATAGACCCTTAAACTCTATTATAATTTCTTTTACTTCTCTATGTATCAGAAATCCAACTCCATGATGTCTTTGATCTTTTCTTTGGCGGGAGAGTAGGCGATGGTTACTTGTTATAGTGATAGCGTCACCGTATCGTCTGGTTTCACACAGATCAATTATACCCCATTTAATATCATTAATTTCAGGGAGGAGTTCTGTGACCTGTACCTCTTCATATAGTATTGGTGTTGTTAGTTGCAATATAAAGGTCTTTATTTAGGTTTTTGATGCCGTCGTTTGGATTGAAGTTGTTATAGGCAGTCGCATTTTGACACAGAGCACCCTTGACTTAACAAGCAATGTGCTTGTTTTAGTCAGTCGAGATCTTGGTCACAGCCACCCCACCCCTGTCTACAAAAACAGTGTGGTTGGACCTTAGTTTAAATCCGCTGAAATTGCCGAAATTTCCGAGGATTTGTTTCATCATGAAAAGTTTCGGGCCATAAACGAACATGCTGGCCCAATGTAGTTTGATATCTTCAGTTCATCAGCGAAAGTGGTCGACACTGGATATATATATATATATATATATATATATATATATATATATATATATATATATATATATATATATATATATATATATGTGTGTGTGTGTGTGCGTGTGTGTGTGTGTGTGTGTTGTAAAGGACTAGGTTGTATTTTAACTTCAATTTTATTTTGGAACGTTCTAACCCGAATGCAGTTTTGATATCTGGCTAGAGATTAAAAATCATCTGAAGAAGATCCATTTTATTGTTCGTATATATATATATATATATCTGTATGAAGTTTCGCCGTGGAGCTTGCATTATTTAATATTCAGGATAAATCCTAGAGCCACCAGAAACAGATGTAACAGCTTTTAATTTCTCACAACGTTTCGAAAACTACAAGTTTTCATCTTCAGGCTAGAAAAAGTTTACTAAAGTAAATATATTTGAAGAAAAGATGAACAACAAGACATTGAATTGCTTTAAAAGGTGACCAATTATAAAATATCAATAAAATGTACTAGAATTTAAAATTTTAAATATGACTTGGCAATAGTTAAATTTGATTTAAAACTAACTCAAAAAAGTAGTTAATAAATTTAAAGTTTATTTCAGAAATTTGTTAAACTTAATTTATTAAAAACTATAAGAGAAACTGACCTGGCAATAGTTAAAAGTAATCAACTATAATAATAAATTTAAACTTTGTTTTTAAATTTGTAAACACTGTAAGAGTAAAAAACATTTAATAGAAAAATGGGTTAATTTTGGTACTTACTAAAGTGTATCCATCCTAGAGAGGGAATGGTGGGTTTAATAAGGGGCTAGTATTTATAGGTTACAGTGACGCTTGGGAGAGAGGAACATCATCTAACCAAACAGTAGTTAAAATACAAAACCAACTAACAAACTGTAGTTAATATTAGTTGATTAATACAGATATTGCACTTAAATCTTCATTGAGTGTAGGTTTGTGGTGTTTGATATATAAAGATTCGAGGGTCCTTAGTCACTGTCGGTTGTTGTTAAAAGCTAATACTTTATAATTATCAATAGAAATGTCAGTTTTACAGCTTATGGTGTGTTCCCTAATAGATGACTTCTCCTTTTTATTTAAGATCTTGCTTGTGCGCCAACTAATCCCCATATGAGCAGAGAACCTAGCTCCAAGAGACCTGGCAGTGCTACCAATGTAAGAGGCTCCAGTACAACTGGGACATTTAAATAAATAAACAGTATCACTGCGGAACTCCAAAGAGATAGGATCTTTACTGCTAAAAAACTTTCTATTGATAATTTGTTAATAAAAACTATTTGGGGGTTGATTTGGGAAAAATATCTTTTAGAAATGAATAGGATTTTTCTTTTAAAAGTATCGTTTGAAAAACCCATCTCCGAAATTAGTAAATATATCGGCGTTTTAGGAACTTTTATGGAGGGTTGAGTTTGGTCAATGAGTTTATCAAGTAGCTTTTTTAAAACTCTATCATACAAGTCAGAAGGAAATAAATTTTTTCTAAAATATTTCAAAATAAAAATAAATTCATTATGAATTAAATGGTAGGTGGATGTTAGCGATAAATTTCTATATAGTAAGGTTTTTACTGTGGATATTTTGTATCTAAAATCACAAAAACTAAAGTAGTTTAAGCCTAGTTCTGTGAAAGTTTTTTTCGGTAAATGGTTGTTTGAATTTTTCGCTGGTCATTATCTCGGTGACTAAAAGATCAAGAAAGGGCATCTTATCATTTGACTCTACTTCCATGGTGAATTTGATGTTAGGGTGTAAAGTGTTAAAAAACTTCAAGAAAAGTTGGCTATGTGCAGAGTTATTGAAAATTGCAAAGGAATCATCAACAAAACGACGATAGAAGGACGGTTTATACTCTAAATTAGTAGAAAACATTTCATCTTCGAGATGTATCATAAAATGTCGGCTGCCTGAAGATGAAAAGTTGTAGTTTCGAAATGTAGTAAGAAATTAAAATATGTTACATCCGTTTCTGATGGCTCTAAGATTTATCCTCAATATTATATATATATATATATATATATATATATATATATATATATATATATATATATATATATATATATATATTTAGCTTAGTTCAGATTTGTGCATCAAACATTGGGGTTAAATGATGAAAATAGCCAATCGGTGGCGGCCATCTTGAAAAATGGTTAAAATCAAATAATTCAAGGTGGCTCCATATCCATATTTGTTAAGAGTGGTTTAAACAGTCATCATACCAAATTTGATGCTTTTACCAGAAAATGCACAATGCTTTAACAGATCTGCCGGACTATAAGATTTTCGTTACAGTTCGAAAAACAGCCCCGGGGCTGTTTTTAGTCGTGTACGAGTCGAGTCACGGCCGACTCTACATTTCACTATATCGGTCGGCCCCGTTTTGCTTTTTTTTTCTTTTTTGTAATAACATTGTAACTATTCGGCTAATTCTAACGATATTTGAAACCCTTATGTTGTTGTACATTCTCTTTCGAATGATAGAATTGCTAAGGTCGTCCCAAGGTTAGCCCGGGAATTATTTTGTTTTGGCAATAATATCATAACTATTCGGCCAATTCTAACGAAATTTGAAACCCTTATGCTGTTTTACATTCTCTTTCGAATGATAGAATTGTCAAGATCCTCTCAAGGTTAAT
The DNA here is from genome assembly GCA_963969495.1 of Ceratothoa steindachneri. Classification (NCBI taxonomy): domain Eukaryota; kingdom Metazoa; phylum Arthropoda; class Malacostraca; order Isopoda; family Cymothoidae; genus Ceratothoa; species Ceratothoa steindachneri. The sequence goes on from OZ018317.1 coordinate 190,101,338, forward strand.
CCGTGAATTATTGAAAGTTTTGAAGGTCGTCAGGTCATAAATCAGAATAAGTGAGAGCACGCGACATTTTGGTTAGCAGACCTTGTTTTGTATATCTTAAGCGTTTATCAAAGTTCTTTCTAAGAGTTCAGAAAAATAAATATGATTATCGAATGTTTGGGATTTTTTTTAACAAAAATAATTACAAATCGTGAGGTTCAGAAAATGTATTAAAATTAACGGGTGGATTTTTTTTTAGTCCTTCAGATATAAAATCCAATTCGGATGGAGAAAAAAAGCTGTGAGGATTGTTTTTCCGTATTTCGAAAGAATTCCGATAAAAGTTTGGGTTGCCATTAGGCCTATAAAATAAGCATGGGTCTGAAAAAAAACTACACCATGAGTAAAGTATTAAGAGAAATGTACTCAAAATCTTGTAATTTTTTTTTAGACCAAAACCCCGCTGCTAGAGCCAGATAGGCCGTACACGACATATCAAAGGTCTGCCTGCGAAGCGCAAGCTCTTCCTTCTTATAAGTAAGAGTGGCGAAACGGCTCCTCTTGTTGTTTGATGTTTATTATTTATGTAAGATCTAGTGTCAAAGCCCATGGGCGGCTGATTTTTTTAATATTTTGGGTGTGTATGTATGTGTGTGAAATATTTCAAAAACTAAATCTCTGGGAGCATTGGATTGAAATAAACATTCATATAAACATGAAGTTTCTAAACATTTTAACTCTACTTTTAAATCCCTACTAAGTTCTTAGAGCGAGATACAAGCAAATCAGGAGTAGTACCCGAAATCCAAGGTGGATTACCTTTGAACATATATCATTCAGCTAGATATTTCACTCACACATTTATTTAGGTCTTTTGCACATTTTTGGAAAGGCTGGTAACTATGAGACGACTTTTGCCTACTTTGATGCACTCTTAACCCTTCAGCTACTATTGACGGCTTAAATATGGCTTCGAAAGTGAGTGAATTCCCGGATGAGATTGTGGTGGTGGTGATGGCGACCCCGTCCCCGGCCCGACAGTGGGTCGGGGACCCTCACACCTATTCCAGGCCCTACCCCAGCTCCCCGTACCATCTCACTCATGTTGGTCATAACTTGCGCGATAGAAGCCTTAACGAGTCCTTGGGTATTGTGGGGAGGTTGGTTGGTCTCTCTTTCAACAACGCCCCCTGGAGTAGTTACCCTGAAGGTACAAATTTGGAGAAGTAGCAATCTCCATATTGGGCGTCCTAATGGGGGTGAAAATTCTGGGCTGTGTAGGAAGAACCAGATTCCTAGTGGTACGCATGTTACTTCATGATGGTAACCCACTCGACCTAGCGTTTGCAGTCTTATCCCCAACTGTGACCTCATCGAGTGGCTGAGGCTGTAGTTGACGTTGTCCCTGACCTTCAAGGCCTTCTTTCAAACGAAGACATTTGCAAATAAGTTAATCAGCCCTAATAATCAAATTGTGTCCAACATAGTATAAGGTAGTAGTTGCCCGTTTTATAGCTTAGCATTACCATCTTTGTTCTAATAAGTATAATTTCTATTTAGAAACCATAGTTTCTTTTAGCGCCTCTCTCTCATATATATATATATATATATATATATATATATATATATATATATATATATATATATACGAGGGGCAGTCAATAAGTTTTGCGAATCGGTAGGGCAAAACAGAGGAAGGGGAATGGCTGTTTGTGGGGGTGATGGGACAAGTTATGACAAGTCAGGACCTGCAGCCGCACGATTTTGCCTCGTCTATTTAAGAAGCATTAGCTGATCGCAGATCATCAGTCACAAATTTTTCAACAATGGAGAAGGTTGAGCACCGCGCAGTGATCAAATTTTTGACCAAGGAAGGCAGGAATGCAAAAGAGATCCATGAATGCATGGTTGCAGTATACACCGACACCGCCCCTTCCTATGCAACCATTGCTCACTGGAATAGGGAGTTCCGCCATGGTCGTGAGTCCCTTGAAGATCACCCCCGTCCAGGACACCCGTCAGACGTCACCAACGAGGACAATGTGGCCCGTGTGAAGAGGATGATCCTCGAAAGTCGACGGGTGAAGGTCCAAGAAATCGAGCGAGAACTTGGAATATCACATGGAAATGTTATCAACATCATCCACGACAATTTGTCCATAACCAAGGTCTCTGCCCGTTGAGTCCCTAGAAACCTCACGCCCCACGATCGACTTCAACGTCGTCAAAGTCCACAAGCCAGAGTTGCACAAGGTGCCCTGCGCGAGTGCAGATTCGAGGAGCTCAACCATCCCCCCTACAGTCCAGATCTGGCCCCTAGCGACTACTTTTTATTCCGCCAGCTCAAGGCTGCACTGTGTGGACGCCGGTTTGGGGACGATGAAGATGCCCAGCTCGCCGCCCAGGAGTGGATTGAACAGCAGTCGGGAGATTTCTGGTTGTCGGGAATTCGAAGCCTCAGGGACAAGTGGCGCAAGTGCATTGAAGTTGAGGGTAGTTATATTGAAAAATAATAAAACACTTTTCCTCATATCTCGTTTCCTTATATCTGAATTGCAAAACTTACTGACCGCCCCTCGTGGATATATATATATATATATATATATATATATATATATATATATATATATATATATATATATATATATATATATATATATATATATATCTCAAAGTAGCGCGAGAGAATGATGAAAATGAATCCATTAAACCACATTGAAAGAGAAAACGGAATAATTTTTCCTTGCAGTAATATTTTAATTACCTTTTTTGAAAAAATCCGTGCAGGGAAGCAATTCGAACCAGGCACACTGAGGCAGCGAGCACCGCTTTGATCACAGTTAAAAGTATGCTATTAGTACACTACGCTACACAGATAACAAAAATTCTTTGCTTAGCGTAGTGTACTAACATCAGTTATACATCAGTTATATACACCAATCCTCTAAACAAATATAACATATGTCAAAATAGTGAAATATGAAAACTCAGTTGTATATTCAAATATAGTATTATAACTGATATAATCATTCATCTAATATGTGCATGTGTCTTGTTAACGCAGATGATAGATAATATGATAGTCAAAACCTATTTAATAATGTAGTGAGTGGCCTTTTCATGATATCAACATGACACATATAATACTTTTCATAATCATGAGGCTAATCATAATGTAACTTATGTATATATGTTGTAGTTCAATTTCTCTCTGTACTGTAGTAGCATAATGCTGTGCATCTTAAATCTACTTTTTCACAGCCACACCCATGGCTCTTCTTGTGTGTTTTTTTTACACTTGAACTGAATGACTTCTCTGCAAGCTTTCGTCATTTCTGGTAGTGTGGTTCACAGGGGCCTCCAAGGTCCAGACTCACTTTCTTTTGTCCACCCCTACTCAGAACAACTTGGAACTTTCGGCTGTTTTACAACTGACTGTCTCCAGATGTGACCAGCCTGTAAGGCTGCCCTTTTCGCATGCTGCCAGAGAGCTGCCCGTGTGGGTGGAATGTTCATTATCTGCCTGTCTTTCTTTGTAATTAGGCGCTTTCTGCAGTCATTCACATGGACTGACTCACTGGTTCTGTCATATAAGATGACAATTACCGTTATAGGTGGGTAAACTGGTTCTCATCAATGTTTGTTGGTGTGGATGAGAAATCATCAAATGTTTTGGAGATTGCAGGATAAGCCATCCAAGTATCGCATGCTGACAGCTTTGATTTGCCATAAAATGCTGAGACAACATCACATCCTGTAAAGGCATGGCAGAAAAGTAGGCCCTTGGACCTCTCAGGGCCTAGTGTATTTGAAAAAAGGGGCATGGTATATGCCTGTATGTGTCCCATTTTCCAAATGCCAACCAGAGTTCTGCCGCACCAAGATCCTGAACTAATGCAACAGCCAAAACTAGCACATCAGTATCAACTCTTATTATGGTAACTCTTGTGTGCCCATCAGCCACAACATTTGCCACATGAATGAAAGACCTGGTATCCGTTTCCTGGTGACTGCAAGGTGCAAGACATCATGTAACTTTTGCTGAGTTTGCAATGACATTCTCTTCACACGTCAGAAATAACTGCTTACCGATAGGGACTTGGATATTTCCTAGATGTCTGGCTAAAAAAGAGAAGAGCTATGCTTTATTTTGGTTGTTCTTCAGGAAATCTAGCTAGTTTGTAGGAAGTAAACCACCCTCAATTACATGTTTTCGCTTTCCTTTTCCCTTTGAGTCCTGGTTTCTGTTTTAAGACAGCTCTGGAAATATCTGTTCCAGACAATGTCTAATCTAATCACATTTTTAAGCTCGTCTAGTACATAAGGTGTGAACATCTGATTTGCATAATCTAAAAATGTTACAGAGTTTTCACGAGGTTTGAGCATATTCACAACAACAGCTCCATCAATGATTTGTGCATCCACAGGTGGTGTTCCAGGCTGTTGTGGAGCAACTGCCTCCAGAATAGGTACCAAATATGACTCTGTTTCAGTGTGAAGTTTTCCAAGGTGAGCAAGGCTGGTGGAGTTGCCTGATTTTGATGGGTGAAGAATTGATATAGGTCTCTTCGACGTGTCTGACATGCTATGAAAAGTCTAGGAAACAAAGAATAGTCACTTTTCAGTGATTAGATATGTAGTTGTGATTTTGACTTTTCTCTCACATGATTGGAACATAGAGAGACTTATTTTGATGTTCAAGTCTGTCTCTGACAAATTCATAATACTGCTGTTTGCCAATACCCTCAATTTTCTTGACAGTCTGAACTATATCTGGGTCAGCAATGTCTTTGTTGTCTAACACAAGAAGATCTCTGCTCCCTTCCCTGAATGGATTACCATAAACTTCTATTGCTTTGACCAGATTGGATACATATGTTTTTAAAGAAGTTTGTGCACTTGGTTTGGTCATGATGTAGAGTATTGCTTTTCCTTAGATGAATTCCTGCATCTTCTTGAAATTCACTAATGATTCGGGCCATTTCTGGTCATGACACCATCCATCCCAAGAGCGCAGAAGGACTCTCTGTCATCACCACTGCTCCACCATCACCCTTTTCCAAAGCATTATTCTGCTCATGTGCTTAGTCTCGCGGCATGGCAGAAAACTGCTGCTTTGTCTTATGAAAGACGAAGAGGCCCTTCTGGAACTCAGCTTGCAGAGCTGGATGGGTGATGTGAAGGGATGCCATTTCTCGTATGTGCACTGGAAGCTACCAGGAATAGTCACTGTGATCTAAAGCAAACATCCACGGAAATTTCCTTCATTGAGAGATCTTACATATGTATACAAGTAACAGTTTTTCCCGGACAAGGGTTACATGCCAGAACTTCATCTGTGGATACTTTCAGTCCTTGAAGCCAGCCAGTTCTCAAATGACTTGTGATCCTCCCTATTTGATTGAGTATATTCTTGGTAGGCTCTCAACATGGGAATGTACAGACTACATGCAGTTACCTGATGAGCATAGCGTGTTCTTGTTACATGTGAGGCATTGAGGAAAGATTCAGCTTTCCCAGCTGTTGCAATGTTGGCTTCAACCAAAGCTACTATCCAGCCACTCTCATTCAGCCAATCCCCACTACACTTCAGAAAATCCATTTCTGTATGGAGACCATCAAGCATTATGACCAGAATATCCTCACCATATAAATCCGGAAAATCCAATTGCAGCTTTTTGCCTATCACAAAAAGTGGCTGATCCATAGTGGCAAAAGGTGTTTGTCCTGGATTTAAATGGCTAGTTGCTTTGCAAATAAGCTTGAGTCCATGGGCAATGATTGCTGGTGAATTTGAATCTTCATGGAAGAGTGGTAGAAATCCTGAGATTCCAGGTAGAAAATCAGGCTCTGCTTGTTTTGGGGCATGGTAGGCTGCCCACGTGACTGGTCCAGTCTCATCCTCATTTTGTTTTACCAGTTAATCCATCACTTCTCGCAGTCATCTGTAATACACAATCAAAATAAAGAGCTGTTTAAGATGCCATTTTGTAACTGAATCATATGCAGATGCATATGTAAAAGAGTAGTAAAGGTGAAGTAAAGCTGAATGAGAAGAATACCTAATGGCATTTCAGTTTACATATACCAGTGGCTAACAACAGAATACTTTGATAATGGTATGATTGAGTGAGTGTATTATTACAACTCAGCATACATCAGTTATTAGTTGCCAAAACACAAAACATTAATGGTATGTAAAGATCCATGTAGAATTCTTATTAACATTCATGGCACAGATATGGATGAGTTATTCAAATACTTACACCTACTTCTCTTTCACAGTATCTTTCATCATCAAGGGTAGAAGTTGTGCAGGGGCAGCCCGCTCAGGCACCTTTGGCTCCTTATGTCTAAGCAATGGATGAACACTGATGTATTCTTCTGGCATGGCCATAATTTTCCTGGTGTCCACATTCTCATAACAAGTTTGCTCCCTTTTTTCTCCTGGATTCTGTTGCGTTAGTTGTTGTGTGAGAGATATACTTCTTCCGTGAAAGCTGTCATTTGCAGTTGTACTGCTTGGATCATGGTCAATGTTATCAATCTCTCCTCCATTGACCACACCACGGAGTATCTTTGGGAGGCATACAACATTTTCTCCGTGGAATCTATGGCGTTTTATTACCTTTAACTGTTGAGATTGACAGAAGCCTGTCATAGGAAACTGAAAGTTCTAGAGCATAAAATGTTTCCACAAGTTGTTTTTTTTCTCGTTTTAACATACACATCTGCTGCGCCGAGAATGGGAATTAAAATGAATCAATTAGCTGATAGAAAGAGCTGACTGTGAAATATTGGTACTGTTTGTTTCAGAACCAATTGGTGGTCCATCAAGGATCATTTGTACTAAGGCTAGCAAGACTGGGGGACATAATTCTTTTGACATTCTTGGTCAAATAACCCATTGAAGGACGATTTCATCTTCAGTATTTCACACCTTACAATTTGAGCAACTCTGGTGAGATGTCTTCCTTCATCGTCAAAATGCTCCTTACACACCTTATAGACAGCTCGCCCAACATCTTGGCCAAAGACTAGGAGAATATCTCTCCTATCCTCATTAAAATCTGGGAATTGGCTACCTATTCTTTTCTTAAGCCATGTTGTGTGTAGCCTTGTATCAAAATTCAATCCTAAGGACTCAAGTTTTGGGGTATATAACTTTGCCAAATCACTTAGTTTAAATACAGGGGCAACGCTCGAATTCATTTTCATATCTTCGATGTAGCTAACTAATTCGTCCATAGCAATACCATGCAACATAGTATCGGGATCTTCATCAGTTGTCTTATCCCGGTAACGGTCTGCTTTGTTGTATAAGTTAACAAGGCAACCAACATGATATTTGGCTCCCTGGGCTATAAGATCACCACCGCTGAGCAGAGCCAGTAATTTCTGATCCTGGAGGATCTGTGCACATTCTGAGACACGGTCACCAAGCCTTTTTGTGGTGACATGTAGTGCATTGAATTTGCTCGCTTCATCTTCACAAATAAAACAGACTTGCTGTGCCAAATATGATGGTACATGTGACTGTTGTCGTGCAAACCTTTTAGAATCACTGGTTTCAATGGAATCTGATTCAGATGATTTTTTTTCTCTGCTCTTTTAAGTTTTGTTGTGTTGTACTTCATTATACATGATTTATGCCATTTTACATAATGTTTTGGAAGTGTGACCACAACTCCATCCCTTTCATCAAGCCTAGCATTGTTGAATAGGAGTGCATTCAACTTTGAAAACCTTTGCAAGTTTTCACTAACTTATTTATATCCAACACCAAAGTTGTGTCTTCTAGTGTTATTGGGACACTGCAGAGACTCAGGCTTGTCCTCCTAGCAGAGAATGCACTTGTCCCAATCAGTTGGACATGGGGGATGATTCCAGTACAGAGTCTTACCAGACAAGCATATACTGTTTCTCAGTGATTATTAAAAGCCACTACCAAAGCTATTATCTAAACTACTGTCTTTTGACTAGTTGTACAACACGATCTACAAATGCATGCAGGATATGGAATCTGAAGTACAAACCAATGAACATCTGAAAGAACCAATGCCTGGAAAAGTCAATTGTTTTACATGATGACTAATGTTAGAATAATTGATTATGTCATTTCATGGGGCTCAATGTTTATTTTTGCGGCTTTCAATTAAGTTGAACATGCACAGAATGCCTATCTGCTTAACAGGAGTCGCATTATTAGACACAATGGTTAGATTTTAACCCCTCCATTATGTCCTGTGGCGCATTCATCGTACGATGTATGAAAGTATACACTTCTTGTACTGCTTCAGAATCGACATTAAGTACAGGGTCCTATAAAGATGATTTTATTCTCCATTTGCCTATTTCCATATAAATTCACCAGGAGGTCTCTACAGCAATGCTAGAGGTTAGTTTACAAGCATCAAATGAGAGGCCAAGTGTTAAAAAGGATGGTTTTCATAAGTCTTAGTCACTCGACTGTTGCTATTATCTGAAAATGCGCGTAACTGGCATACTTGGCGGCCATCTTGAAAATGGTGGCCAAAACATGTTTTTCAAGATGGCTTCATATCTGGAATAGTTAATAACAGTATAAAGAACAATCATACTAAGTTGTATGCTTTTACCACTTTGTGGTAAAAGCATTTCAAGCAGTTCAGTACTGTTCAATTGAGTTTGGTCCATTTCAAACCGTTGAGTGCATCCAAGGCACTTGTAAGACGACAAGGTCAACAGACCCAAGTCGTTTACTCTCATTTATTTTAATAATTATGAAAAAAGGAATTCACGAACGAATTATCAATTAAAAAACACAACATCTGACCTTACTACCTTCAAAACTTTCCAAAACTCATTGAAAACTAAAATGGTTACCATCCAACAGCATGACCTACGGACCGAAATAGTAACCTAGAATCGCGTTCACGCAGCTAAAAATACATCACGGTTAACAAATTAATGTCTGAATAAGGATATATTAAGACTGGGGTCACAAATGCGTCAGGTGTATATATAGAAAAACGTTCGTGAATACCTGAGGTGCCACTTGTGGTACCAACAACAAGACCGAATATTTTAGAGGTATCCACATCCAAAGTTGTCAACATACGGTCGGTGAGCAAAGGTCTTTCCACGCTCCACAAGCACTTGCTGCCCTCCTCCTTCATGGCTCTGGACACAGTGGCCACCGAGATGTTCTTCTCCCCGCAGGGGTGGGGGACACATGGGGTGTTTGGCCAGCGCTACTCTCAAATGGCCTCGAATCTTCACGCCCAGGCGATTCTAACCCACGAAAAGGTGGTCCAAGGTGGACGCGGTTCGAGGCTACCGCTTGTGGATGGGGGGAGATTTCCAATTTAAGCCTAACCAAATTCTAGAATTTTCTTTAGCGCATGGACGTCACTTCCGTGATGGAAAAGAAATTCCACGTGGAATTCCCCCACAACTACCATGAAGGTCATCGAGAACCTCTCCTCCCTCAATCACGCAGTACGTCGTGAGAGAACAGAGTTAGATCTGGGCAAGAAGCGGTTCTAAGGAAGTAATATTTGAATTCATCTAGCTCTTTCGATTAGGTAGACATACCGCTCAAATCTCCGATGAGGAAGAATGACCTACAAAACCATGCCACTAAGCGGCAGAAGACCATACAATGAGGTCAGCTGATGGTGTAAACACTGAAACGATAATATACTTCCTATCCAGGTGCAGCTGCACTGCCTCTGACTGAAAGGAAGTTTGTTAAAGCCAGAGAGAGGACTGAGATATCATGTCGGGAGTAAATTACGAATAAACCTTCCAGTCCACCATCCCGTAGTGGCAGGGTTGCAAAACACTTATACCCTGGGAGGGTGGGCAGGGGATACGCGCCTAACATGAACTTTTGAAGACAAACATCTAAAGAGGAACAGGGATTCCTCCCAATTAGCTCGAGTTCCACGGCAATTCCATTGAAAGAACAACAAATGCGCTTCAGTCCTATTTGGAAGGGGAATCGGGGATCCTGCTTGATATTAAGACCCAGCCGAGATTGTCTCTAGCCTTCCTAGAGAGAGAACCCTTTGAAATATTTCCCACAGATTGCGCTGAAAGAGTTGCCAGATGGCGGATGGGCGCTTTATATAAAAAGAAGCTGAAGGCACTACTACCTTCGATGACTTATTGTGTGTATTAAAAGAAATCGTTTGTAGAGGCTCCAAAGCCTTTGTTCAGTCACTGCACCTTAACTTTCCAGATCCTTGCTACTAGAAAGAAGTCAGGATTGATGTAGACAGAGCCAGAGGTGTTAAGGAGGTGCAAATGAGGAACCTGGATAAGGTACCTGTTTCTCTTGATAGTGGTTGTATTGGTGGCGTATAGCATCTTTTCTGAGGCTTTCCTGCTGGTATTGTAGACGTGACGTCTTAGAGTCTTCCATATCAGCTACGGCATGGATGCCCTTGCAAATACTTGACACCGTTATAGGCGTGTAGAGAAAACCACTGCTCACCCGAATGGATGTTTAGTCTTTAATTTGTTTTTTAATTCATTAACTTATTCGTGAATATGTAGTTAATTTTCTCATTTGTCCAAATCCAAAATCTAAAATGTCTTTTGAAATATTTGTACAAATCATTACGTACATGATATGTCCTTGTCTCAGTTCTTTTGCTGTCGTACTTTCTCACTGACTGAGATGAGCCTAAATGACGAAGTTAAGTAACTTCATATGTTGGATTTGATGCCAAGGTAGGCTTTACTTGGGTAGGCCTGATTAATAAGAATACATGTACATATCTAATTCATTTTTTAAAACTATTTTGATAAATGGTGACGTCGCATCACTGTTCCTATTGTTTTCTTGATTTGTTTTCGAATCAGGTCACATTCACCCCCAATCCAAACAGGCTCCCTCCCGCAGCCTATATGAAAAGTACAACTTTGTTTTTTTCTGATCAAACGCCATTCTTTTTTTAGGAGGTGGGGGGGGGAGGTTGTGGCTAAGTCCAAATTTAATGATTCGACCCAATGTTTTGTAGGGACTTTGATATACCTTCGACCCAGATTTAAGTCTATCTCTGCGCGGAAAATGATACAGGGAAAATAGATAAAAAGAATAGCAAATGATGAAAGTGTGACTAATAAACAAGATCGTAAATGAAAAGTACTACCTTACCTGACAATCTTGAAATGATGGGGTTTGAGGATACATGGGTATACAGAGAAGGTCTGGGCATTAATTTGGTCAAAGATGCCATTGACCTCAGCGGAGGAGTCTTCCGCGTCGAAAGCTAAAATTATCTACCTCGTCGCGGCCAAGAAAACCAAAATTGGCGACATCTCTGCTCGTAAATGAGTCGGGGGAAATCCGGAACAAGCTTTTGCAAGCCTAAACTATGCGATCTCCTTCGGCGCTAAACTCTGTCCTCACCGCCCAAGTTTTCCACTTTAGATCAAATATCTGAATCCAACAAAAATTAGAAACACTTAATGGTAAATAGAGAAGTTGGCAAAGATAGCAATTGCGAGGAATGTGAAAATTTCCTTTTGTCAGGAAGTAAAGATGCTTAGGTCTAAGGAGGAATTGGAAACCTCTTTCAGCCTTGGGAAGATGAAAGAGAAGAGAGGTAGGGTGAAAGGAGGGCCGTGGGATGTTTCTGCAGAAGATATTGTTATTATTCAGGCAATTTTATTGTCATTTTATTTACTGACTTTCTGTGATAATATTGTGACATGAAACAGTGACTTTATCCGATAAATCTTATTTATTCAAGAAAACTAAACCTAATAAATTTTCAGTTGTAGAAAGACCACATATGGATTGCCTAGTCTACGCATAGCGTTAACCGAACTAACGTTGACATAGAAACGTCATAATTCTAAGAATATTTACCTCTATTCACCGGATAAAGGTGTCTATAAAATTTTGTACACTATAAAAAAAATCTATATTATCATGTGGTCATTCTTTCATACATACAAGATTTATATGTAAATGTTTGAATGAATTAAAAATTATGGATCCAGAGAACGAAAATGCTCATGTTACCAATGGTTTTGCCAGTTGGATTAACAATATAGCAATAGAGTAGCCAACTCTCAAGGCATCATATTCTGCATATTCTGCACATTGATGTACTTGCAGTAGCACATATGTTTAAATACCTCCTAAAACTGGGTAGGTATTATATATCCTAAAATAAACTGCATAATGGAACCAACGTACATGGCAAGGGAAGGTGTACGGATGACCCAGCTCGCTGAATACCCACACACCGCCTCGAGAGAGGGCCGCCATTTGAGGCGGGATGCGATAACCGGTCAGAAAACGGGACTTTTATTCCAAGTGGATTTTATATTTGCATTCCATAAGGTCAGGTGGTCAGAGGGTCAGACGCCCGTTTTCAAGCCCGCCTCGGTTATTTATTCTTAAGAAGCAGTAAATGACTGCGAAGCGAAGTGCAGACTGCATGCAAAACGGGGCTTCGCAGACCAAACAGCGGGGAATGAATTCTGACCATGAATAAACTGAACTTGAAGTTGTTAACGGAAGCTGAACTAAATAGTTATTATTAAACCATTCAAAAATCTTGCAAACTCAAACTTTCTATATTATCTTGCTTTCTGGTTAGTAGGAAATATATAACCGGTTATGTAAACGAGACAAATGGAATACGGATGATCCCGTTATAACATTTTTAGTTTTTATTCAATTCCCTCGTTGCTCCACTCATCTACGCTTTTTCCAACACTCTTGCGAATAACTAATTGCTCGCATGTGCCCTTCTATTCTTCTTGTTCATGTTCACATAGTTATTCTCCTGTTGTTTTTCTCTTTTCTGTCCAAATATTACATATGCTACAACATACTCTGCCTTAATACTCGGTTCAGTGCTCTTTTTGCCTTCTGGCATACATTCATCTGTGTCTACCTAGCAATGCACATCTGCGCAATTAAGCGTCTGCAAGTATCTCTTCTTCTTTTCCGACCCAATGCGAGTTTCATATTTTTATTCTGCAATTCTCTTTCTCTATCCAGTTATACCACACCCACATAGGCCCTTTGCACGCTCCATAATCCTTTTTCTTTTAATTTCTTCATTTGCTTTATCCTATTTGTTTAGTTTTATTTCCTTTCTCATAGTCGTATTGTCAAGTTTTTTACTCTCGCTAATTCAACAGCATTTCCTTTTTTTCCCTTTCTGGGTTCTTGTACAGACATATCTAACCATACATAGCACGGCTTTCAAGTAAAACATACGCCCCGTAGCATCTATCTACTTTCTCAAAAAGTAGATTCAATCATACTTGAATATAGCTCGGAATGAGGCTTCAAATATGAGTTAAATAATTTAAGAAACTACTCTCTTTAGTCGCGGGCCACTCTATATCTCACTATGTCTGTCATCGGTCGATCGGTCGGTCGGTCCTCGTTTGCTTTTGGTTTGTTTTGGTAATAATATTGTAACTAATCTGCCAATTCTAACGAAATTTGAAACCCTCATGTTGTTTTACATTCTTTGCGAATGGCATAATTTCAAGGTCCTCCCAAGGTTAGCCCGGCAATTATTTTATTTTGGCAATAACATCATAACTATTCGGCCGATTCTAACGAAGTTTGAAACCCTTATGTTTTTTACATTCTATTTCAAATGATATAATTGCCAAAGTCCTCCCAAGGTTAGCCGGGGAATTATTTGCCAATAACTTCATAACTATTTGGCCGATTCTAACGAAATTTGAAACCCTTATGTTGTTATACATTCTCTTTCGAATGATATAATTGCCAAGGTCCTCTCAAGGTTAGTCTGGGAATTATTTGGCAATAACATCGTAACTATTCTGCCGATTCTAACGAAACTCGAAACCCTTATGTTGTTTAACATTCTCTTTCGAATGATATAATTTCAAAGGTCCTCTCGAGGTTAGCCCGGGAATTATATAAAGAAAATAACTATGGCTCGGATTGCCCCACTTGTTGAAAGTTTTGAAGGTCAGATTTCAGAATAATTGAGAGCACGCGACTTAGGGCTGTTGACCTTGTTTTTCCATAACTTTACCGAGAAAGTTATATTTTTAGTTCGTCCATTACACTCCTTTCAAGAGAGAGATCGGACGTCGCATTATCTTCCTGAGTGATGCCAAACAGTTTTTCTCAGTTCTCTCTCAATTCCTTCTTTAGTTGTTCTTCTTCTTGTACATTTAATTCATACCCTCTTAATTCCCCTTTTCTTTAGTGGGGAGATGGATTTAGATTTTAATTAGAGTTATTCCATCACACATTCTACTTCCCTCTTCTTCAATTAAATCTTTTGTTTTGAGATGTAATCTTACCTTAGTCCTATTTAAAGCTTTAATGGTCTATTTGTATTTATTTTATGTCTAAACTGTGGGAACCATCTGTGGACTAGTGAGGCATTTACTGCTCTTCTGTCTCTGTAATTCCTGTCCCTTTATTTTCTCTAGCAGAATTCTTAGTCCTGAATTTAATTAGCTATTTTAGTTATTTAATTAGTAAAATTTTAGAAATCTGGCAATAGCTAAGCTTATGTTTTAAAATGTAGGTATTCAAGGCTTATCAATGCAATCACAAAATCATTGTCGGAATGACAATAAAAGTCTGCGCTCTTTCGAAGCTATTATCTGAGTAAAGCGGATCACATGAATATAGGTATCTCTGACACTTGCAGCTGAAGATACAGTTGAAGATACAGTTGAAGATATAGTTGAAGATACAGTTAAAGTTACAGTTGAATATACAACTGAAGATATAATTGAAGATACAGTTGAAGTTACAGTTAAAGATACAGTTGAAGATACAATTGAAGTTACAGCTGAAGATACATTTAAAGCTACAGTTGAAGATACAGCTGAAGATACAGTTGAAGATACATCTGAAGTTACAGCTGAATATACAGTTGAAGATACAGCTGAAGATACAGTTGAAGATAAAGTTGGAGATACAGTTGAAGATTCAGTTGAAGATACAGCTAAAGATACAGTTGAAGATACAACTGAAGATACAGTTGAATATACAGCTAAAGATACAGTTGCAGATACAACTGAATATATAATTGAAGATACACTTAAAGATACAGTTGAAGATAAAGTTGAAGATACAGCTGAAGATACAGTTGAAGATACAGCTGAAGACACAGTTGAAGATACAGTTGAAGATACAGTTAAAGATACAGTTGAAGATACAGCTGAAGATACAATTGAAGATATAGCTGAAAATACAGTTGAAAATACAGCTGAATATACAGTTGAAGGTACAATTGAGAATACAGTTGAAGATACAGTTGAAGATACAGTTAAAGATACAGTTGAAGATACAGCTGAAGATACAATTGAAGATATAGCTGAAAATACAGTTGAAAATACAGCTGAATATACAGTTGAAGGTACAATTGAGAATACAGTTGAAGATACAGTTGAAGATACAGTTAGAGATACAGCTGAAGATACAATTGAGGATACAGTTGAAGATATAGTTGAAGATACAATTGAGGATATAGTTGAAGATACAGCTAAAGATACAGTTGAAGATACAGCTGAAGATACAGTTGTAGATACAGATGAAGATATAATTGAAGATACAGTTGAAGATACAATTGAAGATACATCTGAAGATATAGTTGAAGATACAGCAGAATATACAGTTGAAGATACAGTTAAAAATACAGCTGAAGATACAGCTAAAGTTACAGTTGAAGATACAGTTGAAAATACAGCTGAATATACAGTTAAAGATACAGTTTAAGGTCCAATTGAGGATACAGTTGAAGATACAGATGAAGATACAATTAAAGATACAGTTGGAGATACAGCTGAAGATAAAGTTGAAGATTCAGTTGAAGATACAGCTAAAGATACAGTTGAAGATACAACTGAAGATACAATTGAAGATACACCTGAAGATACAGTTGAAGATACAGCTGAAGATACAGTTGAAGATAAAGCTGAAGATACAGATGAAGATAAAGTTGAAGATACAGTTGAAAATACAGCTGAAGACACAGTTGAAGATACAGTTGAAGATACAGTTAAAGATACAGTTGAAGATACAGCTAAGGATACAGTTCAAGATACAGCTGAAGATACAGTTCAAGATACAGCTGAAGTTACAGTTGAAGATACAGCTGAAGAAAAGCCAGCCCATTTGTTTAGTACTCACTAGAGGTTTCTACTCTTTCTTAAGTTAAGTTTTGGGGGGTTTATTGGTTTTATTTAAAGGTAAATAATGTTGTGGTTTCATGTGTTAGGTCAGGAAGTTTTATTTGTTTTATTTAATGATAAATAGTTGTATCTGAACTTAGGTAGTTTCGGTTAGATTACTTGGGTTTATGCATTTTAGTAGACGATGGAAGTACTGAGGTCGCAATTTTACTGCGTCAATACGCACATGAACGTATGCCCTTTTCTGTGTGTGCTCCCTGTGACCTGCCTGCTTGTGTGCGCCTACCACCAGCTCGACCACGCAATAATCGGGATGCTGTTGATTGGCAGGTTTATTGCGTGGCCTTTGGGATCTCAAGAGCGGGCGATGCCTGATTCTTTCTTTGCACGTCGAAGCTTTGGAACTCTCTGCCTTATCATGTCTTTCCCAATAATTATAATCTGACCATTTTCATAAAACATGTTTTTCTTTTTTTAAAAAAATCATAAACACTCTGTTATTCGTTTCCGTTTCCAAACTCTGCGTTTTTCAATTTGGGACATAATGTAAACTTTGGTCCGTGGCCGGATAGCTATAATGGAGGCGCTATTAATCGATGGGAATGACGCGGTTTGTGGATCGAGGAAGCGACTATATTTGATATGCATTTATTTAATTTGTATTGTCCTGCTGAAATATTTTAATTGTACACAACTCCAATTAGGGTAGACTGCAATAGGTCTTTCAATGTAATTCGTAAAGCTGCATATCTTTTTTGTTGTTAAAATCGATCCTATGTTCAAAGTTTTGCATCTGAATGAAAGAATGGAAGAAAGGCCATCAATGTATGATTTCTCGCAATTTTTTACACTAGATCTACTCGATCGTGCGATCCATTGCATCTTGAAGTAGAGGCGCTTCGATCCGAGTAAACTGGAGTTCTTTTCTTTTACGCTGGCTGCTTTCTCTCGATAGGAAGGATGAAATAATTTTGTTTTCTAAGCATTTTTGTACGAAATTCAGCCTTCATTTGCATAGGTATGCGCTAAATAACCACGTACAAATCAAATCGCGGTGTAAGTGTACTCTTGTGCACCTCGTCATCCCCTCGAAAAATCATCGTTAATCTTTCGTCTCGTGAACTTACCTTCGATCAAGTCATTCTCGGATATGAACTCTCGTTTTCCTTTTCCAACAGTGACTCTTAAAGTTATGATATTTATGTCGTTAAGCAAATGTAGTGAAAACCTAGATATCTATGGTGAATTTTTCAGTGGTTACCTCTGCGATGTTTTAATTCTAACGCAAGTGACAAATAGAGGAATATACCTAAGCAGTTATTAATGATTCTTAGGAAAGCCAAAATATAATCCTAACCAAATCAGATAAAACGAACCAGATTGCTATTTTGGGTAAATATCAATATTCGTAATGAACTTTGAGGTCACAGTGATACGTATGAAGTTCTAATGTAAAACACTCTTAACAAGAAAACTAAATCTCTCAATGAATCTATTCATAAAATTCTCGCGACTAATTTATGTATACGAAGAAGTTTAAAATCATCAACTCCTTCTTTATATGTACGGGATACCGAATAGCCACACAGAAGGCACATCCTTACGTCGAATTATTTCTTGCGTTAGTCCCCTTAGTTGTTGTTTATCTAGATGGTTTTGATGGTATTTTATCAAAAAAAATGGTCAAAATTTATCAATTGCATTTAATTCATTCGGTTGATTTCATATCTAAAATCAAACAACTCGACGTAAATAGCACCTTCGCTAATGTTCCGGTTGATGAATCTAGATGTTTACCTCGGAATGTCCTTGTCGAAACTTACCACACAGTTGTTCTGTTTGTTGATGACCGGATCGACCCTGAATATTTTTCATCAGATAAAAAAGGACAATTCGATCGCAATTACTCTTCAAGTCGTTGTGAAAGGGTGGACAGCGCTCCCGACGCTGTTCTCGCATACGGTCGGTGAGCAAAGGCCTTTACAAGCACATCAAGCTCTTGCCGCCCTTCTCCTTGACGGCCCTGGACACAGAGATCTTCTTCCTCTTTACGAGCGCAATCATTTCGAGCTTCTTAGCACTTTCGAAGTCTTTTCTCACAGCCAATGGTGGACAACTTGAGGTCTGTCTGAACGAGGTCGATCTGCGACTCTGTGGAGGGTCATCCGGCTTACGTTGAGCCACTTTGCAATGTTGGACTTGTTCTGGCCCGCGTACACGAGAGCAGAGATCTCGACACTTTTCACTTCCATTGAGACACACCCACACACAATGGAAAAGACGTTTTAATGAAATGTGCTTGGAAAAGTAGAACTTTAAGTTTGTTTGACGGAACTTTTACTATTACACACGTAGACCTCTCGAAAGATAAAAAACCCCAGTGTAAGAGAACTTTTGCAAAACCATATATATATATACGAGTATATGCATGTACTATTAATTTTAACTTGTATTTTCTTAATATTTCTTACAAGTTTTTTAACGGGGTCTTCGAGGCGAGAACAAACATCCGCGAATGACATTCTTAGACGTCTTTGAACCGTGTTAGGTCATCTTCAGGGAATGAACAGAAATGGAATTATTCACAAATTGCTACGCTATATATAGTCTTTCTATGTGAACATAAGTATTACAAAGATTCGCTAATCATGGCGCAGGAAATTTGTAAGGGAAAACTAAGCGCTACAAGAAACATAAAATTGGAAGGCTCAGATTGGGTTACCAATTCAAACTCTCACTGGCCTATTTGGTAGAAGAGCCCCCACTATATTAATGGGTGATATGAACGCCAGATGCCGAGAATCTAGTTACAGGACCTTCATCGGTATAGTAAGAAGCCTAGTCCTATTGCTGGACAGAAACATTGCCCAGCGAATAGGCCCCTACTTCCTCACCTTTGTCAGAGCAGGAAGTGCCACAAAACCAGGCATCTGTCTGCCGAATCGTCAGCTACCGTTTAATTACTACATGGAACCAGTCCAGGTAACATGACTATCAACAGGAACCATATACAAGTTGCAGCTGTAGTCAGAAAAAAATACAGAAGAGCAGACTGGACACGGTACGCGCGCCTTCTCGAGGCATACGATCCGCCCAACTTGGACGAGGCAATTCTCGAGGAGATTGACGAGGCACTCGACGACCTCAATAACCATCTCATCAATGCAGATAGGGCTTGTATCCCTAAATCCGCGTATAGGACCATCTCTACCTACAGATGGACCGAATACATGAAGGATTTATACCGTTAGCTGAAATTATTGTATGAGATCAACATCAGGAATACATCAGTTCAATCAATGCAACGAAGTAAAGAAGTTAAAGAAGAATTCAACCAGTTGATCTTCGAACAAAAATGGAGAGAAAGGGATGATGCGATCGATAGCCTCGATCACGAAGCAACTCCCAAGGAGTTTTGGAATAAGATTAGACGTCTCAAAGGATCAACTGGGAAGAAGAAGATCGAACTAGTAAAAGAAGACAGAAACATTGAAACAGAAAAAAGAAGAATTGAATAGCTATTCTGAAGCTATTGGGAAAGAACTTCAGTATAATTGAGGAGGAAAACGAAAAATATGACCTAGAGTTTGAAAGCAACATCATAGACGACCTTAACGACCAAATACACAAGACGCACCCTCACCACCAGGTGGATAGACAGCCAGACGGAGACGCCGATATTACCGAAGAAGAACTGCTCGGCGCGCTCTGCTCATTCCGACAAAAAGCCCCAGGACAATCGGGGCTTACAAAGCTAAACTTTAAAAAGGCACCAGCCAATGTTATCGAAGGGATGAGAAGAATATATAACGCCGGTCTGAACACGGGATACTTTCGGGATGCTTATAAAACGGCTAAGATGATTTTCTTGCCTAAGCACGGAACGGACCCAACGTTGAAGGAGAGCTACCGGCAAATTTCACTTCTAGAATTTGGCGGGAAGCTCTTCGAGAAGGTCCTCAACAGAAGAGTGGTGTTTCACCTGGAGGAAAGTTCCCTCTTCAACCAACATCAATTCAGGTTTAGGAGGAAACGAAGTACGGAGATGGCGATTAATGTCATCACGGAAAAGCTAGTGCAAGCAAAACGGGAAAGGAGTTACGTGGACAATGTTTGTCGGGATGTATCAAAAGCGTTTGATAAGGTGTGGCAACGGGAAAGGCAGTACAAGATCTTACGACTGGGCCTAAGTTAAAACTTAGAAAGAACTCTCTGTGACTATGTCACGGAGAGAGCGGCGTACATCAGTTTAGGTTGCACGGATGGACCAAAGTTTCCGCTTATTGCGGGCCTCCCGCATGTTTTACACTCTCTACTTGATTTACACCGCTGATGTCCCAGCCCCTGTAAGCCCCACTTGCCTTAACATTCAATTCGCTCGCCGATGATTTCACCCAGATAATCACTTGTACATGGAGGAATGCGCCTTGGCAAGCTCGCATGACAGCAGCAGAAATTGAAAATCTTAACACCTCCGGGCCCGGTGGAAGATCCGCACCAACCAGGAAAAGTTCAAAGTAGTCCCTATAAGCAGGAGACTACTTGATGATGTCAGGGTGGGAGATAGACGTTATCCCTACACCACGGAGTGCAATGTACTCCTCGGAATGAAGATTACCTCATCCGGGTACAAAAGCACGTCCAAGAAAGAATCACCAAGGCCACTGCTGCAGTCAAAACTCTATACAGGTTCAGAAATTTTCGTCAAAGCAATAAGAAAAAGATCTACAATGCACTTGTAAGATCGACGCTGCTATACCCCGCTTCCGCCCTCTCGTGTGTCTCGAAGACACAAAAGAGGGAACTACAAGTGGTGCAGAACAAATGTGTGTACCTGATTACAGGTACACTCAGGATAATAGAGGTGTCCTGCTTCAGTTTTCCACGGGTTAGGGTAGTGCCATGAGAGGACGCATGTTTTTTAATCGCGCCATCTTGAAGATGAGCTGTCAGTCGCCTTGGCAGGTTTGTGGAGGTTACGCCGATGTACTTTGAATTGCGGTGTTCGCAGTAAAAGACTTTGCACGAATATCGTACACGACGTTAGTTTCCTGGAGTTCGCTCGTTGGAGGGAGACAGCTGTTCCTGATGATGCAACTACTTGTTTTCTTGGTCATGAAGAACAGCTGTCTCCCTCCAACGAGCGAACTCCAAGAGACTAACGTCGTGTACGTATATTAATATTCGTGCAAAGTGGACTTATTTTTCCGGTAAATTAATCGCCCCTCTCATATTGGCATAAAAAAACCCACATACATTTTGAGAAGTAAATTGTTCTCCTCAATCGCCTGACTGTATCCATATGGATTATCACATATGGAATTTACTTCAAGAAAAAGTCGACAGTAAAAACACAAAAGATTAGTGAACCTGAACATATTAAAAATATTCTTCTTGCATGGAATTACAGGGACCACGTCGTAAGATGGCATATTGCAATCAAGAAACCTGTTAAATAGGCACTTTGAAGTTTGTATGAAATTTTATAATGGGTTGACGTCGAACCAAAATAATATTTGATGCAAGGGAATCCTAATGGATAAGTGCTCTAAAAGGAGCACTGTTCCCGCATAGTAATTAATACTTCTCTTTTGTAAAATGTTCGAATGTACAGTGTTCTAATGACCGGAGTTTTTTTTGTTCCCTAAGCTGGTAGGATATGTACAAACCATGCACTACTAATGTTAATAAACTACAAAATAATAGCTAGCGCCTAAAGATACTGCCAGATCCATTAAATAAATGGAGGTTTGAAACTGGGGACTAAAATCATCGCTCTCATTAATTTCACCCGTCTGCCGAAAAGGTAATTAGTCAATTTTATAACAGTAAATACCGTCAACATTATAATTTATATTTCTCATAACGTTAAAAGAATAAACAGCTTAATTGCATTTTTCCAAATTACTGTCGCTTTCGCGAGAAATTCCTTATACCAATGACTAATTAAATCATTGTTTTCTTTCCGGCAACTCGAAGAACTTTTTACAGTGTTAAAAAGAAACAAAAGACATGAATATAATAACTCTGTTTGAATAATTACAAAATATGTGTAAAAGACTGTAGGTAATGATCACAATCTCATTTCTTCTATATATTTAATCTTAGATAACGAATACTTGATTGGTAGCTCAAAATCGAAAGATTCCATAGTCGGGCTAACCAGGGAAAAACAAAAATCGTTCTCATTTCTTTATTTTTAAAGACATTCACCTCAAATTTTGCATGAAGCACCTTGGGACCAATTTACTTCGAGCTGTGAAGTCAATTTTTTATTCGACGAACAGATTCGACGTGACGAACGAAAGTGTGACTTATTTAATGAAAAATAAAAAATAAAAACCTTATATTTATAACCGATATTGGTTATATTCAATTCAATTTTATTTAATAAGTCTGTGTACAATGGGATTCTTAGATACTACACGGTGTCTACTAATGTCAAATTCCATAGATTTTCCAGGTACTTAAAAAAAAAATAAATGGCAAAATTTCTAATTAAAACTGTAATGAAAAATGGGTATATTACATTTAACTACAAACATATTTCAAGGTATATTCTAATAAATAAAATAAAGTAGGTAGCACCAATTAAAGAAAAAAAGAAGAAATCCCTCCAGGGCCCACACTTGACCAATCTAGCAAACAATTATATTTCCATTAGGTATCATTTAGCTAGATCCCCGCATTTGATTTCATTTTTTTTAACTTTATAAATCTTTTTCATAGCCCATGGGTGAGTACGGACTATATTATTTTGAAAGAGGTATAATAAAGTAATAGCTAGTAAGAATCTAAGGTATGGACCCCCTGTACTAGTGACCTATTTCATGGTTGACCTGGATTCTAATATCTACCCTACAAAATAAAGATACATAACAAATGTCAGTGGCTACGCACACTTAAATTGAGTTAGGACTTTTTCTCACTATAAAGTTTCTTCTTCTTCTTGTAGTCACTTTTGCTCCTGGTAGCTTTCTCTGGTGCATCCGGATTACCTCTTTTTATGCCTCTTCTTTTGACTTTTGCATGGGCATCGCTGTTGGCAGGAACAACAGTATTGACCAGGCTGCAACCCTTTTCGCAGTCCAGCAGGGAGATGCCTAAGTCATTGCTCATTATTTTCTTGTAAGCACTCACGAACACTTCTTCTGAAGAGTAGGCCGCCAGGAACTTGCCCTCCTTTCGCCTGGTGTTGTCATCGCCTTGAAGTCTTTAACGGCCATCATGGCCATGTGGATGCACTCGTTTGGGGGGTAGAGGAGACCGCTGCGGTCCTGGAGTTTAATCATCTCTCTGAAAGTCTCTGGTAGCTTGTCGGAGTCGGCCACCTGCACTGAGGGCATAAGGGTGTTGCCCTCTACCAGAGCCTCCTGCCAAGAAGCACACTTTAGGCGGCTGAGGGCCTTTCCGGCCAAGCACCCGCACAAATGTCCCTCTCCGCCGGCCTCGCCCGGCTGCATTTTGCCCGGGTCCAACCTCTCGGAGTCGATGTCGAGCTCCTCAACAAACTCCTTGGCCAGTTGGTCGTTGTTTGTTTTCTGGGCTTCGTGGAGTGGGGCCATGTGCTCCTTGACTTCTTCCAGGGCGTATCCAGACAGCTTGATGAGGGAGATGATCCTGATGAGGGTCTCTGCTTGGAAGAACTGTTTGGCCTCGGTCCAGTAGTTGGTGCCAGACATGTTGCAGTGGCGGCCAAGGGCATGCTCCCCCTTGCCCGATGTCATCTTGCCAGGGCAGATGTTGACGATGCTCTGGTCCTTGTACCTGTCTAGGACGTCCATGATGGCTGCGCACGCGTTGGTCGACGTCAGGTACACTGCCTTCCTAGTGTCAGTTGTGAATATCCTGTTGCTATGGTAGCCACAGGATTGCCAAGCTTTCATGAGTTCTGCCGTGTCCCGCGAGAACTGAACGTGCCTCTGGGTGATCTCGTCCTCCAGTTTTCACATGGCTTTTCGGGTGCCGTTGTACCTGCCGTTGTACTAAGTGCAGAAGCAACATATGTGAAACAACAGCGTTTTTAATGAAAAGATAAAAATGCCCGAAGTTTTAAAATTAAATATGAATGCAATTTATTAATATTAAACAATTGAAAAACTGTCCGAAGATCCGCATTTTTTACCTCTTGTCTTGGCCTGGCCTTCTAACATTGAGAATGGTGAACCAGTTGCTCACGAACTCGAGGAACAAGGCTGTGTCATTCCAGTCGGGAAGACCCTCTTGCTTGGCGTAGAATCGCAGGGCGGCGACGGTTGATGGGTTCACGGCAGCTGTCATCAGACTGACGCTCTGACGCTCAAGGTTGGATGGGTTGATGACCTTGTGCGTCAGCTTGTGTCCTGACCTCATTACTCCCTGGTCTTTTGCAAACAACTGCCTGAGGTGTGACATGTTTGCAGTGATGACTTGGTTGTGTTTCCTCTCCTCCTTCAGGATGGGGAGCCAGGGCAACATGGTGATGGTTTTGTTGAGGAGCATGTAGTACATATTTTTGCTAATATGTACAGTTATGATAAACAGTTATTTATAGATAAACAATACCATATTAGGGTTGCACCGATATGAAAATTAGCCGATAAACGATATATCGGCCAACTCATATCGGCCGATACAAGGTTAACGAAATCAAAATAAAAAAATATATATTTGAGAATATTTTTTCCGAATGGAGGAGCTATTGCCGTATAAAAAAAATGTGTTCAAGGACGTCATTTCTGAGAATTTTAGATGATGGCAATCTTGCTATGCCTAATCGTCCTCGTTTGTTTACAAACGTATATAATACTATGAATAATAAAATAATTCGATAATAGTTAAGTTTATTGTAGCGTAAATGCACTATTAATTTAAATTAGTGTATTATTTACGAAATTATTGCTATAACTTTTAAGTTATTTTAGAAATTAACGCGTGCGTTGTGAGGCTTAAGGCTAAGTTTTCAATTTCTAGATCATTATAGCATTGTGTTGAAATAATGAACAAATGAAATGCTTAATTAAAACAGGCTTATAGTGATAACAGAAAGGAGCTTAAGGCCGGGAGGACACGAGCGACGCTGTGGCGCCACAGCGTGGCGTCGATTTGTGGTGGAATGTGAATTTCCATAGTTTTACGTTGTTTAGAAGCCACGCCGCGCACACGAGCGTCTGTGGCGAGCTGTCGCTGATCCCCGCCACAGAGGGGCGCGGCTATGAGACACCTTAGGGCTGGAGTACATGAGCGACGCTGTGGTGCCACAAAGTTGCTTGTGTACTCCTGGGCTAAGGCAGGCTAGGCCTTTTCAATTTGGGTTTAGCATAATTTGGCGTTATTATAAGTTATGTTCTTATATATCAAGTTATCAACCATTGAAATTATTTATAAATTTTTTTATGAATAAATTTTAGGAATTTTTGAAGTTTAACTTTGTAGTATTAATACAATATTCGTAGAAGTGAAAGGAAAAACAAAGTAATAGTACTGAGACACCATTAGAAAAGTATGTGCTGTATAAGCTCATATTGGAATACTTATAGGATTAGCCGATAAGCAAGCCTATAATATATCGGCAAGATATGACCGATACCAATATATCGGCAAAGTGGCCGATATGGGCGATACTGATAACTTGCCGATATTATCGGTGCAACCTTACCATAGATAGCGTATAGTAAAAATATATCACATAATTTATAGGCTTGTGTCACACCATATATTATGATTGTTCATTAATATTTCACAGGGTATTTTAACTTTAACCCACTCCTGGATACTTAAACACAACGTTTTGGTATAAGTACTCACGTAACAGGCCTAAAACGGGAAGTATTTTAGTGCAATTACCGTGGGCGGCAGCGTCCCTCCCCAAGCAACAGATAGGTAGCATATGCTGGCTTCCCTTATTTAACACACATTAGAACTTATTCATTTAAATAGTAAGAGTCCACATCTTCACTACCTACAAGTACTAGAGCTAACAGGACTAAAACGGCAAATAAATACAATTAACTTATGATTTAAAAATTTTCCAAGATGGCGGCAGCGTCTCACCCATACTAAGTCGTAACAATAACTGGGATCGGCGCCTGGCGGCAATAGCGGCAAACACCCGCGCTGACTGTCGCCCGACTATGGAAGCAGCTGACTCCGGAATTTGCTGAAGCTACCAATCAAGTATTCGTTAACTATGATTTAATTTAAATAAAATTTTATCAATGAGTCAACAAAGAAATATGTGTTTTGAGCACAAAATTTGAGATATGCTGGCATTTGGCAACTATTGAAGAGATGTGTTCCAGACGCCACTATGTCCGCTACTAAAATACAAAACTTAGCCCTTAAAAGATTTTAATCTTATAAAAACCAATCAATATCATGGCTTTGTTTTCTTTCTGTTAAATTTGATATATCTTTAATTAAAATAACAACATATACATTAAACTAAACTCCCTCGAACTTCTATTTTAATCAATCACACGCTATAAATATGAACTGATTTTATCGAAGAAATATGAAAGTATCTTATTAATTATTTATTGTATAATTAAACAAAAATTGTAGGTTTCTATAATAATTTAAAATATATTAATGTATGTAGAATGTAAAAATTTAATGTTATAGGCAACTCATATAGAGTGTACAAAAATTAAGTTCATATGTATCTGTTATTTACCGCCGGCGTGTTGGCCATTAACATAAAAGGGAAATTAGAAAGTGCCTCAGCATGAAGAACAAATACATAAGAAGAGATAGCAGCACAAGAAGACGTTACCAAGATAAACCATCACCGAAATAGAGTACCACCATAAGAAGAAATGCAAATATTCCGCCATCGAAGAATACAGAATCTACAAAAGAAGAAAACCTATCACCAGTTATGGGGTGCTCCTGTTTCAAGGAAGCAGACGCATCCATGACTGGTGATCCCTATCTTGGATTCGCCAAGAGAGCAACAAGCTGTTCACTTTAAAATCCTAGAAAACCTTGCGAATTCCATCACCATCGAGCCTCCCGTCTTCAATGAAGCAGCCGTTACTGGATGTTTCACAATAATGGCTCTATGCTGCCTGCCACCCAAGACGGTAGATCGACCTCCACCTACGGTTATCTCCATGCAGAGCTACTCTTATAAGAACCAAAATTATTGGGCTCTGGGAGACTCGGAAGCAAGAACTATTAAAGAAGCTCATTTATACTCACTGGACTACTTCAAGCAACCTGTAAGATCTACGATGAACTGCTACAAGTGGGCGTAGGTGAAGACCTAACCCGGCAAAAGTTTGTCCAGCCTCTACCTACGAACATAGAACAAATCATCGCCGCCCAAGCGGACTTAACACTGGATCAAGATAAAGTTAGCATTTCCAACAGTGTAAACAGTGCAAAATCTAGTGTCCTGTGGCATGAATAATAATATAATTTTGTATAAAATTTTGTGCCTAAAATAAGTCTTATGAATAATTTTAATTTAATTCCGTCCTTCTAAGCTCCGTTTAATGAGTGAGAAGTCTTAAAATGCATACACACGGGATAACGTGCACAAAAGTGGTTTTTGTTCGCAATGAGGAACTGCAGTTCCTGCGTGCAAACGCTCAATTAGATGTCAAATGCTTGGCATAACATAGATTACATAATAATAATATTAATAATAAGTATTTATAATGCGCCCTTCATGGCTGTTAGCCCTCACAGAGCGCAGGTTGTGTAGCGAGTGTAGAGAAAGTTTACAGGGAAGAGAAGGCAATTCTGAAGAGATGAGTCTTCAGGAGACGTTTAAAAGTAGCAAGGGAGGGAGAGGATCGGACTTCGGCAGGAAGGGCATTCCAGAGTATAGGAGCACAAACTGAGAAGGAACGGTCATTCATCGAGCAGGGGACAGAACGAGGAGTGTTCAGGATGGGAGCGAGGTTAGACCGGAGTGCCCAAGGAGTTTGACGACGGGAGAAGGCAGACGAGAGATAAGGTCGAGCCTCGAGGTTTAGGGGCCTTGTAGGTGATGAGAAGAATTTTATAGTGGGTACGGAAGCGAATAGGTGACCAGTGTAGCTCCTGTAACAGAGGCATCTAAGGAGAGAACCTGGGGCGACGAAAGAGGATCCGGGCAGCATAGTTTTGAACTAGTTGTAGGGGGCGAAGTGACGATTCACTAGAAGATAATTTGAGTAGTCTAAGCGTGAGGTGACGAAGGCATGAATAGCAGCCTCAAGGATTCGTCGATCAAAATGAGATCGAACACATGAAAAATTGCGTTGGAAACCGAGGGAAGACTTACAGATACGATAGATGTGCGGTTTAAACGAGAGTTACTCGTCGAAAATAACACCAAGATTACTGACGGTATCAGAGAAGGAGACATTGGTTTCCCCAAGGTTAAGGGAGGGGAAGAGAGCTTTAGATATCTTTACCATTGAATCAGTACCAACAAGGAGAACTTCAGTTTTATCGTGGTTAAGTTTGAGAAAGTTGGCAGACAGCCATTCGTTTATGGAGGTGTAGGCTGAAAGGAGCTTGGTAATTGATTGAGAGAAGGATACAAGAGATGAGGAAAGGTATAACGGAGTGTCATCGGCATAGAGGTGGAAGGACAGGCCCAAATCGCGAAGAAGGGAGCCAAGAGAAAGTAAGTAGATACGAAAGAGGAGGAGACCAAGGACTGAGCCCTAAGGCACCCCAAAATGAATGGGCGCGGGCTCGGAGGAGAGGTTATCGAGCGCGACAGACTGAGTGCTGGAGGAGAGATATGAGTGGAACCAAGCAAGTGCAGTGCTCGAGAGACCAAGGAAAGTTTGAAGACGATCAAGGAAGACAGTGTGGTCGATGATGTCGAAAGCAGAGGAGAGGTCTAGGAGGACTAAAATTGATGTACAACCCTTATCGGCAGCTCTACGTAAACCCTCTGAAACATTAAGAAGAGCGGTTTCAGCAGTGCTTTGCTTTGAAACCCGATTGTTACGTTTCATAGATATTCCAGTTAAAATATGGCCATTAAGGCGAGAGAAAAGCATTCGCTCGGGGATCTTAGAGAGGAATGGAAGCTGTGAGATAAGGCGATAGCTAGATGGTTCAGAGGGATTAAGGTGTGTTTTTTTAAGGATAGGACGAATTGAGGCATGTTTGAAGGAAGAGGGAACCACCCCTGTGGCAATAGAAGTGTTAAAGAGATAAAGAATCATGGGAGGACAGCTGGGAGAATTTGGTTAAGGAGTTAGGGTGAAAAGACGTCTTTAGGGGATCCAGATTTGTTAGAGCGTGAGATCAGGGTAGTTACTTCCTCAGAGGACGCCCGAGTGAGGACATTAAGTGGCAATGGATTATGGTCAGGAAGAATAGCATGTGCTTGTTCAGACAATAGGGGTAGTTTGGCGCGAAGGTTAATAATTTTATCAGAGAAAAATTTAGAAAGAGTAGAGGGGTTGATGGGAGGAGAGGTGGGGGAAATGGGGCTAGGCGAGGAAAGACGAGAGAGGAGACAAAAGATAGTCCGAGGGTCATTCTTACTCTCAGACAAAAGTTTGCGTGAATCATCCTTACCCGCTGATTTTAATTTGGAAGAATAATTCGAAGTAGCAAGGCGATGGCAAGTGAGAGGGAGGTCGTGTCCTGCCAATAGGAGTGTGCTTTACGAAGAGCACGTTCATGGGCACGTAAGGACCTCCTTGAACGAAGGAATTCCATGGTGAGCCAAGGGGCGCGGTGATGGCGGTTTGAAGAAGGTGCGTGCACGTTAAGGCAGGCAAGTAATGATTTGTGCAGTGAATTTAAGGTTTGGTCAGCTAGTATCAATAGGAGGTAGGGCAGAAACAACATCGTTAAAGAGAGAAGTAGTATCAATTGACGATAGTCGCCGGAAAGGAGTAGGATCTTGGGACGAGCAATTTGCTAAGCCCTCTGATATTTATGTTTTGCAGTCAAGAATAACAAAAATGAAATAAGTGAGTGATTATAAAGTTGTGGGGCGCCCACACAAAGAACTGTATACATAAATAAAAATAATACAGAAACGTCAAAATGGCTGAGAATTTTTAAATTTAAGTTACAGTCAGAAATAAGAAAATATTGAAATAAGAAGGAAAAAATAAAAAATATATAAAGCTGTGTTGCCGACACCGCAAAACAACAAAACAAGTATACATAAAAAGTTTTGTTCGCCTTGGAGTTGCAGCTCCTGCGTCCAAAAGCTCTAAAGAACCTCCGAGTACCGTGAAATATATGTGTGCATATATATATATATATATATATATATATATATATATATATATATATATATATATATATATATATATATATATATATATATATATATATATATATATATATATATATGTGTGTGTGTGTGTGTGAGTGTGTGTTACGAAGAATTGTGGCTCCCTCTTTTTGTCAGAAAATTATATATTTAATGATTTTAGCGCGCCAGTCTGACACTACTACTTAGGAAGGGAAACAGTTCCTCTTTCGGCTGAGTGGACTCTTTAATTATTGTATTATGAGAGTACCGCAGCGTTTAATTAGTTTTAAGGAAAGAGCCGGTCAACACGTAAGGATCCAGTGAAACCCCATGAATTAACCCAAAATATATATCTTTTAATTTATCAATTAACTCAAATATTTACACTAAATCCTATAAGTTTAACATGGTTCGCAAGAATTGAATATTGGTCTACTCCTGACGCGAGTCCTGATCAAAGCAAAGTAGGCTCCACGTAAACAAACCAATTGCCAATTAGTTAATTTATGGACACCTTTTAATACAGCATTTAGCCATAATTTACGTTCCACTAATCTAACTAAAAATATGACAGGAGTCACTAAATATTATCTCTTCTTTAGTTAGCTTGGGTACAGCATTAAAATCCTACTTAATCAAAACAAATATATATAGTCATTCGGACTTACATGACCTTGAAAGGAACAGGGGTTGACAGATGTCGCTATATTGGATTTTTCACGATTCTTCGCGTTGCAGAGGGAGGATGGTGGTTGTCCCGCAGACGGTAGAAAACGATGTCTAATTCTTCTTATAACTTTATCTATCCGGTTATACGTCTAAAAGACGGAGAGAGGAGTTGTGCTCTCTGGCTCAAGGAGTACTCTTCTTGGTAGCTCTTGAGTTCTTCTTGTATCCTCGTCTTCTTCGCAGGGTTGCCAAACTGAGTTTTTGGTTTACGAGGTGATTCCGAAAGTAATTAAATAGAACTTCCTTGGGGATTAATTCTTCTTCTCTCACAATTACTGAGATTGCAATTTGAGAGTCCCTCGAGGGTGAGCGGATCTTCTTTTGTCTTGCTCCCGAAATTCCTGTTTGGCACTTAGGAATTGTGATCCAGCCAGACCTCTTGCTAAGTCTGCGAAGGATAAATCGGTATGGCACCGATAAGAAAACGAGACGAACTTATAAGTCTTAGAAGTCGAGTTCGGAACTGGGCGAGGGACTTACCATAATAATCTAGTCCTCTATCGTCTCTGCCAGAATAATAATATTTCCTTTTCTTTCCTTACGGGGCTTATTTATAGACCGGAGACCGCCCCACCTAAGGAATACGGGGTAATGCCACTGAGGGGAGCGCGAGGGGTGAGGCTGGGTGCCACTGCGGAGCCCAGGTCTGCTTCTTAATGAGAGGCACCGACAACCGTCACATTATTTCTCCTCGGTGTTTTTTTTTATCTGACACCGCTTTTTGGCACTCTGACCACGGACCTCCTGACCTCACAGGTAATTGGATTTTTTGAGAGCTGCTTAATGGTCTTTTTGCGGCTACCTTGGTCCTTCAGAGCCTTAACGTTCTCACGCCCCTCATCTTCTGGTACGTTTCTCTCGCTCTCTTCGAAGAGGGATTTTAGTATATATATATATATATATATATATATATATATATATATATATATCCGCTTGGCCCTCTGGGTGGCATTATGTTTATAATTCCTCTACAATATATATATATATATATATATATATATATATATATATATATATATATATATATATATATATATATCCGCTTGGCCCTCTGGGTGGCATTATGTTTATAATTCCTCTACAATATATATATATATATATATATATATATATATATATATATATATATATATATATATATATATATATATATATATATTGTTAAGTCCAATGACAGATTCCAAATATGAAAATAAAACCACTGTGGAGGAGCGTAGTAGTTTATTATCTCGAGACCAGTTTCGGCATGGAGTTTGTCATGCCAGCCTTAGTCGAACACTAAGAATACATGCCATCACACCAGGCGTACATTATATATATATATATATATATATATATATATATATATATATATATATATATATATATATAGTTTACAGAGATCCAATTGGAGTTCCTAATCAGGGGGCGTGAATTTAAGTTCATTAAGGATATCTTTTAAGATTAGATCTTTGACGTAGGGGCTGTATTCAGATTGCCCCTACAAAAGTTTAAAGTTGGGGATTTCATCTATAAGGGTGGATTCAATGACCTTTCTTTTGCGGAAGTCTTTAGATGGGTAGATTAGTTTGGCCTGTACGACGTCTATCGGGTGATTAAAGTTGTTGCTATGCATGAAAAGACTGGAAGCTCTGTTTCCCCGTCTAATGTCTCCTCTGCGTTCGTATATTCTCTTATCCAGGTTTCTTCCAATTTCGCCTATGTAAAATAAAGGGCAGTTATTTTATATATATATATATATATATATATATATATATATATATATATATATATATATATATATATATATATATATATATATATATATATATGTATATAGGTTGAGGATAAATACCAAAATGAGACAAGTAAAATTTCTCATTTAATTAAATACAACGTTTCGGGTACCTTACCCATCTTCTGGTCTATAAGATAGATTTAGAACAAGTTTAAAATTACGAAAATTATAATGCACACAAGGATTAGAAATAAATTATTTAGTTAATTGAAATTATGACAAATCGTTTGAAAACTATTGAAACTTTAGATTTGTATCAATTATGGGTACTTTAAATATGGATAAATATAACACTAGTTGATGCAGTTATTGGTTGACACAGATATTAGTCACTTAATGAAGCAGAAATAGTAATAAATTATTTAATAAATTGAAAATGTCAAAAAATCATTTGAAAACTGTTGATACTAAATATAGATGCTATAAATATGGATAAATATAAAAAATACTAATTGGGGCAATTAATTGGTACACAAAAATATTAGTCACCTTTAGTGGACGGTAAAAGCGGAGAGACTGAGGAAAGATTATAGAGGGAACCGATTAGAGATTGGTAGGTTGTGAAAATATTTTGAGTGGTTTATGAAATGAGAAGGGGAAAAGCAGTTGAATCAGAATTTAAACTGGGATTTAGTTGTTTTATAAATAATGATTCGAGAATGCGCAGGGAAGTGGAGTCCTTTGCATGTCCTATAATTTGAAAGTCTTTGTGGGAAATTTCTGTCCTACATTTAATTGAATGATCTCGAATGGAGAAGTTTCTTTATTGGTCAAGGTGGAGCCAGTGCGAGAGCTAATACCAAGATGAGAACAGACCCTAGCTCCAAGTGAGCGAACAGTGCTGCCAATGTAGATCCCCTGGTGGCACCTGGGGCAAATGAATTTATAAACAACTGAACAGCTCATTTCAGTTGGGAGTCTGTCTTTAGTTCTGAAAAATTGTCCAATATGAAAGTTGTTAAGGAAAACTATTTCGAAGTTGGTATGTGTGTAAAATCTTTTTCAAAGCTTATTAACTTTTCGGCGTAAGGGTAGGTTGAGTGGGCCAATATCAGGGAGAAGACATTAGCGGACATCCTTGGGGACAGAGGAAATTGGTTGTGGAGGATGGTATATTTTATCCAAAATTGACGGATACATTTTTGTATCAGTGGGGACTGGAAACCATTCTTTGGAAAATAACCTATAAGAAAATTGAATTCTGAATGAACAAGAAAATAATCAGATGAAAGCTGAAAGCCACGGTGAAGGAGGGATTTGATGTTGTTGATCTTATATGAAATATCACAAAAACTGTAAAAGTTATTGCCGAGACCAGAAAAGGAGGATTTATGGTAGACGGAAGTGGTGAAGTCGGGTGAGGAGCGGGATATGAGAAAATCCAAAAATGGTAATTTTCCATCTTTTTCTTTATCAATTGTGAATTTTATATTGGAATGGCTATGATTCAAATAATCAAAGAATGAAAGAGACTGTTGTTCTGTTTTAAATATTAGAACCGTATCATCAACAAAACGACGGTAAAATATCAGTTTCAAAGCAGGAGGGCATTCTGGCAAAGCAACTTCTTCAAAGTTGGAGATAAAAATGTCAGCAAGAAGAGGACCCATGGGGGAACCCATTCCAACGCCATCAACTTGTTGATAGATGGAGTTGTTAAAAAGAAAACAGTTGTCTCGAATGGTTAGTTCAAGAAGAGACCGTAAAAGAGGAATTGACCATTCTGTCCAATTGGGCCGAGAAATGGCAAATGAAGTTTAACATAGACAAATGTAGTGTACTTAGTATAGGTAGAAATAATCCATTGAATAGTTATAAATTAAATGGCAGAATTTTAGGGAGGACTGATTGTGAGAGAGACTTGGGTATTTTGGTAAGTTCAGACCTTCGTCCTAGAAAGCAATGTCTAAATGCTAAGAATAAAGGTAATAGGATATTGGGATTCATTAGGAGGAGTGTAAGCAATAAGAGTGCTGAAGTCATTCTAAAACTGTATCTGGCGCTAGTTAGGCCTCATCTAGACTATGCAGTACAATTTTGGTCACCATATTATAGGAAGGATATTGATTTGCTTGAGTCTGTGCAGAGAAGGATGACAAAGATGATTGGTGGGCTAAGGAACTTACCTTATGGTGAAAGGCTCAGAAAACTAAATCTACATACATTGGAAAGGAGAAGAGTCAGAGGGGAATTGATTGAAGTCTTCAAATGGGTAAAAGGATATAATAAAGGGGATCTGGGTAAGGTTCTTATACTTAGTGAACATGACAGAACACGTAGCAATGGGTTTAAGCTTGATAAGTATAGGTTTAGGAAGGAGATTGGGAGGAATTGGTTTACAAATCGTGTGGTAGATGAATGGAATAGGCTCACTAGGCATGTGATAGAAGCCTCCTCTCTGGGTAGTTTTAAGAATAGATTAGATAAATATATGGATGAAGCTGCTAGATGGGACTGACTTTTTTTATGTACATATGTATATATTTTTCTAAGGAGTGGGAAGATTATATTTTGCGGTTGCATGAATGGACATAATCCTCTGGATGCATTTTATGTATATTGTAGATTAGATCTGACGAACTCCTGTTAAGGGTGACAATGTTGATGACTTTTCTCTGGTAAGAAATCTTTTGTGTGTTGAATGGAACAGGAGCTGCCAAGTGTAGGCCATGAATGGTCTTTTGCAGTCTCCTTCTTTTCTTATGTTCTTATGTTAATTTATGAAAGGTCAAATCCGGGTCTGGAAAGTCCTTTTGGATGATTAGGTCTATGCTTTCATTTACGGAGATATTTGTAAAAAGGAAGACGACATCAAAGCTACACAAAAAGTGAGGACCAGGAAGTTTCAAGTTCCTGAATTCTTCAGACAGAGAATAACTATTGTTAACTTTGTATTGATTAATGGTAAAAGGGTTAAGTAGAGGTACTAGATATTTAGCCAACTTGTAGGTTGCCATTGGGTATGCCGCTAGTATTAGGGGGAGGGGAACATTAGGCTTGTGAATTTTGGGAAGGCCATACATAAGTCCGGGATTGGAGCCAGAGGAGAAAAGTTGTTTATAAGTTCCTTCATCAATGATATTAAGAGTTTTAAGTGTAGAAAGCAAACGATTGACTTTATCATCCAGAATTTGGGAAAGTTTCGAGGGATCGTTGTTGAGAAGTTTAAATTTAGATGAATCTGAGAGGATGTTATTCATTTTGTTAATGTAATCAAATTTGTTGAGAATCACAACACCGCTACCTTTATCAGGCCGGGTGACAAAAATATCAGGATTGTTTCCGAGGTCACGAAGAAGCTGGAAATCATTCTTTTGTATGAAAAGGTAACTAAATCGAAGATTTTTCATTTTTATGTAAAATTCATTTTTAAGTAGGGAAAAAGATGATTTGAGATGTTGAAAGTTCCAAAGTATAGGAAGAGGTTGTAAATCATAAATGAATTTTTCAAAAAACTGGAAGTAGTTTGGGAATTTGTGAGAAAAAAACAGGTAACTTAAATTGAAGACCAAGTGAGAGAAGATTATAAATTATTGCCACGAGAATCTTTTCTTCTCTCATTTGGTTTTCAATTTAAGTTATCTGTTTTTTCTCACAAATTCCCAAACTACTTCCAGTAGGTGTTCGAAATTCCGCTCATCTGCTGCGATGCATGCGTGGAGGCGCCGACGGAATGATTGCTGAACTCGTGCGAAGACACCAGGAGTTTCAGCAATCCTTGCACAGGCATCATTAATCCTGCCGATAAGTTTTTCTTCGAGCGGAACTGGTGCTTCGTACACTAAACTCTTTAGGTGTCCCCAAAGGTAGAAAACTATGGGTGTCATGTCAGGAGACCTGGGTGGCCAAGAGATTGGTCCGCCACGACCAATCTAGCGGTTGAGATACCAATCATCCAATAACTTCCTAACAGCAATCGTGAAGTGTGCCGGTGCACCCTCTTGTTGGAACCACATTACTCTGAGAATCGTCAGGGGAACATTTTCTAACAACCCGGGTAGTATTTCATCAAGAAACGCCCAGTAATTGCGTCCAGTGAGTCTTTCTGGCAGGACGTAGGGGCCGATGAGATAGTTGTCAATAATGCCCGGCCAAACATTTACGAAGAATCTCTCTTGGTGACTGCTTCCCTGTGTACAATGTGGATTGATGTGGGACCACAAATGCAGATTATGCGTGTTGAATATTCCCTCTCGCGTGAATGTTGCTTCATCCATGAAAAGAATTTTTGATGCAAAATCGGTTTCTTGTCCTTTTTGTAAAAAAACACGTGGCAAGTTGAACACGCCGCGGATAATCGTCAGCATTTAAGCTCTGAACACACTGAATGTGAAATGAATGTTGAAGGTTGTCGTGCAGCACGTGCCACACCGTACTGTGACTTGCAGGAAAAACATTTGCTGCAGCGCGTGTGCTTGTTGTTTGATCATTATGAAAATGTTGAAGTATGTCGTCCTCCATTTGAGGGTCTCTTAAACTCTAGGGCGGCCTGCATCAGGTCTTGCAACGCGGAATGATCCGGTTTCACGAAGTCTCCTATGTATGGCTTCAAATGTTTGATGCACAGGCACATTTCTATTGGGATATCTTTCACTGTACAATCGCGCAGCCTTCCGAGAATTGTCGTTTGCCATACCATAAATTAAGTGCATATCTGCAAGTTCACTATTCGGTAGTTGGTCCATTGCCGTTTACTGCCCAGTGTAAACTACTGCCACGGGGGCATCTGTATCTTCGCTGTCGAGTGCAGTAGCCTGCCAACCAAGAACTTAGATGCAAAGGTGAACAGTTCAATTAAATCGTACTTTAACATTTCAAGTCTTCGTAACTTTTAAACTAAACATTTTTGGATACCCCTCCAGAGTAAATTATGCTTATTTAACCTGAACGAACCTTAGGTTGAAGTTTGTTCAAGGAATTCTGAAACACCCTATATATATATATATATATATATATATATATATATATATATATATATATATATATATATATATATATATATATATATATATATATATATATATATATATATATATATATTAGCCCCGGGGTAAATATTTTCCCTGGTCTATTTTCCTTAAATCCAGTCCTATCCTTCTTGCTCAAATTAGACTTATCAGAGGTCATAAAAAAATCGAATCTTATTAAGAAAACATTGCTTTGTATAAATACGGTGTCTCTCTATTTTATAAGCTGTCGGGAATAGATGATAATACCACTATGAGGTTGAGCACGAGGTCAAGCAACGCAGAGCAAAGTCGTGTGAACCGTGAGAAAATCGAGCCGCTTCCACCGATAAGGCAGGAGCAAGAATTCCAAGCGAGGGGCGCAAGAAGACGCTGCCCGCCTCTCCATGCGATATCAAGAAACCCCGCTGGAGTTTATCCCTATTCCCCAGTTTAGTGTTTAGTAAGGGAGAGGTCCCTCTTTGGCCTGAGGCATTTTCGCTTCCTGCCGGCCCATATATAATGCTAGACACAGCCGGGAAAAAGCAGAATAGGCCTGCCTTTCTGGACGAGACACGTCGTTTTCTCTATTAAGCTCCGTTCCCCCTTTTACAGCTCGAAGGCAAGAATTCTCACCGAGATAATTTAACCCCAGTCAATAGGCTATCCTTGGATTCGGTTGTAACATCGCCTGGCGCACGTACTCCTTCGAATTCACTCCTCGAGGTTAAACTCCATTATTACGATTTACTCGTTCAATCCCCTTTCCCCCTCCCCGCGTCGTATTATAAGGTCTCAACCCTAAAGCTAGGTTTCAGCAACTCAATTGTGGTTTCTTGACCATTCAACCCGGAGAGTGTGTGTTCGTATATTGGCTCAACAGCAGCCAATCGTGGGCAATATTTTCCATTTGTATATATCGTGTGACTATTGTAATTATTAAAGATTATTTTGGTTCCCTCCTTTCCATAGCCCCAGAGCCCCGCAGCCTTGTTTATTATTCTAACGGCCAATTGCACTCGATTATGTAGATATATTCTTCCATGCACTGGTTTGGGTTGCCTGTTCCCCACTACTTCGCTTCACCCTCGTCTGCCGCTGCTGGGAGACGAGCGAAGGTCACTCAATTGATCCTGATGGCCCACACCGCCAAATATGTATAATATATATATATATACATATATATATATATATATATATATATATATATATATATATATATATATATATTCCTATTTTGTTGAAGACCATTGTGTATTTTGCCTCAATTAATTTCCTTTGGCAACTTTCTCTTCTTCTAACTATATTTTTTATTCCATCTTGTGGATGGTGGATCACTTGTCCAGTATTTATCTCTTTTTTAAATGAATGTGTTTCGTATAAAACAAACTAAATTGCTAAGCTTTCGATCTTATTCGAGCATTTTCAGAGCGTTTTGAAATGTTCTTGCCTCCTTTACCGAGTGGAGTGAGGATCTGACAGAATGAAAGAAATTAATTAATTATATGAAAGTGATGAAATGCGTGGTAGGTTTTCCTAAGTGTAAAAATGTTTACTAGGTTGCCCTGGTGTTAGGGCATCACTAGTATGCTTTCTTCTTTTTTGTTTCAAAAAATTTATTCCCTGTCAATAATGTTGCTGACCGTCGATGACTGTCAGGTTCTTCTATTGTATATATATATATATATATATATATATATATATATATATATTTGATTTGATGTGATTAATATGTTCCTCCGTCGTGGCTTTAAAGCCTTTCAATTGGTTTTTATTCTGCTAATTATCTCTTGTTTTATTGTATTTAGTTATTCATTTATTATTTTCAGTTTAAATCTTAGTTTGAGCACTTCACCTCTTTTTGTTAAAGTTTATTCCTTCTTATACTTCCTTCTTCTCTTCTTTTGTGTTAGTTAAATTTTGATTTTAATTTGGGCACTTCGCTTCTTTTTGTTAAAGTTAATGGTCTTTGATTTGAATTTGATTTTAATTAAATTTGAATTATGATTTGAATTTGGGCAATTCGCCTCTTTTTATTAAAGTTAATTTTCTTTTGTACATTGCTAGGTGTAAATAGTTATTATATTCTCTCTCGCACAGGTTCTTCCGCTGGGGAATAGAGATGTTCTTTCTACTGCGCGTATTCTGTATACCGGTATTTCGTGGTCGACTTTGTCCCAAGTCTTTCTCCCTAGCCTTTGGATCTCCATATTGATCGGTTTTAGTCCGATTCTTTCATGTAGGACCGATTGTTGAATACGGTCGATCTTTTTCGTGCCAGTTATAAGCAGTGTGACTTTGTTCTGTACCCTCTGCATCGTCCTGAGAGAGGTACAGCTTACCATCTGCGTGATCACAGCCGGGTGCACCAGGACGGAGCGTACCAGGGCCATGTATAGCTTTGTCTTGTTTGGCACGTTGAGGCTTCGGAAACGGTTCAGTTTCTTCAGCTCTCTTTTGGGCAGAGAGACTGTTTTTTAAGGGGGCCTTGTATCCTGATTTATAGACTCGTAAGCCCAGGAAAGTTCCCTCGTTTGAGTACAGATAAATTTCGTTTTCGACGAGGAAGTCGTCTACTTTCCGACGGTTCATTTGAATTATAGTGAACTTTTGGCGGTTGGTCTTTATTTTCCATTTTTTTCATAGCGATTGATGTTATCAATTCCGGCAGCTGTCGCTCTTACTTGACTTCCAGCGTTCCTGAATGGACTTAGGACGATTTGAGTTATGTCATCTGAGTATTGCAGATGCATCGAATCGTACCTCACTGGAGCAGGGAGGTCAATTGTGTACACGAGGTGACACAAAGGACTCAGACAGCTGCCTTGTGGAACTCCCGCCTTGAGTTCGAATTCGGGTCCTTGCAGCCCTCGATCGCGATTTGGGCTCTCCTATCCGTGACATAGTTACAAAGGACCCTTTCTAGGATTGGGTTTAGCTAGAGGTTGAGGATCTTGAATTGTAGCCTTCTCAGCCATACCTTATCGAAGGCCTTCTTTACATCCCGCAGCACCACGTCTGCGTACTTTCTCTCAGCTTTGCTGCATGCGAGTTGTTCCGTTAGGAGGGTGAGGGCAGTTTCCGTTCCTCATCCCCTGCGGAATCCGTGCTGCTGAGGATTTTGAGCTACTAGCTCGGTTAGTTGTTCTTGAAGCCTGTCAGCTAGGAGTTTCTCGTATACTTTCGCAACGAATTCCAGCAGGGCGATTGACCTATAATTGACCATTTGATCAGGGGATTTACCTCCCTTGGGTATGAAGATTATTTTAGCGATCTTAAAACCCTCAGGGAAGTAACCCGATTTCAGGGAAGCGTTGTAAACGTTTGTAATTCCCTGAATGATCTGCTGTGGGGCATTTACCAAGTTGTTTCTGGTGATGCCCGTCCAGCCTGGTTCCTTTTGTTCAAAGGTTCTTACAATGGCCATAACCTCCTCTGGTGTTATGGGACAGTCATGGTCCGACATCTCACTGCCTTCGTCTACTTGATGTTGTGGGTGCGTTCGGTGCATAACCTGATTCAGTTCTTCGATCAGTTGACCTTCGAATTTCTGGTCGAACTCTTCATTGTCTTCTGGGATGATCCTGAAGACGTTTTTCCAGAAATTCCTGAATCTGTTTTCTAGAACCGCCGGGTCCTCTATATAATATCCGTTCTGCTTTATTCGAGCCTTAGTTCTTGCGGTTAGTCCCTTTAGGTTCTTGACTTGACGCCAGAATTTAGCCGGGTTGAGCTCGCTATCGACTTTGGCTATCAGGCTGTTCCATATTTCCTCCTGTTGGAGGTTGATAGCCTCTTTTAGCTCGGTGCTTAGGCGCCGAAGGAGCGAGCTTCTTTCCCTGTCAAGACCTTCCCGTCTTATCTCTTCGTACACTTCCCTGTGAACACGTCTATTATGGATGTAGTTATCCTCTCCAGTTCCCCGTCTATCTCCTCCAATGCCGCGTCGCTCAGGTCAGCTGGGGCGTATTACGATTTTTAAGGGGTCTTTATTCCGCCTTAGTTAAACGTAACGTTAGAGAAAATGGGCCACTCCTGTGAATGTAATTTTAAAATAGTTTTAATGTGCGATTCCAGATTGTCGCTTGACTGTTGATGGCCAACTTATCTTCATTTATTAATATGGCTTCTAAGATGTTCAGCCTAGCTTTATTGACCTCTTTTCTTCTAATAAGAGTGTTATCAACGAGCATATCTCTCGTTAAGTTAATATTATGGATACTCTCCATATAATTCTTAAGCCCTCTGCCATCAACAGTCAAGCGACAAGCTGGAATCGCTCATTAAATCCATTTTAAAATTCCAGATCCTCACTCCACTTATTACATCGGTAAAGGTATCAAGAACATTTCAAAACAATCCGAAGATGATCGAAACACATTCATTTAAAAATGAGATGAATACTGGACAAGTGATCCACCATCTACAAGATGGAATAAAAAAGATAGTTAGAAGAAGAGAAAGTTGCCAAAGGAAATTAATTAAAGCAAAATACACAATGGTCTTCAACAAAATTTGCATTCAGGAAAGACTGCTACCCAACTACACTAATATATATATATATATATATATATATATATATATATATATATATATATATATATATATATATATGTATATAATAGTGAAACCACTGTATAGGAGGCAAACATTGGCCCTTGTTTTCTAGTTAACTAATCAAAATTTAAATTAGTTACC
Organism: Ceratothoa steindachneri; assembly: GCA_963969495.1. Taxonomy (NCBI): domain Eukaryota; kingdom Metazoa; phylum Arthropoda; class Malacostraca; order Isopoda; family Cymothoidae; genus Ceratothoa; species Ceratothoa steindachneri. The sequence goes on from OZ018317.1 coordinate 190,143,822, forward strand.
TGTATAGTTTAAATTTTCTATTTTAAACGTAAAAAACCCTTATGTTTATAGATAACAATTACATTTGTTTGCCTTTCTAAAATTAGTATTTTATAATCGAGATAATATAGATTCTTTTTATACATTTCTAAAATTACTTGAGGCACATATTCTCAGGTATTTTAAATATGATGCAGAAATAGAAGGGAAGATTTTCTACATATGATGCTGGAAAACTCTTTATTTTTAAAAAGTACTTCGCAAATTTGAGTTAAAATTATACCATTAATTCCCCGCTTCGAAGAAATGAATAATTGCTCAAAATAATGGGAGTAATAAGCTGTGTGCATTTGATCACAATGTAAAAGGTAAAGGTTAGAAATATTGTTAATAATTCAACGTTAAATCAGATTGAGGGAATCATATGGTTGCGTTGCCTAGGATTTCCAGACATTCGAAGATCAGTGCAGACCTTCGAAACGGGATTCCGGGGACTCCTTCCCCGAGAGAGTTAAAAAACAAAACAGGTAAATATGAAATTTTTAAGAAAGTTGAGATGAATACTGTAATCTTAGGTTCTCAAACTAAGGTCCAGGGACAACCATAGGTTCTTTATAGGGTTCCCGACCCTTCCCCCAATTAGAAAGTTCATGAATTGTTAAGCTCCTGCATTACTTCAACTAAATCTCTCTCCTTCTCTCTCTCTCTCTCTCTCACACACACACACACATACACACATACTTCCATTTCAAGTTTAGTAGGAATGCCTTTATCCTTTATTTTGCTTGTCAAGCCGATCTGAATAACTGCTTGAAGTTTCTTGCCTTTTGCTCAGAGCGTATCGCATTTGTCACCCTGGTTGATTGCAGGATAAAATTAACACAAACATCCTTACTTTTATCAAACTACATTACCCCCATTTCGTTATCTAAATACATCATTATATAACCAGATCCATTTTCTACTCACTACATCTAATTCTCCCCAATTAACACACCAGAAACTTAACCGAACCAAGCAAATATTAACGTTAGCTTTAAATATAAACATACAATGCAAATTTATTTGCCTCCCAAATGACTAACAGATAAATAAAAGTGGGTATATTATGTACAATGTAAAGGCTTTAATAAATTATAGATATAAGAACATAATATATCATGAGAACAAAAAGGAGTCTAGAAAGGGCTCATTAATAGCCTTGTAGTGGTTTCACCCCTGCAAATTGTATATACATTTCCCCCAAAAAATATGTATATATATAGTTATATCAGGAAATGTATAAAATGGCAACGTTTCCTTTCACCAAGCGCACGCAAATACAGCAAGTGTCCCATTTCAATTGTGCCCCCGCTATTAACAGACCCCAAGATTCACGTTAACCATTAGCATAGATTTTTCCTTCACCCTAAATCATTATCATAGAATTTCCTACACCCCAGAACTAATTATCATATAACTTTCGTTTGCCCTAGAATTAATTTATCTCACACTATTTATACATTATAAATTTCGCCTTACCCTCAATAATCAATCGCCCATTGTTCTATTTAATAATTGTCACCATCTTCATCACCATTTTTAAGTCCCCCCCTCTTAAGTACATTTTCTATTCATTGATCAGACGTTGCCTGTTTTCATAACACCAAAATTGTCGTACTGCAAATTCATAATTTTGTGATAAAGGATCTATAACTTACGCTCTCCCCATACTATATTACCTCAACTTATATATATATATATATATATATATATATATATATATATATATATATATATATATATATATATATATATATATATATATATATATATATTAAAATATTATTTCTCAAATAAATATATTGTTAAAACTTATAATTAATATCCCTCCATTCAACTTTCAATATCAATTCATTGCCAAAGTAATTTCTTACGTTGGTTGGTGCCCTCAGACTCGCTAGGCTAATTACCATTAAAAACGTTCAACTTATTATTATTATTAACCACATTATAAGCTACACACATACCGCTTTAGCCTACACCTCGCATCCCCTATATTGGTGAAAGGTACATATTTCCTACGAGAATAAAAGAACACAAATGCGCCATACGTCATTGCAGCCACTTTTGAGCTTGTTCTTACATCTTTCATGAAAAAAATGCAATATATTTCGAAAATCCTGCAATAATTCACAAAACTAGCAATTATTTTCACAAACGAATAAATGAATCGGCTCTCATTAAGGAAATCCGCAACTTTGATTTATCTAATGGTCATCTCAACTCCAACCTTTTGATAAGTAAAGCCTTAATTCTAGCTCATTCTAAAGATGAGAATCTTAATCTTTTCATTACTTTGTTTGAGACTGATGATGGCGGATGTCTCCATCCATAGATTGAGGAACATGAGGGGCCTGGGCCCCCCACTTTTTGGACTGGGAGGGCCCCTCCACTTTTAAAGAATATAGCATCAGCTTCCATTTAGGAAAGCTTCATCACTCTGTCTGATCTAAGCAAAGTCCTCACCCCTGTTATCAGAGGGATATACAAAAATGTATCTAAACTTATACAGTTATATATGACAATCCCAATGTCTAATGCTACTGCAGAAAGATCTTTTTCATGCCTTAGACGGCTAAAGAACTACTTAAGAAACAGACTGACACAAGAGCAAGAGCACTTGAACCACAGGATGTTCTTGCATATCCACAAAGACTTGATTGATCAGGTTGATCTTGCCTTAGTGTGTCAAGAATTCATTACTGTCAATGATCGTAGGATTAAACTTTTGGGGGAAGAAATTTGTAAATACTTGCATTTAACATGGGTGTCATATTGAAAACATATACTCTTATAGAAGCTATAATACTGTTGTGTCTATCTATTCTATTCATAATTCAGTGAGTTTGTGAATCTCTGGTGGATTAAAGTTCTAAAATTTGGCTATTGTTGTTACATCGATGTCCTGTGTAGCTGTTATTCAAACATGCTCAGTTATGACTGGTCGCGCTGACCAGGTCGCCCCCCCCCCCTCACCCACTTTGAAAAAGGTTCCTCCAACCATGTCTCCATCGAAAACTGGTAATAGGAATAAAATTTTAATATTTAAATTATTGCAGGTTTATTAAAATGTGAGCATTTAAAACATGTAAAACAAAAAAAAAGCTGCCCACCTTTGCTGAATTCAAAATCGTGCTCTGGTTCTGTTCCCGTAGGAGGTGAGTTTCAGTTTCTAGAGCTTTACCATTCTATCAAAAGGGTAAAATAATGATGACGCATATGGGTTAAATTAATGATGTGTAATTCTAATTTATTTTGTAATATCTTTTGGTAAAAATAAATTTATGATTTTTTAAATTCAAGAAATGGATCTTTGCCCTAAAGCGTGCAACCATTGCTGATCTGCACCAAAGTTACATGAAATGCAAGGACATAATTACTAAAGGTATTGCATCAAGGAGACCCATCTCTAAAATCATTTTATTAACTTTAAGTGCATACTTAAAAATAATTGAAGTTGATTTTCAATTATTCTGTTCGGAACACCGTTGTTCACGAGGGTTTATTTTACGCAGGAGATCTCTTGACGGAAAAGTTCCCACGTAGAGCAGCATTTGTGTATTCGGCGGATGCATGAACCGATTAAACTTTTTTTTGTACCTCTCAATCATTTTTAAGTATGCTATTCAAAGATATGGATAAAATGAAAAGTAATCAGGAAGCAGTAAATAACATCAAACTATATTACATAAATCAGATGTGTACGGGCTATAAAATAGGCAAAAAAAAATCAAGGAGATTGTTAACAGTAACATGAAGGTTAAGAATCAAATGGACAAAATTCAACTTATTATATACTATAAAACGACAAAAGTAAACAATCACGTAATGAAAAACAACAGCTGCCAAAACTCCTCGAATCTAAAGTCAACCAACATAGTTTACGAGTTTAACTACCCCAATGAATACTGCAAGCTTCATAATAACTCAAAATATGTTGGCATGAAAACTACTACCCTTTCGAGGCGTTTAACCATGCATCTGCAAGGCGGAGGGCCCAAAAATCTTATGGAGAACGCACATAACATCAACCTAACTAGAGATATTCTAGTTGAAAACAACACAATTAAAAGAAAAGAGGGAAATAAAGCTAGGCTGAACATCTTAGAAGCCTTTTTTATAAACAAAGAAAAGCTGGCCCTCAACACCAAGGCTACGAGCTGGAATCAAACATTAAAGTTGTTTTAAAAATCCCGCTAACCGGATTGGCTCGTTTCCCTTGACATTACGCTCAAGCGAGGAGGAACAAATATCTCCTAAAACCGTTTTCTTTTCATTCTTATCAGTCAGACTTCAGATAAAACACGCATACTCATAAGATATTTTTCGCCGATAAAGGAGCCAGCCTATAAACGTGAATTTTTATTCACTTTTTCCTACGGAGATTTCAAGAATTAAATTAATAGAGCCTTGATTATTCGACATATTTCGAACTAAACTCCCCCCTTACCCCTCACTGAGGTAAGGGAGTTGAAATTAGCTGAACTGCTATTCATCTAGCCTCATCCCAACTATGCCGTTCTCTATGATAGACATAATTGGGGGCACCGAGGAAAGCAGGATTGAGGAGTAGCCCACTGTGGAACTCGGCGTCAGAAGTTCCCGGACAAGGGGCAGGACTGTAACTTCAGGGGGGGATAGCCCCCTCCCTATACCCTGGGAGCCCAATGAAGACCATAGAGGGAAGTAACACCCATCTTTATGTATGCCGGCTGCAGTTCTGATACCCAAACCCTCGAGTGGCGACACCCCCAGTTAGCGATTGTTGATTCTACGCTAACCAACAAAAAATAGCCATACAATCACACCTCATGAGGGCCCCCCGTGTTCACCCATCATCATCTCATCCCCCCATCCGGCAATTCACGCTCATGGAAGCTCGCTTAGAACGGGAAGGGGATTGCCCCCCTCAAGTGCTCTATTACAAAGAGAAGAATTTGGACCCACAAAGGAGGTCACAAGGATTAGGTTTATAGTATCAGCTATATTTCACGAAGAAGGAGCGACCCTACAGTGGTTAACCGCCCCAAAATGCCCCCTCTCGGACAATATAGCTCCAGCTGGGACCACCTGGGTCCCGCTGCGCACCATCAGTGATCACACCAGACCGAACAGAGACAAGGTCTTTGAGGTCGTCTATGGGCGACTTAAAATACCCATGATCAGGCTTCTAGAGGTTCCCATGGGCTATGTCGCTATATGCAAAACAGAGAAAGATGTGGAGATCATGACGAAACAAGCAGCGATCGAGGTCCTTCGTGAGATTGGCCTGCAACTAGAAATCCCCCCGTAGATCCAAACGCACAGGAGCCTGATCTGCAGGAGATTAGACCCCTGGATTGGGGAGCATTCTAAGGAGGAAATCAAAGAAAAAATCATCAAAATCCAACAATGGGCGAAAGTCATGGAGATTGTCAAACTCAAGAACAAAAGAGACAACTATGAATATTCCTACGTTTTCAAGACTATCTTTGGAGACACAGCCATGACCAAGAAAGTGAAAAAGTCTGGGCTCCTGCTTTTTAACGTCAGCAGGGAGCAGATTGAGAGGGAAGAGTTCAACCCTATCCAAGTCTGCTTCCGCTGCTATAAAATGGCAGCACACACTACATGAGAATGCCAAGTGCCCCAAGAGATATGTTCAAATTGCAGCGAACCTGGACACCACTGGAAGAACTGTCAGAGCCCTCGCGAGAAGTGCTCGAACTGCGGGCAAGGCCACCGATCCATGGTAATGGCCTGTCCTATGAAAAAGGAATTGATCAGGAGAAAACAACAACAAAGAAAAGAAGAGGCAACTAGAAAAGTTAATAAAACTTACGCTCAGGTCGCCAAGGCAGCTTAGTCCGAGACAAAGAGTAAGAAAACTTACCTCAAAATCCAGAAGGAGTAGTCTTCAAAAATATTGACATGAATCTTGTATGAACACGTCATAAATCTGACACAACTAGGCTTATTTGCAAGGGAGCTAAACCAATTGATCGCCAAAAACGGCATGAACCGGATGTGGTTCCCGGATGATCACCCTCAAGAGATGTCCTACAGCTACAAATGGTCCTAAACCAAATGTCAGAACAAACACAAGAAGAGAAAAAGCAGGAGGGAAAACCGAAAAAAACAGCACAAAAGACCAGATCCGAGAATAAAGGCAAGAGAGGAAGGGGGGGCTGCGGCCAAATTGGCAAACACCCCCAAACAAAAAATAAGGCCCAAAGGAAGAAGAAGAAGGAAGAAACGGAATCCGAAGATTCCACAGACACCTCTGGAGAAAAGAAAGCGGGAGGCCAAGAGACTTGTAGATGCCGACGAGATTAACCTCTCCATATACGCATCAGAGCAGTTTCCCTTCCTAAAAGACATAGATGCCAACAAAATATTCGTTAGGATAAAAAAGAAATCCTATAAGTGAGAGTTCGACGCACAGTACTAAGAAGAAATAGTTGAAGAGGCTCTCTTCAATCATAATGTTAAACTATGCAGCGATATATTTGAACAGATTGTATAAAAGAGCAAAAAATGTAACTTACTTTTATAAATTTTCACGTGAAAATTTCTTTATCTACTTCGTCGATTTTGGCTGTATAAGTGGCGGAGATGCGGTTTGATTTCCCTTGCTCCCTTTGGCCTATCAATGCGTGAGATCTTATCATATTTCCTCTTGTATTTTTTTCCTATTTGTTTATTTACTCTTTCCACAATTATTTTGTTCAATGATTTCATCCAACCTAGGTTTCATTGGTGTATCAATATCTTTGTAGGAGGACGACCTCGGATGACCACCTTAACCCCTCCCCCCCTTCCTTTAGAGCAGAGACCGCGTGGTCCAAAAACAAAATCCTAAGGAAAGACAATAACGAAGATTTTCACGTGGAAGTCGGTGAGGCACCTCACCAGCGTTTGTCTAAATCAGCCAATCCCCCCCCCTCACCCATGAACAGCAGACAAATTCATCCTCCACTAGACAGGAGCCTCCAGTAAACCCCATGCCTCGAGGCCAGAGTTGGCGCCACACGAGCATCTTTTCAAACCCTTATCTGAAACAGAGCTAATTCGTTCGGGGCCTGGATTTACCTTGAAACAGCAGCCGTGCCCGGAGGCCTTTTAGCCACTTAGCCGGCTGAGTATATATATTCAGGGTCCCCCGTTACTCGGAGGAGATTACAGCTTACGTCCCTCGAAGATACGTCCTCTTTTCGTCTCGAGTCAAGCCCCTGAAGTCTGAAGGTTTCGTACCCTAGATCACCACCGTGAACTTTTGACCATCCTCTATAGACAAGTTCGTGAATCAGTTTCTTCGAAGAGTTTGTGCGACATACTCCTCTCATCCCGTTCACGAAAGTACATCGCTCCGTTTGAATGCACTTCCCTAAGTCTAAGTGTATCTCGCTACTCCACCCACGAGTAATTCACCTTGCTCCGACCTCACCTCGCTCTTCCTCAAGGTAATCAACTCCCATTGCAAGATCTCATCGCCGCGCTGCAAGATATTCTCATCCCGTGCAATCCTAGTCATGGTTGCGTCACCACTTCCCCCTTCCTTGAGAAACTAGTCAACAAGGTAAAAGTCCTTCCGCCTATTTTTTAAATTACCCCTAGAGCTTATTCCCCGCTGTCCATAATTTGTTAATTACCGAATCTCATTTTCATTTCCCTATTGCATTAGTCCATGTCCGATCTTGACCCGAGTATATATTTTTGTGTTTACCTTTTGTTATTGTAATTAAATCATTTATTTTAGGGTAGTCTCTTTAAATAACCTTGAATGAATCCTGGCATTTTACGAACCCTTTAAGGCCAACCTCACGCACTCGCTTACGCCTCCTTTTGTTTAAGCCTCCCATTCAACTGGAGCGAGGCCTACCTCCCCACTCTTCCTTCACGCCAGGCCTTTCAAGCAATCTTTCTTTTCGACATATATATATATATATATATATATATATATATATATATATATATATATATATATATATATATATCCGAGGTTTTCTGAACATCGATATGATTTTAAACATATTCCTATTAGTACTTATTTTTCATTTTCTTTCTTAATCGTTAATCCTTCTTATTTCTTCTGCTGTGAAGCTTGCTTGGATATTCACGTCCTTGTATAGGCATACGACGATTTGCGTGACGTCATCAGCGAACTGGATGTTGAGGCACCTTTCAGCGAGAGGAAATGGGATGTCTGAGGTCTACACTGAGTATAACGATGGACTTCAGACACGCTCCCTGCGGAAGGCTAGCCTCTAGCTTGAACTTTTCTTCTTGATGATTCCAGATTTCAATGTATGCGTGCCGTTCCATGACATAGTCGCCGAATAGTCTTTGTACTTTATTGTTTATTAGTAATTGCAGGATTTTATATTGCAACTCCCCTTATCCAAACCTTCTCAAATGCCTTTAATATTTCCCTGCATACGATATCAACGCCAGCCTTTTGCTTCTTTGCTTTAGAAATTTTCTCCTGAATCCAAACTGATACAAAATTAGGAGATGATTTGGCTCCAGGTGTTTACTTAGCCGTTGATTAATTATTTTTTCCAATACCTTCCCGATGAAGTCAAGTAGTTCTCAACTTGAGTTGGTATTTTTCCCGGTTTGGTAATAAATATCATCTTTGCGACCTTTATTTAATTTGAGAAGTAGTCTTTGTTAAGACAATCATTTAGTACCATGGTTATTAGTTATTCCGTTTGATATGTTTTCGGGCGATTCCTCGTGATGCTTCTTAGTGAGTCCTGATCTTCCTGGTGCTTTATGCTTGAAGAGCGAAATTATGGTCTTCACCTCTTGCGTGATGATCTTTGCGTTGATACCGCCGTAGATATCTCTCCTTGCATCTACAAGGTCGTGGGGGTGCGTTTTATCAATTTCCTCGTTAAGTGAGTCTATGATGTTATGCTCGAAATCGATATCGAAATCTTCATTTTCCTCGGCGCTTATATCGAAAATGCTATTCTAATGTTCTCTGAATATCTAAACAATCCTATCCTCGTCTTCTATGCTTTTTCTTGATTGTCTTTTATTTTCATTTTTCTTGTTCCTGCTTTTCCTTTTATATAATTAAACTTTCTCCAAAATTCTTTAGAGGTGCGTCATTATCAATCATTCTTATTGTTTCGTTTCAGTGTTAATTTTATTTTTCTGTTATTTCCGCAGTCAGTTCTCTTTTTGCCCTCCTCATTTCTCTGTGTAGCTCCCACGTTGTGCCGTTCTTCCTTATTTCTTCCGATATTTCTACTAATATTATGTTCTTTTGCAACGTCCATGTAAAGTTCTTCATCATCTTCTAGCCATTTTAAGGTATCGCTATTTCGTCTGCTGCTTGCATTGAGCTCCTTATTTTTTTCCAATTCTGCATCTATATCTTCTAACGTTAATCCTTCTAGTGGTTCTCGTATATAAGTATTTAATTCTCTTCTGTCCGCTCTATGGTGCTTTAATTACCTTCTCGGGGATCTGATAGTGAGGATAGTCGCTGTGTGGTCTATACATGGTATAGTACGTAAGTTACTAGTCAGGTCCTAGTCGATGGCAGAGGCTTCTTGCCAACAGCGTTTCCAGGTGCCTTCATGCTCTGTTTTTATTTTTGCATACGGTTGCTTGACAATGGGCGTTTAGGTCGCCTATGAATTCACCGGGTTTTATTGTTAAAGATGTTAATAAAGTTGTTAATTCGTAAATGATTTCTCCTTAGCAGTTGAGATATCTTGGTTCTTATGATGTTCATTATCTCCATTCTAATTACCACGGCGATATAAGACTCGTCTAATTTTCTCGGCTTCTGTACTCGATGCCCTCCTTGCTCGCTATGAGAGGTCCATCGTGTAGTTTCCCTGTAGGGGGATCTGACGCCCTAGTTCGAAATTTTAATTTCGTCGTTATCAAGTTAATTCTGTGGTCCAAAATTAAGATGATGTCCGAATCTATTCTTTTGAAAATGTTGCCGTATATGTTTCTTTTCTTTCCATCCATTGGTATTTACTTGTAGTATTATAAGTTTTGTCTTGTCCATTGTCTTTGGGGTAATCCTTAGAGCGTTGCCGGTCCATTTGATCCTTGAATCCGTTATTATAAATATAGTTATTGTTTGCGTTTTTTGGTTGTTTTATTGATTTTATTCCGTGTCCATCTTTGTTCGTGGGTGGGGGTGTGGGGCTGGGGGAATTCTTACTCGGGGTCGGGTTCCTAGCCGATTTGGATTTCTTTCTCCTTTGTATTTTTCTTGTGATCCTTCTGAGTTCTTCTTCCAAAGATTCGGAACTCCCATCGGGGTCACTTATTCCAGTTTCCGTTATATTCTTCTTCCTGTGTCTTATTATTGGTGCCTACTTCTCTTCTCGGCATATTCAATATAGCAGATGAGTCGACTTAGTGTGGGATGTTAATTGGTTTCATCCCGTTACCCTTGAGCAATGCATTTAGTGTTTCTTGTCCCATGTTGTAGAGCATTCTGGGCATGTGTATGCATCACGCATGTATAGATTTTCGCATCCATGGTCGCCGATATGCTTGGAAGGGATTCTGATGCTTTCCCTGTCATGCCCTTTCTAGCTGCAGCAGCTCATGAGGTGTTTCCTTTGGCGTACTTTCTTTCTTGTGTTCCCTTTCCTTCTTCTTAATAAGTTCTTTCATTTTTGAACATAATATGGCCATCGTTCGATGGTTGCCCTTGCAGTTAATGCACGCACTTCTTCGTTGGATTAGCGCAGTTTCTGAAGGTGTGTCCTTCTGTGGCGTATTAAGAACATATTATTAGTTCTTTCTTGGGGATATTCATTGATGTGTGTTCCTCTACGGTGTAACATGTCAAGCACATTTGTATATTCACAAATAATTTGCTTTGTATGTTTGAAGGGAAAATTAACATACTGAATAAAAAAATACTTGTTCCTGAGCTTTAGCCGCCATTTATGTGTTCTCTCAAACTATGTACTTTAAATACATGAGTGTGATCTTTAAATGTGATCACCTCTTGTACTACAATCCAGCTTTTCCTTTCCATTATTTTCTGCGTAATTTCTTCACATGAATGAGCTCCTACCTATGTTTCAACATTTCTACAAACAAAGCCTCTGCGATCTATGGTGGGATCTTGGCTTAGAGGTCTATTTTCCTGAGTGTTTTGCTTCCTACCGTCGATAGCAGTTGCTCAACATCTTTTCCTTTTGGGCAACTCACCGTGAATCTATTTGGGGGCTCGATGCACTTTATAAGTGGAATTCCAAGATCCGAGAATATAGTCAATGCTCTTTGTTGCAGTGTTTTCTTATTCCCGTTGGCTATTAGTCGCAGTAGCAGTCATTTCAGTGAGTCAGGGAGGTCCATGTTCCTTTTCCAGTTACAGTGTGACCCACTGTGTGGGCCTCCTAATACTTGCGTGTGGAAAGGAAAGATTACTCTGCTCTTCAAGTGGCAGAGCCCTTCGATATAGCCTAATTCTATCTCGCCTACCTTTCAAAGTTCTCTCTCTCCTTGGTCATCCTACCTACCTCTATAAGTAATCCGCATTTGGGGTCGTCTCGTGGCTGAAAATCAGTCCGAAATTTCTGGCCCCTTAATGGGGTTTATTATACCCTAGTACCAACTGAAACTCAGACTTTGCCGATGACCAAGTTATGTAGTGCTAGTGAGAAAGAAGTTAGAGATAATAATTGTTTTAAAAAGATCAAAGAATTAGAGTTGGGAAAAAGCAGCCCCGGTTAAATTTCGGAAAATGCCTGCCCTCGAATTTCGTGAGCGCTTTGTTATAAATATCTCTATTATTATTTATTTTTTTTTTTAGAATATATATTGTATATCGAAGATGAACATTATACACCAGTTTCACTAATTAAGTCGGGCAAATTTCTAATTATGAGGTTATGACAAAAAATAGATTGGCTGCCATTTTGGAATCGCATCATATTATATTATATATAATTTTGAAGAGATATGGACATTGATATGGACATTTCATATTTATCAATTTTAAAGAAAATATGATTGATTTAAATAGCATTTAAAGGCAAGGTTTCCATGAATGATGAAGTCAAGCAACGCGGTATAAAAACTAGAGGCATAACGACATCTCGCAATTGCCTTTGAATTCGAATCTAATGATAGGCATTCTAATTAGGAATACTATGAGTTTATTTATAAATAGCTGGGGGTTAACCAGTATCGGGGCTTCATCCCCCTTTCTAAATTACCTTAAAAATTATATATAATACAATATGATGCGATTGTAATAGCCTACCCCCAAAAGGCACCTTTTTGGAATTTGCCCATGAAAAAACATTGTCTACATTAAAAAACAATTATTTTTAAACTCATTTATATATGAAAATTCGTGGGAAGGCATTTTCCAAAATTTTACCGAAGCCCCTTTAGGGAATGGGGTTCTCTCGCTAAGAAAGAACAGGAGAAATTGCCAATCAACCCTGTGAGTATATATAGCTCTTCTTATTCTTGTATTCTTCCTCCTTCTGTGCATGTGAGTAAACGACTCCTGACCTTATTGATGAAAGTGTTTTTCCCCCTTTTTTTTTACTTGTTCTTGGCCTTGCCTCCTTTATCGGTGAGTAACTTTTTCCAGAGCGTAAAATTCAGAGCTATATTTGGGATCAACACAGCGCAAACTACATGCCCCGTATTTGCGCACATCTAGGGATCAGCCACAAAACTGAAGCCTCACTCACTACTCCCGAATTCTCCCTATCCGATTACATTATGAAACCAGACATTCACACAAATCCACCTCAAACATCTTTTCAATGAAAGACATAACCAACGCCGAAAGCAAATTTCGAACACTGGAATTCCTTTACAATAAATTTACAAACCCCACTTTGAACTCGGACACAAGCTCCTTCACACTATTACTACACCTATAAACAACTACAAACCACACATGCCTAAACCACGCCCACCAGAACTAACCCATATCGTTCCCATGTTTTAACCTTTATCGCCATTTTGTACAGCGAAGACGCACAAAAAAGGTCAGTCTCAGGTTTTGTATTTTAAAAATAAACTTATTTCCTAGTCAATCTAGATTAAAATGCCTGCGTTTTAAGGATTTCACATTCTCCAATTGTTTTTTTTATTGCCGATCTTAAAAACAGTATTTATGTGCCATTTCCTTCTTAAAAGTCCACGAAAACCGATTCTATTATACTCAATTTGAATGCTTCCACTTCTTCTGCCTCACACTCCGCATATGATTTATTCTAATATTTATTCTACAATTTTTTTACGTATGTATATTTCTTATTTTAAGTTCTTAATCCTGAACTGTTGTCGTGGTCAAAGCAGTGAACTTTGTGTTGGCAAGAGGACTCGACCATCGCCAGTTCCGGGACCTGATTGCCGATGCCAATGCGAAGTATGGCGACCTTTTCTACTTCTGTGACGTGCGGTGGATCAGCCGCGGCTCTATGCTAAAGCGTGTCTTTGACCTCAGAAGGCAGATGTCAGAGATGTCTTCCAGTGGAGCTGAATTCTAACTGTTTTAGGATGCCATCTGGGTGGCCGATCTCGCTATATTCACGGACCTGACCACTAACTTGGACAGCCACAACCTTCAGCTCCAAGGCAGATATATCCTCGTCCCTGACATGATCTCGAAGGTTCGCACCTTCAAGATGAAGCTCAAGCTATTAGAGTCTCAGCTGGAAAAGAAACACTTCATCCATTTCCCGAAATTGGCATCAGTTAAGCCCACCAGCACAAAGAAATACATGGACGTCGTTAGGGACTTGAAGAAAAAAAATCGCCAGCCGTTTTATTGATGTATGCGGCTACACCACATAGCTGAAGCTGTTCTGCGCACCCTTCGACGCAGACCGAGAGTTTGCCTCCGCTGAGCTCCAGTGTTCCGACGAGCTGCGTTCAAACTTCAACGGATCCTTCCCACACAATTTCTGGCAGCCTCAAGTTTGCACACGTTAATTGCCGGCCATGGTACGGAACACAATGAAAGTATCGCGGATGTTGCGATCCACATAATTGTGCGAACAGCTATTTCGGCAAGATGAAACTGACATAATCGAAGACCAGTTCACAAATCATAGATGACCACTTGGACGACGTTCTCTCGCTGAGTGTTAGTTCCATTACCCCTGATTTTGATAAGCTTTGTGCTGATAAATGTCACCATCTGTCTCATTAATAAATTCTTTGACATTTTTTGTTCAGTATAATATGTGATTTTCAGAGTTTTTATTGGTGCGGCCCGCAGGCCATCTCAGAGGTGTCGATGCGGCCTGCGGTACTCTGCGTGTTGGGGGTCCTTGCTCTCGATCAAAGATTTTCAGCCAAAGCTCCGTGGCACATAAAGTCTGTGTACCGGGAAGGAACCGTGCGTGTCCCATATGAATTCTGAGGAGTGTCTCTCCTCCTATCCCAAATAAGGGTGTAGGATACTGTTTCGGGACTCCGCCAAGTCATACCGTTTTATCTTCTCCAATGTGTGAACCGAGTTGTTGTATAGAATGTTAGTGGCATAGGTAATGAAAGGAGAGGTGAACGGTAGCCATTGTGTTTAAACCAGATTCAATTTAGATGTTTGCCCTATGTAAGACAATCATAAAAGGGAATGTAGTTTCTGTGGCACGGAGTGAACGGGTTGAAATCAGGTGGCACCATGGCGGTAGAGGTAAAGAGTGTATGGAAGTGTTTTTGAGTGAGCGGTAGGATGCAATGGTTGGGTATAAATGTGTGAGTTCGAGAATTATATCGAGTAAGTTGAAATTTTAAGGGTGAAACTGTGCGTGGTTGAAGTATACGGACCTTGTAATGGTAGAAGTAAATCGGAGATAGAGAGATCTAAAATGATTTGGGATGAGTGCTGGATGGAATGGAGAATGAGTATTGGTTGATGAGTGTAGGAGATATGAATGGAGGAAGAGGTGACAGAATGAGAGATATGATAACTCAAGCTTTTGGGAAACCAAGAAAAAGTGAAAATAGAGAGCCAGTGGAGAGGTTTTGTGCTGAAAGAAACTTGGGTCTAGAAAATGCATTCTTTCTGCACAAGGATGTGCATAAATACACAAAAGGTATGATTGATCTGTGCCCATTATCAAAGAATATGTATTTGCGCTGTAAGGTTTAACTGGTTTGTGTATGAGTAAAATATGTGAGTATGGTTAGGTGAAGAGAAAATAAAGAGTGAAAGTTGGTCGAATCAGGAGAGAGAGGAAAAGAGGAGAGGAGCGCCGATTACGCGAGAAATCTTGATAGGATGAAAGAGAAAGTAATTGTGAAGATGGTATAACCGGTGTAATGAGTATGTTTGCCTAGGTAAACTCAATCCTTAGCATGCATTAAATTTAGATTTGATTGAATTGAATTTGGAGGGAAAAATATATATATATATATATATATATATATATATATATATATATATATATATATATATATATATATATATATATATATATATATATATATATATATATATATATATATATATATATATATATATATATATATATATATATATATATTGTTGAAGACCATTGTGTATTTTGCCTTAATTAATTTCCTTTGGCAACTTTCTCTTCTTATAACTATCTTTTTTATTCCATCTTGTAGATGGTGGATTATTTTTTCAGTATTCATCTCTTATTTAAATGAATGTGTTTCGTAAAAAACAAATTAAATTGCTAAGCTTTCGATCGTATTCGATCTTTTTCGGAGCGTTTAGAAATGTTCTTGCCTCCTTTACTGATGTAATGAATGGAGTGAGGATCTGGCAGAAAGTAAAGTGAAAGAAGTTGAAGTTGAAGTTGATGTAAGAAGAATGAAATGTGTAGTAGGTATATAAGGATAAAAAGAGGTTTGAGAATTGCCCTGGTGTAGAGGGCTCTTCACAGGTTTGTCTATTATTTTTACCATTTATTTCTTCTCTTTATTTGTTGCTATTATTTGTCTTTATCATTTTATATATTTAATTATATGTATTTGTTTTTATTATATTTATTCTTTTTTATTTATTTATTTTTATTTTGTATTTTTTATTTTATTTTTTTTTTAACTATAATTAGGTAAATAAATAAATATTTTTACTATTTCCTCCGTCGTGGCTTTCAAGCCTTTCAAGTATAATGTTTGCTTTTGGTTTCTTGTTATATATTGTAATTTTAGATTTAATAAATGTCTTGCCGGGGTTATTTGATCTGTATAGTAGGTTGTCATGGTTGGGTTCTATGGGCACTACGCCTCTTTTACTCTTCGCTTTCTTCTCTTGTTCTTATGATTTATGATGTATTAATATCATACGGTTAAGTATAGAGACCAACTTGTTGATCTCGGGAGCATTTTCTTCCACTTGGGAAGAGGGATTTTCTTTTCACACGATCTCTGACTGCTCTGGGTATGTCCAGGTTTTGATTTATATTCGGGAGTATTTCTTCTTCGATTTTGTCCCAGGTCTTTCTCCCTAGCCTTTGAAGTTCTACATTCAGAGGGGTTAGCCCTGCTCTTTCGTGCAGTACTGTCTGCTGAATGTAGTCCGTCCTTTTTGCTCCAGCTATAAGCAGGGCTGCTTTGTTCTGCACTCTCTGCATCTGTCTGAGAGAGCTGGAACTCACAGCCTGCATGACCACTGCCAGGTACACTAATGTTGAGCGCACCAGAGCAGTTTATAACTTTTTAAGGTTCTTGGAGCTGAGGTTTTTAAACCTATACAGTTTGCCAAGCTGTATTTTGGCTAGGGAGATTCTGTCATTAATGTGACCTTTATACCCTTTGGAGGTAAGTTGTAGACCCAGGACTATTCCTCTGTTACCATATGGGTAAACATCACCATTCACTCTGACATCCACATGTTTGCGGCGGTTAACTGGTAGGATTTGGAACTTTTGGCGGTTGGTCTTGATCTTCCACTTTCGTTCATATCGATTGATGTTGTCGATTTCGATGGCTGTCTGCCTTGCTTGGTATCCGGCGTGCTTGTAATAGCTGGGGACGATTTGCGTGATGTCATCTGCAAACTGCAGGTACATCGCTTCCTCCCCTACCGGATCAGGTAAGTCCAGTGTGTACAGAAGGTACAGCAGCGGACTCAGACAGCCACCCTGTGGAACACCCGCCTCAAGTTGAAACTCGGGTCCTCTGTAGCCCTCGATCGAAATTCGGGCTTTTCTACGCATGATGTAGTCGCAGAGGACCCTTTCCAGGGTAGGGTTCAGCTGGAGGCTTAGGATCTTGTGTTGTAAGCCTCGAAGCCAAACCTTATCGAAGGCCTTTTGCACATCTCGCATCACCACGTCTACGTATTTCTTCTCAGCTTTACATCGGGCAAGCTTTTCAGTGAGAAGGGCAAGGGCAGTATCCGTCCCCCTTCTCTTGCGAAACCCGTGTTGCTGAGAGCTGTGGGCTTCTAGCTCGGTTAGTTGATCTTGTAACCTGTTAGCCAGAAGCTTTTCGTAGACTTTACCTATAATCTCCAGGAGGGATATTGGCCTGTAGTCCACCAGTTGATCAGGCTTCCTCCCTTTGGGTATAAAGATGATTTTAGCTATCTTTAGCCCGTCTGGGAAGTAGCCCGTATTCAGGGAAGCATTGAAGATGTTGGTGATTCCCTGAATGATCGGCCGGGGGGCATGTACCAAATTATTTCTGGTGATGCCCGTCCAGCCTGGTGCCTTCTGTTTGAAGGTTTTAATGACTGCCATGACCTCTTCCGGTGTAGTTAGCCGGCCATGGTCTACCAAATTCCTCCCTTCGTCGACATAGGCATGTGGTAGTGTTCAATGCACATTCTGATTCAGTTCTTCCATCAGTTGGCCTTCGAATTCCTGGTCGAATTCCGCATTTTCCTCTGGTGTTATCCTGAAGATATTTTGCCAGAAGATGCGGAATCTTTCCTCCAAATCCGCCGGGTCTTCCAAGTAGTCATCACCCTCCTTAATGAGGGTCTTTTCTCTACTTGTAAGACCTTTCAACTTGTTCACAAGCCGCCAAGACACATTGGGTCGAACCTCGCTGTCAACTTTTTCAATCAGACTGTCCCAGACTTCAGCCTGTTGCTGGTTGATAGCCTGCTTAAGCTCTTCACTCAGGCATCTTAGCAGCGTTGTTCTTTCCCGATTAACACCCTCTCTCCTCGTTTCCTCATACACCTCCCTGTGCACTCTAGCGATCTCTCTCATTTCCTCGGACCATCTGGGTTGGGGGAGAGTTTTGTACCTTTTCATCGGTACACTCTCGCGATCTGCTTCGATGATGCGGGCAGTAATCGCTTCCAACTCCTCGTCGATCCTCTCCAGATTCGCCCCGTTGAGGCCCACTGGTACATAGCTGGCAAGGGTTTCCTTGTAGCGTTCCCAGTTGGCCGAAGCATAGCTTTTCCGAAGCGGTATTGGGAGCTGAATTGGTGCAAGAGAAATGGTCGTCAAGATCGGTATGTGATCGCTGGGTACTGTCGGGCCCTGCTCACTACGGTAATTGAAAGGGAAGCCATCACTTGTCATGATTATGTCAGGTTTCGTAGCGGACCTTACGGTGAAATAGGTCGGAAAATCCGGTCCTATACGCTGAATGTTTTTCCTTCTCATAATCATTTCCAAGTTGTGACCTCTTTCGTTTGTGTTCCCGTAGCCAGCCGTTCGGCATCTGGCGTTGAGGTCTCCCCCAAGGAAAACCATCCGGCCGTGGACAAACAGGGTGTAGAAGTTCGTCAGAGGGAGGTATCTGCGTCGAGGTGGTTGGTATGCCGCCGCTATTATGAGCTTGCCTACTAATGTATGCAGCTCTACCGCCACGAAGGATTCGTCCATATCTGGAAGACGTTTGAACGACAGGTTCCTTCTGACGGCAATGGCAACACCGTCATACCTCTCTTGAGAATGGTTCTTAGATATCACTCTGTAGCCTGGTATCTTCAACTGCTTACTGGTCGTATCGATACCATGCTCAGTGATCAGTATGATGTCGGGATCTAGCACACGGAATATGTTGCCGTACGCCGTGGCTTTTCCCTCCCATCCATTACTGTTGAGCGTTAATATCTTTAACCTGTTGTTTTGGTTTTCCATTCTCTGTTCTGGCTTGTGTGGATGTCTTTAGTGTTTACGGGTGGTTGATTTCCTTTTCCCGTTTCTCTTTTTCTTAAATTCTGCCTGGGATAATTCAACAAAGGTTTCGCGGTGGAAGGCAATACATTGACTATGTAAGGCTTCTTCCACCGTTTCTTCTTCGCATTGGGCATCGTAGTCCCATTTGTAGTACTTCTTCTTTATTCCTACATTGATTTTGTTTAAATCCCCGTCCTTCGGGAAGGGGAATTGCTCCGAGGCGTATAGATATAGATTAATCCTATCCGCGTCGATCTTCTTGTTTTTTGCCTTCTTCGTTTTTGTGGCTTTTGCTTCGCAAACAGAACCCTCTGAGTCCGAGGAGTCCGTGGTATCGGGTGTCTCCTCCTCTTTCGTGTTCTCCACGCTTTGTGCCTTTGACTGGACTGTCTTGGTGGCAGCGACTCTTTCTTTCTTGGCCTCGATCCTGGGATCTGGCCGTCTTGCCTCCTTGTTGCTCCGTTTCTCTGTCTCTTCTTTCTTGTTGTCCGAATCTTTTGGGACCATTTGTAGCTGGATAACGTCCCCCGATGGTGGGTTCTCGGGGAACCACATCTCACTCACACCATTTTTCGCCAGCATCTGGTTTAGTTATTTGGCAAAAGTTCCGGGGTTAGTCAGGTTTCTGACATGCGCATATAGTATGCATGTCAGTATTTTGGTTGAGTTTTCGTTCTCCAGTCTAAGGTAGGTCTTTCTCGCCTCAGTTTCAGTGAGGACTGCCTTCGCTGCCTGCGCTGCCTGCGCGTATGTAGTGTTCTGCCTCCTGTTTTGATCCTCTTTCTTTTTCTGCACCTTGTTTTTAATAATTTCTTTTTTAAGAGGGCAGGCCATAGCCATGGAACGATGTCCCAGGCCGCAATTGGCACACTTTTCCTCAGGCTACTGCAACTCTTCCAATGGTGCCCCACCTCGCTGCACCTCGAACATAGCTCTTGTGGTTCTGGACAGTCTTTTGTGGCGTGGCTCTCCATCTTGTAGCAACGGAAGCAGAACTGTACGGGAGTGAACTCTTCCCTCTCTATCTGCTCGCCGCTGATTTTAGCGTTGAAGAGCAGAAGCCCGTTCTCCTTTGCCTTTTAGGCCATTGCTGTGTCGGTAAAGATAATTTTGAATACATGTGTGTATTCAACATTATCTTTTTTGTTCCAGAATTTTATAATCTCTGACACCTTAGCTCATGGTTGGTTCCTGGCTATTTCCTCTTTTATTTCCTCCTTGGAATGCTGGCCTATCCACGGGTCCAGCTTCCTACACACCACGCTCCTGTACGTTTGTATTTGTGGAGGAATTGCAGGTTGTAGGCCTATTTCACGCAGTGTTTCCACTGCCTCCTCCTTCGTAATTCCCTCCACTTCCTTCTCTTTCTCGCAGACCGCCACATAGCCTGTGGGGACTTCGAGCAGTCGAAGCATAGCGATCTTCAGTTTCCCGAAGACCACCTCAAAGACCTTCTCCCGTGTTGGCCTAACGCTACCACTAATGATGCGTAGCGGGATTTTTGTTGTCCCATTAGGTTCCATTTTCCCCTCGGGGGGGCCCCCCTGGGCTGCTTTTTCTCTTGTTATTTGTTCTTTTCTCATATCCCTTAGAGTCTTCTATTTTGTTCCTTATTCTTGGCGAATTTGACGAATTTCTAAATGGGTTTGTTTATTGCGGGCAACCCCCTCCCCCCCCATTGCAAGAGAACTTCAGCGAACATGAACTGTGGGATGGAGTGGATGAACGGTGGATGGATGTACCCGAGGAGGCCCCTCAGACGGATGATATGTGGCGGACTTAATGATGGGTGGTGATTGAATCAACTATTACCACCCGGGGGTGCCGCCCCGTCTGGGGTTTGGTTATCGATGCTGCTTCCAACTTGCACAGGGACGGTTTTATGTCCCCCTGTGATCTTGGCCGGGAACTACCCTCAGAGATTAGAGCGAACTCTTCCCCAAAGCTTTCAGCATCGCCTCGTAACCGGGCGTTCTCTTCCGTAGAGTTCTACAGTGGGCTAATCCTCAAATCTGCTTCCCTTTACGTCCCCAATTATGTCTATCAAAGTGGACGGACATAGTTGGAGCGAGAATAATGAGTGTCAGTCTAGTTCGCCTCAGTCCCCCTGTTCCGGGGGGGGGGGACTGCAAGGGGACTTAGCCAGACATTTGTCGTCTGCGCGTCGCTCCTATTAAAGTTGTTATTCTCCTCCCCGTGGGGAGTTGGCAAAGCTGGTTGGCGTTTTCTTAATTTTCCCTTGACTTTACCGCCTTTGCCGGCTGCGACTTCTTGCTGAGCGTAAAAATTTCAAATTTTCTTCTTCCAAGTCAAGTGAAAGAACTTTACTTTACTTTACTTTAGGTTAAAGTGGTGAAATTGTGTGGTAGGTATATAAAGGTGTGAATAAGTTTTATAGTTTGCCCTGGTGTTAGGGCATCACTAGCATTCTTCATGTCGTGGTTAACTAAAAAAAAATTCCTCCGTCAAAAAAGTAGCTGACTGTCATTGACAGTCAGTTTCCTCCGTATAAATATATATAAATAAATCTCTGTGTAATAAGTATTTCCACCTTCGAAGCATTCAAGCCTTTCAAGGTTGACTTTTCTAGCTGAATGATCTCAGTGTTGATTATTCTTCAATTCCTTTTAATGTGGGCATTTAGCCCTTGTCTTAGTTTGGTATTCGTTGACTTGTTGGGTTATTTGTTGACAATGGGTATTGGGGAGTTGGGCACTTCGCCTCTTTTAATTCTTGACTTTTGACAAATGGGAATTGGGGAGTTGGGCACTTCGCCTCTTTTAATTCTTGACTTTCAACTAATTAATTGTAACATGGGTGTTGGGGAGTTGGGCACTTCGCCTCTTTTAATTCTTTACTTTTGACTTTTAGGTGTGGGCACTTCGCCTCTTTTATATTTAATTTTGGTATTATTTTATTAATACTTGCTATGTAACTATAGGGGGGGAAGGGGACTTTAATGTGGGCACTTCGCCTCTTTTTCAATTGGTTGTTAAAAATTGTAAGAATCGATACCACTGTTGGACTACTTGTCAACTTTTAGGTTCTTGAGTCGTGGACCTATTAGAGGAGTGGACTAACCCTATGTAAACATGGGTAGTACCGCTTCTCTCGCGCATGTTCTACTGCTCGGGAACAGAGCAGTTCTACCTATAGCGCGTCTCCGGTTGGCACGTATATTGATGTTTAGGTTTAAGTTTGGGAGTATAGTCTGGTCTATCTTGTCCCAAGTTTTTCTCCCTAGCCGTTGGATCTCCGTGTTGATCCAAGTGAAAGAAAACGATTTTTAAGGAGTATTTATTCGCCTTGCTTAAACGTAACGTTAGAGGAAATAAGCCACTCTTGTGCGTGGATTTTTTTAAATAGTTTTAATACTATTTAAAAAAAACTCCAATCACCGTCGAGGAAACAAAACACTACATAAAATCGACACCAAAACGCGCCCCCGGCCCCTCCGGCCTACCGGCCACACTAATACATAACCTCCCCGCAGACATATACCCCACACTCACACACCTATTCAATGCCTCTCTAGCCTCAGGCCACTTTCCTAAAATATTCAAAGTCTCTCACAATATACTCCTTCATAAACAACACAAAGACCCAAAACACCCAAACAACTACAGGCCTATTGCTCTATTAGAGCACCTAGGCAAAATACTCGAAGGCATGGTCAACTGCCGCCTACGGGAGTTTCTGGAAGAGAGGGACTGGTTCTCCCCCCATCAATACGGGTTCAGGAGGGGCAGGTCCACTCAGGCGGCCGTGACCATCGTACACGACAGAATACAGAAGAAACGACAGATACACCAAAAGACTCTCTCCGTCAGTAAGGACGTGGAGAAGGCCTTTGACAAGGTGTGGCACGAGGGACTCCGTTGGAAACTCGCCAACAACACGGAGTTACCTCTCTGCACCAGAAGGCTCCTCTCACACTACCTCACTGGACGGCGATGCCACATCAGATATAACAACACCCTATCAAGACCCTTCACACCACGCTCAGGCGTTCCCCAAGGAAGCGTTCTGGCACCCACACTCTACATCATGTTCACAAATGACACCCCACGCCCACCAGAAAACTGCGTTCACACTTACATAGTGGCCTACGCCGACGACGAGACCATTCTCGTCAGCGGCCGGGCCCCCGAAGAAATCGCGCTTCATGCACAAAGAATACTTGACGAGAAGACAGACTACGAGGACAAATGGCTGATTGCCACGAATCCTCAGAAGACACAGATGACACTCTACGGCGCTAGAGATCACTTCATGCACAACCTACAAATCTACTCACACACACCAAACATGATCCACCAAAACCCAACAAGGCTCGCATACACACAGTGCACCAAAATCCTGGGGGTAACATTCGACAAATCCCTCAGGTTCAACTTACACCAGAACATAATACAAGCAAGAGCCTCACGTACAAACACATCGCTGGGTAGGTTCTACCCAGCGAGTAAAAAACTAAAACTACACCTATACAAAGCACTCGTGCGTCCCATTCTCACGTACGCCCCACTGTCACTCGTAGCCTCGAGTGACACCTGGAAGCGAAAGGCTCAGCGCATTCAGAACTCTGCTCTGAAGCGCGCTTGCCGTTCGCCGCTGTACTCGAGAATGGACGCACTACACAACAACAACAAACTAACTCCTCTCAACACCTACGCTCACACCAGACTCACAAAACAACTTGAAAAACTCACCACAGACCCACTTTACACCTCGCTACATGTAAGAAGGTACGCGATGGCGCCGCGATATCCCGCGGCCCACGAACACCTGCCACCCGTACCATTCTTCGCATAAAACCAAAAAGGCATCGTGAATAACGCGTTTCCGGATGGACTGTCAGCCTCCCCCCCTGACTTGCCCCCAACCCTCGCCCAGTCAATTACCACATAACCTACACCCTCACTACAACACCTCGCTTCGGTGTATAGCCACCGACCTATCTACTCTCGCTGTCCCTTTCTTAATTATTTTCCGCAACGCTCCTCTCTGAATACCCGACTGCCGTGTTACAGGAGTCCCTCTGTGTTCTTTCTATACACAAAATGCAAAATGACCCTTTGAACACCGTGTTATTGACTGAAAAAACTGCTTTGTCTGCTTTACCAAGTTGACTCCCGCTTTGATAGCATTCTTCGGAAATTTATAAAAGTGAATTTTTAGCGAGATAGTGAAGAGAGGGAATTTGTTTGTTGATAGAAGCACGATCGTTCGTTCATTTATTTATTCATAGGTGGACCACTGGCTTTCTTCGTTCTACGACGGTGCGGGGACGGATCTCCGCCCCTACGTGGAATATTGTTTTGAGGTAAAGTGGTAATTTTGTTTGGACATTGGCCGTCTGATCTCCTCCACCTCTCTCTCCCTCACCACTTTTCTATACAAGTGTCTTTTCCTACTCACTTTTCCAGTGAGCGTTGGGATGAGTGTAAAATGAAGGAAACCCTTCGAATTACTCTTCGGGTCCCCTCAGAGGGACCGCAACCTGATAGAGGAACGGTATTTGAAAAAATTTATGGAAACAAGAAAATTGCATTGGTTAGACTAATCGACATACCTAATGGATACTCTGCCATTTGCGCGAGGGAGGCTGACTGTCAAGCCTTAACCTCAAGCAAAGCAGTTGAATGCCTCAAGACCATAAACTTAAAACCCCACACACCACCCCAAATAAAAACACACCGCAGTGTCGTCTGCAGGCGCCTCGACTCTTGGGTTGGGAGCCACTCGGCAGAAGATATAAAAGACGAACTGGAAAGGAACCACCCTTGGGCGGAAGTTGCTGAGGTTATAAAATTTGAAACCTACACGCACGTCTCCAAGGTTGTTTTCGGCGATACGGCAATGGCACAAAAGGCTAAGGATAACGGTTTACTGCTATTTAGTTTAAGAGTCTGCCCAGATCAAATCGAAAGAGAGGAATTTGTCGACTTACAAATGTGCTTCCGGTGCTATAAGTACGGAAAGCATACCACCTCGAGCTGCCCCGAAAATAAAGATCTGACTCTTTGCTCTATTTGTGCAGGTCGCAACCATTTTCGGCGCGACTGCAAAAGCACCTGCCCGAAATGCTTGAACTGCGAAGGCCCCCACCGGACTATGTCCATGGCATGCCGATCAGGAAAACAGCAATCCAAAAGGAAACACAACTACGCCACGAAACGGAGGAAAAGAAGGTGAATTCGACCTACGCCAAAGTTGCTAAAGCCGGTATTGCCGAGTCGAACAACCAGAAAACCTACCTCCACATCGAAAACGAACACTCCACAAAAATCATGTGCTGCATTTATTATGCACACATAGCAAACATAACTCGCCCAGGGACTTTCGCAACCGAGGTCAACCGTATGCTTGTAAAGAATGGCTTACAGGAGATGTGGTTCCCCGACAACCCTCCGTCAGAGGAGGTTATGCGCATAAGCGTAGCCCCTCAGTGCCCAGAACCATGCCAGAAGGTACCCACCCCCCAAAACACAGCCACCACACGCGACCCACGCCTCAACAAAAACAAACAAACTCCCCAAACAGAAAAACCAGCGCCACTTACACCCCAAAAGACTGACACAATTACACGCAAAACCCACGAGAAATCACCAACAAAGGAAGCAGTGCGACCAAAAGAGACCAGGTCTCCGAGGTCGAGAAAAATCTTAAAGACACGTGGCCCCAGGTCAACCTCCTCATCTCGAGGCAGAGAGACCCAATTGAAATACCACTCGAGAGGTTTCAATTTGAAACTATATGCGCCCGAATCAGCCTCCTTTCCAACCGAAATCGAGTCTCACGAAGTATCTGATGGTCTTGAAACCGGAAGATACAAGTGGGAATGCTCTGATTCGGTTCCGGAACGGCAAGTTGAGGAGGCTCTCTCACGTAACATCAGCAAAAATCACAGCCAGGAACGGTATGACGGCTGCGCAATAGCCGTCAAAAAAGGTTTAAAATACAAAAGAATACCCGACTTAAATGAATCTTACCTTGCCATTGAGGTAGGCACTACCCTGGGGGGTCTAGTCGTGGCCACGGGGTACCAACCTCCAAGACGCGGCTATGTATCCTTGCATAACCTTCTACAGATCCTCAGCCATAAGAGAAACGTAATCTTTGCTGGAGATCTGAATGCAAGATGTGCAGCATCAGGGTATACCTCCTACAACAATGCAGGTAGAAACATCGAAGTATTACTAGACAGACGCTACACGACAAGAATCGGACCTGAATTCCCGACATTTATTACAGGAAATGCAGCCACGAAACCTGATATTGTGCTATCCAGTATCAGGTTTCCCTACAACTACTACATTGAACCGGGCCCCATAATTCCGAGTGACCACCAGGCTGTTAAAATTACAGTAGGTGTAAATCCCATCCAAATTGCAATCCCAGGTCGCAAAACCTACAAGCAGGCGAACTGGGAAAGCTACCGAAATTATCTTCTAAATTATATCCCTGACCCTACACTCGATGCAAATTTATAAGAGATAGATAAAGAGCTGGATAAAATCACTGACCTCCTAATAAAAGCCGATGAGAATAGTGTTCCCCATATTAAATATAAAACCCTTCTAGCTCCCTATTGGACCCCTCCCATGAAAGCCCTGGCCCAGGAATATAAGGACTTGTCCAATGTAGTAGCGCTGACAGGCCCCAACCACAATGCCCACAGAAGACTAAGAGAAATAAAAGACGAACTCCAGACGCTAATTACGGACCAACAGACACTCACATGGGACAGACTAATAGAAAGACTCGACATTGAAAGAGACTCCCATACTTTCTGGGAAACCGTTAAACGGTTAAAAGGAAGAGCTCCCCAAAAAAGAATAACGCTTATAAACGACGGTGTAGAAATCGACGAGCCCGAAGAGATTGAGGAAATTTTTAGGATTTTCTGGTCCTCAATCTTTACAATCACCCCAGAAGAAAATGACAATTACGACCTCGAATTCGAGACTAACATAATTGAACAACTAAACACACAAATACACAGAACCTCCCCTCATCATTGTGAATCGCAGGAAAGACTGATGGAGGGCTATGGGAGTAAAATAACTGCCCAAGAGCTCTCCGTTGCACTAAAATCCTTTCGTCAAAGAGCACTGGGTACCACGGGGCTGACCAGGGAAAATTTCATCAAGGCCCCGCCTAATGTTCTGAGTGGGCTTCTTAACATCATGAATGCCGCTCTGAACACAGGCTACTTTCCCGATCAGTGGAAAGTGGCCAAGATGATCTTCCTTCCCAAATCGGGAAAGCCCCCGGACTGCCCTGCCAGCTTTCGGCCGATATCTCTCTTAGAATTTGCTGGCAAAGTCTTTGAGAAGATATTAGACAACAGAGTCAACTCTTTTCTCGACGAAACCAACCTGCCTAACGAGCAACAGCACGGCTTCAGAAGGAAAAGAGGGACTGATACGGCTTTAGCCGTTATCACAGAAAAGCTCGCCAAGATCAAGGCAGACAAAAGGCATGCCGAGCTGGTGCTCCGAGATGTCAAAAAAGCTTTTGATAAAGTTTGGAAGAGAGGCCTTCAATTTAAGATCCTTGAAATAGGCCTCGACCCCATCCTTGAAAGGATACTATGCGATTACATAATGGAGAGGAGAGCATACATACACATCAGAGGATACAAAGGCCCCGAATTCGAGCTCGAATCAGGGGTCCCACAAGGGGGGTGTCTCAGTCCCCTTTTATACAACATATATACACGTGACCTACCACAACCTCTTTCCGAAGGTACGATATACGTTCAGTTCGCTGACGATATAACGCAAATTTGTACAGCCGCCTACGTTCACAGGGAATTTATGGCGATAAATACGGCTAGGGAGATTTCCAACATCAACTCTTTCGAGAGGAAATGGAAGATTTCGACCAATGCCCAAAAATTCAAAATAATTCCCATGTTTCGCAAGACCTTCAATGATATACGGGTAGAGGGGGAGAGAATTTCCTACTGCTCGGAAAGGACGGTTCTGGGGCTCAAAATCACCACAGGGGGATACAAGTGTCATATCGGGCGGACAGTCGCGAAAGGCAAGAGAGATTTGAGGGAGTTTTATAGGTTCATTGACCTAACTCGCTCAAATAAGCCCAAGATATTCAATGCGTGCATTCGCTCGAGACTCTTGTACGTCCCCGGTGCCGTTGAATGCGTGCGCCAGGACCCACATTGCGAAACTACAAACCATCCAGAATAAGGCGGTTTTACTCATTACAAACACCCGAAGAAGAGAACACAAAAAACAGAGGGAGCTCCACGCCTCGGTTGGATTATCTCCGATCAACGTGGCGCTCCACGAGAGAGCTAAGAGGATATGGCAAGCCATTGGTGCACGCTTGACCCCTAAATTCTCTTGGTACACACCTAGACATCGAGGCCGACAGACAAATAAGACCTTTTAAAAGTAGTAAATTACAGTCTGACAGTGACGTGACTCCCCAATATACACTACGTGATCGACAATAGACGAGACTCAACCAACCAGTGTAATGTGAAAGTTTTTAATTAAAATTCAACCTCACTAAAAAAAAAATTCACTTAATTAATAATAACTAAAATTAAATAATTATCAAAATCAACCTAAAATTTTTAGGAAAGTAAAAATTTATTCAAATACCCAAAGCGGGATGTAAAAACCCCGTCTCTAATAAAGGCTTGAATGCCAAAAATAAAAATCATCATCAAGATGAGAACCCTTAATCAAATTAACTATGCTAATTTGATTAAATAAACTATAAAACTTATAGTTTATAAATAAAAAGAATCGAAAAAATAACACAAACAGAGCTACCCTTTCACCAGGGATCTTTTATTCTGTCTTCTACACATCATCTATTCTTTCAACTCACTTCTTAACCACTTTACTCTCTTACTATTTTCTCTCTAATTCTATCTAAATTTCATCTCTTATTATGTCCAATGTCCAATTTCCACCGTGTTATTGACTGCTTTGCTTGCCTGAGCCAGTCTAGCTCTTCTTTACGTCATACAGATACAGCAAACCTTTTTGTTTGTTTTCGCACAAGAATTGTGAAAAGTGTTTTCGCGCGTTAAGTGATTACTCGCTTACGAGTTCTCTCGCAGCTTACGTGGAAAGTGACATTACGTATTGCAGTAAAAAGTGAAATTTCACTCGCTTCGTGCGCCGGTAGCGAGGGTGAACTTGTTTCCATCCTTCCCCTCCGTTTTCCTCATCGGAATCCCTTTGAGGTGGACCAAGGACCTGCAGGCTCTCGAAAAGCGCCTGCACGTAAGGTAAAGTACCATTTTTGCTTAGGTTGTAATCATTTTTGCTTTAGATAGGGACTACCCTCTTTAACTAGCTCTCTTCTCACTGGTGCAAAATCTCTCACACACACACACACACACACACACACACACACACACACACACGAACACATCTAAGCACACCGAGTCTTCACAAAAATTTGTTTTTCCCGACCCTAATGTGGAAATGGAAAAATAAATGAGGGAGACTCGGCGGATACCGCTGAGGACCCTCTCCGATGGCCCCAAGCCAGATCAGGGGGAGGTCTTCGCAATTACCCATGGGGAACTAGGGGTGATCCTAGTGAGACTGATAGATACCCACAACGGATACTCGGCTATCTGCCAAAAGGCGAGCGACTGCGAAGTCCTCCCCTCCCAAAAAGCGGCAGAATCCCAAAGGAAAATTAATCTAAAACCCCACACGCCACCACAAATCAAAACGCACCGCAGCATCATTCTTCGCCGCCTCGATCCTTGGGTCGGAGGCCACAGCATCGAAAAAATTCATGCTGTGGTCGAAAAGAATCACTCTTGGGCTAAGGTAGCGGAAGTCCTTAAATTCAAGGACTATACGCACGTCTTTAAAATTGTGTTTACTGATTCGGCAATGGCGGTAAAGGCTACGGAGGGCGGTATGCTCCTCTTCAACGTTCGAATCTGCTCCGAGAAGATCGAGCGTGAGGAGTTTATCGATCTCCAAATATGCTTCAAATGCTATAAGTATGAGGAGCACACTACATCCAACTGCCCCATATGGAATGCTATCTTGTGTTCTATCTGCGCGTCGGACACCCATTCTTGGGGGAGCTGTAAAAGCACCTCCAAGAAGTGTCTCAACTGCGCCGGTGAACATAAGACACTCTCCATGGCTTGCCCCATCAAGAAGCAGATTTTGAAAAAAAAAGCTAACCTAAAGAAACTGGAAGAGGAAACAAAGGCCAACTCAACCTATGCCAAAGTTGCAAAAGCTGCGGTAGCGGAATTAAAAGAAAACCTGACATTTCTCCACGTCGAGAATGAAAACTCGACTAAAATTATGTGTTGCATATATTGTGCTCATATTGCGAATCTCTCCTTCCTGGGGTGCTTTGTAGATGAGCTTAATAAGATGCTAACTCATAATGGAATGAAAAAGATGTGGTTCCCCCCGAACCCGCGGTCGGAGGAGATCCTGAAAATTAGTCTCAAACCCCAGTGCGAGACTAGTTGTCAGAAGCTCCCAACTCCCAGCAGTGCCACAACCCCAGCCTCCTCCAGGGACCCCAGGATCTAGGCTGCAAAAGCACGCACGGAACAACAACAAACAACGCAAACTAACCATAACAAAACCACTCACGCACACACACCCACACACACCCACACAGGTTGACAATGAGGCTAAGGAGACTGGAGTTGCGAGAGCCGAGGGGGGAGGGGGCACGTTCGCCCGGCTCACGCAAAACCTCGCAGCCTCAGAGACGCCTGAGATCGTCCTCTTCTTGCAAGAGGGAATCTAGGCACGCATACCATTCAAGAAAAATTAACTTGA
This sequence comes from Ceratothoa steindachneri, assembly GCA_963969495.1. Classification (NCBI taxonomy): domain Eukaryota; kingdom Metazoa; phylum Arthropoda; class Malacostraca; order Isopoda; family Cymothoidae; genus Ceratothoa; species Ceratothoa steindachneri. Next base: position 190,174,726 of record OZ018317.1, read on the forward strand.
AGGTATTCGCTGCCGAAAGGTCCCCTTTTCCTAAGGAGATGGATGCCCTTGATGTATCAGAAGTTATAATAGCCGGAAGATACAAATGAGAATTTACCTCGGACGAGTACAGTGAAAAGCAGGTCGAGGAGGCTTTACTCCAAGGATTGATTAAACTGACTCCGGATACCTTTGTCACCCTAACTGACGGCGAATACAGGAAAAAACGTACAGGTAAAACTATCCCGCTACCTAACACTCCACAAGGACCTAAGCTCGTAAGAGAAATAAGTCCGAAAAAACATCATATCACACTCAAGGACCCTTAAGTGAACTATACAATGATGACTCTAAAAATATTAAACTTCAACTCTGACGGATGGACAAATAAACAGACAGTGTACGGAAATGTATTGAGACAATGGGACCCAGACGTTATATTTATTTCCGAACATGGAATAAATGACGCAAACACACAAAATTTTTCCCTACGAAGTCTTGACCAAAAATCACAGCGGAGAACGTTTTGACGGATGCGCTATAGCTATGAAAAGAGGTCTTGACTTCAAATCAATTAGTGGACTCGACGAATCTTACCTCGCTGTGAAGGGCCGTAGGGCAGTGGGACCCCTGGTCCTGGCAACGGGGTACCAACCCCCAATGAGAGGGTATTTGCTCCTTTCCAACTTCTTGCAGCTATGTGGTCACGGCAGAACCGTTCTCTTTGCCGGTGACCTCAATGTAAGAAGCACTGCCTCCGTTTATACGTCGACCAACCCAGCAGGCAGGAATCTCGAGACACATATCGATAGACATATTAGGACTAGAATTGGACCAGACTTCCCCACATTCATCACACACAGGTTAGCCACCAAACCAGACATTGTACTAACCAGCAATATGTTCCCATATAATTACTTTATTGAGCCGGCCCCCCTATTCCCAGCGTAACCAGGCTATCCTTATTAAAGTTTCAACCTCCCCCATTCAAATCCCTATCCCAGAGTGAAAGAGCTACGCTCGAGCCAACTGGGATAAGTATAAACAACTCTTCAAAAGTTATAACCCAGAACCCTTAATTAATGCCTCCCTAGAAGAAATTGACGAGTAGTTGGATAAAATGAATGAAAATTTATTAAAAGCCGACAAGGAAGCCGTCCCCCGAGTTAAATATAAAACTCTCCCTGCCCCTTCATGGACCCCTAGAATGAATTCCCTCGCGAAGGAGTATAGGGAACGGATCAATTAAGTGAACCTCACTGGCCCCAACATCAACACACACCAACAAACACGACTCATTCGTGACGAACTAATGACTCTTATAAGGGACCAACAGAATGTACTCTGGAATAATTTAATTGACAGACTGAACGTAGAAACCGACTCACGTACATTCTGGCAGACTGTAAAACGACTAAAAGGTGGACAACCACCAAAGACTGTTAAGCTTAGACGTGATGACACTGAAATTTCGGACGCGGAAAGAATCGAAGAGGAATTCAGACTCTCTTGGGCATCTATATTTAAGATATCCCTGGAAGAGAATGATGACTTCGATTTGGACTTCGAAGACGAAATCATTAACGATCTGAATGATCAAATACACAGAACCCACCCTCACCATTGCGTATCACAGAATAGGGAAATAGAAGGACTCGGAGGTAGAATTACTGCCGAGGAACTCTCAATAACCTTAAAGTCCTTTCGACAGTGAGCACCGGGGCGTACAGGACTGACGAAAGAGAATTTTATTCGAGCCCCGCCCAACATCTTATTGGGGCTCATGAATATCATGAACGCGTGCCTGAATGTGGGTTACTTCCCTGACCACTGGAAGGTAGAGAAAATGATATTCATTCCAAAAGCCGGTTAACCATCGGACAGTCCAGCTAACTCCAGGTCTATATCTCTCAGAATTTTCAGGGAAAGTCTTGGAGAAGATATTGGCCAATAGGGTAAATGCGTTCCTCGAGAATAATAATTCTCATAACAACCAACAGCATGGCTTCCGAGCGAAGCGAGGAACAGACACGGCGCTAGCCGTAATTACCGAGAAGTTGGCAAAAGTAAAATCAGAAAAACGCCACGCAAATCTGGTGCTACGCGATGTCAAAAAGGCCTTTGACAAAGTATGGAGGAGATGCCTACAATACAAGATCTTACAACTGGGCCTCAATCCCATACTTGAGAGGATCCTTTGTGACTATGTAATGGAGAGGAGGGCGTTTTTGAGTATTTAAGATTATAGTGGCCCTGAGTTCGAACTCGAGGTAGGGGTGCCGCAAGGCGGGTGATCAGTCCCCTGCTCTATAACATTTACACCATTGACCTTCCCCAACCTCTGACGGAAGGTTCCTTGTACGTCCAATTTGTGGACAACATAACAATGATATGTACAGGGCCTTATCGGAATGCGAATTTCATGGCACAGAGTACGGCAGTGGAAATTGAAAATATCAACTCTTTCGAGAAAAGATGGAAGATATCCACCAATGCCCAAAAGTTCCGTGTAATTCCTTTATTCCGAAGGACACTGGCAGACATCCATGTGGGGGGTGCACGCATCCCATATCGCACGGAGGGCACGGTTCTGGGACTGCATATTACGACTGGTGGGTATAGGAATCATGTAGCGAAAACTACACAGAAAGCACGGAGGGACTTGGGTGAATTTTTCAAATTCGTAAACCTGAGCAACTCCAACAAACTTAAAATCTACAATGCGTGCATTCGCTCAAAACTCCCGTACCCCCCGGTCCCTATAAACGTAGTTTTCAAGACCCAAGTCCTTAAACTGCAAAGGGTCTAGAATAAGGCAGTATATATAATTACGGGAACCCGAAGGAGAGAATGGAGAAGGCAGGGTGAACTCCATGGTGAATTGGGGATGACCCCCATAAATGTGAAGCTTCACGTCAGAGCAGCCAAAATCTGGGACAAGGTGCACTGGCACCTCCCTCTCGAGTTTGTGCTCGAACACATTGACTTTGACAACTTACACAACATAAGACGACCAATATCGTTTAAAAGCAGCAGACTACCGATTGACATTGACGTTGAACCAAGGTTCACTTAAAGTAAAAAACCCCAATTCACAACACAAATCACGAACAAAGCCAAGCGAAATTAGCCACTAAATTAGCATTTGATGATATTAGTTTCTATTAAATAATTCCCTAAAATTTTTGTGCAAAATATCGCCAAAAAAACAACAAGCAAAAACAACACAAACAAAAACCAAAATCTGGGTGTAAAATACCCAGAAAAGAAGATGAAAATCTTCAACAAGCCACGTAGAGAATAAAAACATCTACTACTACAAAGGCTTGAATGCCGAGCGCATTACCTGAGAATATATTTATATATTGTCAAAAAACCAAAACGCAAAGAAAGCCAGTGATACCCTTTAATCCAGGGAATTGTCTTTCATACTTCTTTTCATTTTCACTTTCCTATTATTTTTCCCTATTTCCCCAATATTTCTCGTACTAAAACCCGCTTCTACTATATTCCTCACTTTATATGTCCAATGTCCAATGTCCACCGTGTTATTCTGAAAGCACCAGCCTTTGTCATCGAATGAATGAAAAGAATATATAACGCCTGTCTCAATACGGGATACTTTCCGAACGCTTATAAAACGGCCAAGATGATTTTCTTGACTAAGCACGGAAAGAACCCAAGGTTAAAGGAGAGCTACCGGCCAATTTCACTTCTGGAATTTGGTGGAAAGCTCTTCGAGAAGATCCTCAACAAAAGACTGGTGTCTCACCTGAAGGAAAACTCGCTCTATAACCCACACCAATTCGGGTTTAAGAGTAAGCGAAGTACGGAGATGGCGCTTAACGTCATCACGGAAAATCTAGCCCATGCGAAACGGGAAAAGAGTTACGTGGACATTGTTTGTCGGGATGTATCAAAGGCGTTCGATAAGGTGTGGCAACTGGAAATGCAGCACAAGATCTTAAGACTGGGACTAATTGAAAACTTAGAAAGAATTCTCTGTGACTATGTCATGGAGAAAGCGGCGTACATCAGTTTAGGGTGCACGGACGAGTCAAAGTTTCCGTTCAATGCGGGCCTTCCGCAGGGAAGGTGCCTGTCTCCCACTCTCTACTTTATTTCCAACGCGGATATCCCAGCCCCTGTTAGCCCCACTTGCCTCAACATTCAATTCACTCGCCGATGATTTCACCCAGATAATCACTTGTCCACGGAGGAATGCGCCTTTGCAAGCTCGAATGACAGCAGCATAAATTGAAAACCTTAACACCTACGAGGCCCGGTGGAAAATCCGTACCAACCAGGAAAAGTTCAAAGTAGTCCCCATAGGCAGGAGACTACTTGATGATGTCAGGGTGGGGGACAGACGATATCCCTACACTAATGAATGCAATTTACTCAGCATGAAGATTACCTCAACCGGGTACACAAAGCACGTCCAAGAACGAATCACCAAGGCCACTGCTGCAGTCAAGACTCTATATAGGTTCAGAAATCTTCGTCAAAGCAACAAAAAGCAGATCTATACTGCACTAGTAAGATCAACGTTGCTATACCCCGTTTCCGCCCTCTCGTGTGTCTCAAAGACACAGAAGAGGAGACTACAAGTGGTGCAGAACAAATGCGCGTACCTAATTACAGGTACACGCAGAATGGAAGGAAGAAAACAGGAAGAGCTGCACCGGGAGGTGGGGTTGACTCCCATTAACGCTGTCATTGAAGAGCGGACAATGAATATGCTGGAAAAGGTCAATCACGAATTGGACGAGGAAATCGTACAAATGATTGACCAAAATAGAAGAGCTGTAAGTCGCGCCAGATTTCCAGGCTCCGCTGGGGTTTTAGCTGGCGGAGCAGAAGTGCCGTTCTTCGCAAGATGAGATGTTTTTCCCCCCTAAACAAAATAAGACAAACTAACCAAATTGCGAAACCTAACCGATTTTGACAAAAATTCCGCGATATTGACAAAACACACTGATTGAGACAAACCTACCGAAGAAGGAAAAACTACCGAAGAAGATTGAAACACACCATTCAAGACTTCAAGAAGAAACAAAATACACAAACTACACAGATTACAAATTTACGAAAAAAAAGACACTAAACAAACATAGCAAGTAATAATTAATGAACTCCTAAAGCAACAGCAAACGCGCACAGCATAACCAAATAAATTAGCTAATTTGAAGACAAATGGCTTGAACGCCAAATTATATATATGTGTATATATATATATATATATATATATATATATATATATATATATATATATATATATATATAAACAAAATGATAAACAACAACGGAACTACAAAACATAAAAATTTTAAAGCGATAGGCCTGATCACCAAGCTCTAGCATCACTTTGCACCCTACCACACTTCTTTCTCTTTTCACCACTGGTCTACTTTCCACTGTCTATCCACACACCCTTTCTATCCTTTCGCCTGCATACTCTTACATACCTGGGTGTTATTCTGAAAGTCATTTTTATTTTCAAAATGTATCGTAGAGATGATGAAATGTATCGTAAGGTTTGAAAAAAATGTATCATTTATCTATTTGGTGAACACCCTCAGAAACGAACTCGAATCGGATTAGTAAACAGAGAAGACATATTTGTTCCTAGTTCCTACCACACAACAAAAATCCTTTTGTTTCGACACGGAAAAGGTGCCTCCACCCTATTCGAAGAAAACTATCTTCTCTCACTACCAGTATCATCTCTCGCCATATATATATATATGGATATGAGAAACTCACAAAATAGCGCGTGAGTAGAGCAATAAATGCAAAATAATAAAAATCCCACAGGAAAATGAAAGGCGGGTTCCAAGTACTTTTGAACTAAACAAGTCCGAAAGTACTTGGAATCCGCCTTTTATTTTCATGTGGGATTTTTTTGTGTATAACTAATCATTACAGGACATAAGTGGCGGGAATAACATTTTCTGACGTGTAGAGAAAGCACGAGTGGATTTAGAACGCGAAGGGGATGCAGGGCCAAATGGGCTCGACTCTGATTGGCTAATTTAAATTACGTGAGGCATGGGCTCTGAATGGTTTAGAACAGCCGTACTAATGTAACGTAGTGGGTAAAGATAATAATGAAATGTCGTACATAATTTAGCGTGAGATGGGTAAGCTCTTAAACAGGAAAAAGACAAGGGCATTTTAGGACTTTTGTAGGTGCTGGCCAAAATTGACAGTTGCTACAATACATCCATCTAAGAAAGATACCGATTTCTTTACAAAAAGTTTTAAGCTAGTCTGGATATCTCCTCGGTCTCCTGATAACGTGACAGGAGCGTGTGATGACGTCGGTGGGCTGGCTATGATCGTTTGGACGCAAAGTGCTGGTAGTGCCACAAGATGCACTCTCACTAGCAAAGGTGGAAAAATCGATGGTAATCCATTTGGCTCTCCTCTCAGAGAAGGCCTTTCGTGATATCAGCACGTTTTAGGCAGGCTTTTTGATTTCGGAGGACCAGATATGGAGAGATGTTCTCCTGACTGACTAGCTCTGACGACGCGGGTTCCTGCAACAAAAGAGTAGGCAACAACAATTGGGAACGAGAAATGGGAGGGTTAGAGGTAATTTGTGGAGAGGTTAGATAGTAGTGAGTTAGGGGAATCACTGGAACATTTTGCGAGAGAGTGGATAGAAAAAAGATGAAGGCAGTTCAAGGTGAACAGCATTAATAAAGGTTGTTTTCAGACGGTCCAGAGAAACAGTATCCTGCTTGATGGTAAGCTGTAGTACAAAGAATTCGGCTTTCTAGAGATGACGAGAAAGTGGCTATCATGAACGAGATGCAATGAGACGCGAGTTGAGTCGCGACGGATAAAAATATGGGAACAAGTTGACATCTCTTTTGGCAGGCATATTTGAAGAGGTGGGGCTAATTTATGTAATCACCCGTATCAAATTGTGTACATATGAAGCAAGATCAATATAAAAAGGTATGTGGAGGAATCCCCTTTGAATTATATTATTTCCCCACCTTCTACGAGAGTATTTTTGGAGAGAGAACAGGCCGTTACTCACCCCCCCCTTCCGACCTCTCCCTTGTTTGACCAGCCGCCAGGTCCCGTGAAATTCACACCAAAGCTTCCTCCCGGTCGTCTCAACCTACCCTTCCCCTCGAGTCGGGAGACTGATTTGTAGCCTCGCCGTGAACCGCGTTTATGGCCACTGTCGCCCGTCTGGCTACTGATCCCAGCCGTTGACGCTTTCTCGTAAGGAGGCGCTCTATTCATCACGCTGATAACGAGGGTTAAGAAGGTTTCAATCTCTATTTCTGATTTGAATAGTTCCGGGTATATATGCTCCCGATCGAGGCTGACGGATAGATTTGGTTAGACGAGATTTCCCCGAAAAGAGTGCATTTCAACGAGTTCTCTCCTAAGAAGTGTGAGTGACGGTCACAAGCCACTGAAAAGCTGGACATCACCCCCCCCCCTCCCCGTGTCTTCTCGTTGAGGAGAAGAGTCTCGTGAGGCAACGTCAGCCTCTCTCATTCACCTTCGGATCAAGGATTGGAGAAGCCGTTCCTCGAAGTTCTTCTGGTGACCTCTTACAACAAGAGGCCCATTAGCTCGCTCAAACCTAGTGCGGAAAAGTCACCTCGCCCCCCTTCTAAGTTCGTTCGGTGACCCCCTTAGGATAGGAGGCCCGCATCTGGTGATCTCTTACGACGAGAGGCCCACTAGCTCGCTCAAGCCGAGTGTGGAGAAGTCATCTCCCTCACCCTTCGAAGTTCGTTCGGTGACCCCTGAGGATAGGAGGCCCGCATCTCGCAAACGCGAGTTCAAGAAGAGTAGCCCCACCCGCTGTGGGTACCGTGGCTACCCCCCACCCCCGTGAGTAATAAAGATCACCAAGACCTCCCCCTGTTTGTCCCACCTTACCTACCTCGAGTTCAAAGGAAGTAAATCATTCATTACCCTCAATCTCCCATAATAACCATTCCCTAACTACGGTTATCTAACTAGTATTCGGAACTTAAGTCCGTCTCACTTTATGTACCACTTATGTGTATATTAAAAGTCTATTTTTGTCATTGTGTTTGTTATATTCCTTGGTTCCGCAGCTGCCGCTATCTATTAAATCGCACTCTTAGAAACAATAACAGTTGTCGCCTTGCGCGGCCTACCTTATTGCCTGTGTGCGCATATTCACGTACACTTGGCCATACCTCGACAAGGTAGAGCATGGTCAGTATAAACATTTTTCGCTGCAGAGTAGGCCAAATCCTCTTTCAAGAACGAACGAATGCCGAAGGGAATCAGAAGTAGCTTGTCCACCCCAGTGATATGTGGATCGGTGGAGCGTAAGCTTACTTTGATTGCATGATGCAGACGTTTGACGGCAGTGTTCCTTTGGAGAGAGTAGCTTGTGGTACGAAGGCACAAAGAACCAATAAATGCCACGAGTACGTCTCATTGGTGTGATTCAAATTATTTACCACGGTCAGTCATGATTGCGTAAGGGAAGCCAAAACGAGCAACTCAGTATGCGATAAAGATCTGAGCGATGGTAGAGGCTCAGATTTCTGGAATGGCGACAACCTATGGCTAACGAGTGAAGCAGTTGATCATGGTGAGAAAAGTAAGGTAGAAGATCTAAAATATCGGCTTGAATGGCGCTGAAACGAGAGGAAGGCGGGGAAAGGGGAACAAGAAGATTTTTTGTGTGGCACTGAACCTTAAGCACGCTGACAAGGCCACATAAACGGATCCATTTTGCCACTTCGGCGTTCATATCTGGCAAAACGAAATGTTGTGCATTTAGCTTGCGAGTATTATCTTCCAAGGGGACAACCATGTTGATTGCATCGTCGGCGGCGGCAAGTCCAGGGTCAGCCGCTAGGAGGCGCTCCTGAGACGAAAGAGCGAAGTCCTCCAGGTCTCGATCCTCGGGAAGAATCTCGGTGCCCCATTCCGGGAGGGCGTCAATATTATAACCGAGATCAGCAAGCTCACCATCTCCTGACCCATTGGCGAGAGGGAGGTCTGCCCCAACCCCAGGGAACCCATCATCCCAGGGAGGGGGAGAGAGGGAGAAAAGGGGGGGCTAGGGGCAAAATTGAAAACATCCCTAACAGCCCACACCTCGTCCTCCCATGAATCGAAAGGCGATTCATTTGCGGCCATCCTTGGCCTTACTCCTTGCCCTAGGGCGACGAGGTCCCCAGCCGGGGCAGCCGGCTGGGGACGGGGAGGGGCGGGACGCGCCCAAGGTTCCCTTAGAACGGTGCGGTTATATATAACCGGGTCGATGGGGATACCTGCACCCTGGGTAGCCTGGAGGCGGTAGTCCTCCAAGGCATACCTCCACCCAACGTAGGAGACAAGATAATAGAGCCTTAGTCTGGTGCGCAGACGTGCGGTCTCTTCCTCTAAAAGCTGGTCCCTGAACCTATCACATATGCTCACTCAGGTCCCGATTCCACCACGGAATTCCTTTACCCAGGCCAACTGGGAAAGGTACCTAGAAGTGCTGAACGACTATTTACCAGTAGACCTAAGTGAGGCAAACCTTGAAAGAATAAATGCTGAGTTGGAGATTCTAACCAGCATGAACATCAGGGCAAACAATGAGAGCGTTTCAATCACATCATACAGAACGCTCTTTTGCCCAGATGGACAAACGAGATGAGGGAGATTGCAAAGGAGTATAAGGAACTATACGACCGGCTAGAGGAACTTCATTGATTCGTCTCCTTATTAGTACATATGTGTCACAGGGTTTCCTTTTTCCTCGTCGTCGATGGCATTATCATCCTCTTTAGGTAATATAATTTTAATCAGTTCTTCTGCTGATTCTCTATCATCCTTTTCAGGTAATATTATTTTAATCAGTTTCTCCGTTAACTCTTTATTATCGGCTGTGTATTCATCATATTCCCTGTCTAGAGGGAAAGAGATGACCTGCGGAAGAACGTTCATACGTAGGATCCGCAATCTCATCTTCACACTCGATTGAAAATGACCGAAGACAATTTTCATCCTCTAATATATGACCTGGGAAAATCTTAACAAAACAGGTCTATGGCACATTGTAATATGGGGCCCTCGAATAATAAATAGAAAATATTCCCCCTCCCCCCCGCAATATCTCCTTGACTGAAATTCGTAAATAGATAAAAGCCGGACCTAACCATCCCCAGGGATAGCCTCCCCGTTTTCAGAAACATCTTTTCAGCCCAGTGAGAAACCTTTTTTAAATTTTCCGTGGCAGAAAAGGGCTGAAACAAGTTTCTGGAAATGGCTTGCCCATAATCCTCAGCGTTTCAGAAAAATCCACTAAACTTGGCATAATCCGCCCCACAAATTGGAAAATGATTTGCCCGGCAGGTGGATTATCACTTTGGTATAGATCAACAAAGGTTGCACGATTTGGGAGGGGGGGGGGAACCATTTCTGGAATTGTAAAAGATTCAAACATTTACTTTTTACACCCCAAAATATTACGAAATAGATTACAATGACACAACATCATTTATTTATCCCATATTTGTCATCATCGATTTACCCTTTTGGTCGAATAGCAGTGTTGCAAAAAGTACCCTGGATTGATACTTAAGTAAAAGTATTGTTACCCTGATAAAATTTTACTCAAAGTACAAGTTAAAATACCCAAACTTAAATGTACTTAAGCAAAAGTAATACAGTATCTTATTCATGAAGTACTCAAGTAGTGAAAGTAAAAAGTATCGGCACATAGTAAAGTACCCACCACCTTAGACGCTATTCAGTATACTGTACATTAAACCCTTTTTTACCCGCTGTACTGACCCTTATATATTGGAATTCAGTTAAACTAGACTTAATAATCAAGCTGTAAATATTCCTCTAGAAAGTCTAGTTTATATGCAAAGTAATATTAACTCTACAAAATTATTCAGTTTAACAGAAATCCAGAATATAAGAGTCTGGTTAACTAAGCTAATTATTATGTAAAAAATATACAAAGGCATTAATTACTGGCATATTTTTTATGCCGCTTTACATGCAACTGATTTTTAAAGTTCTAGCTATCTAACCGCGAGCGTTTTGGGGCGAAAATTAGTCCTACAGAGCTAAACAGGCGCTCACAAGCAGCAGATGCAGGTAGTGGCAATTCTAACCGATGGCCATACTTGGCCATGTGTGGGAATCGCCACTATTTATATTTTCAATGGTCAGAGTAGAGCTCATGATGGTATAGTAATGGTGCAGCAGCACGCTAGGAGTCTAGGGCAATGAAGAATAATATAATTTAATAAACTGACGCCCTCTCTCAGGCGGGAAAGCGGGAGAAACAAACGAATTCTCTGTCGGGTATGGAAAGATGCATGCGATTGGTCCAAACATGAACAAGCTCTTATGATTGGTTCTAACCAGAGTATATGCATGTGATTGATCATCGTCTGATTTTTGCTTCTACGTTTGTGATTGGCCCAAATTAACTGAGAAATAACGAATACTTCTATGCTTTTCAAATGTAATGAAGTAAAAGTAACATAAGAAAAAATACGCAAGTAGAAGTGAAATTACTCTAATTATTAACTACACTTTAGGAAGTACAAATTATAACAAAGTTACTTGAATACAGTACTTAAGTAATTATATTTCGTTACTTCACATCTCTGTCGAATAGTACAGCTCCGGAGACTGAAACTCATTTCCTACGGAAACAGGACCAGAGTACGATTTTGGATTCAGTGAAGGAATGCAGCTTTTTTTCTGATTTTTTAAATGATAACTTTTTAATGAACCTGCAATAATTTAATATATTAAAATGATTATTTCTATCACATAAATTTTAAAACGAAAGAAAAAATAAAAATATATATTAGTCTCAAAGGTATTTATCGAAGACAACGACGGGAATAATGAGGACGATTTCCATGTTCTGTGAAAACAGGAGGGACTTTATATAAGAATAAATTTCTATGTTTCTTCTTAGGAGTGTTAGAAAGATCATTTGAAAACAGCTTATCGGGCATAGTACCATGCCCGGATCCAGGGTGCTTGAAGAAGTGTTGGTTGCAAATTTTGCTTTATATTAATCGCACCACTTATCTCGAGTTTCTCAAATTTTACCCATCCGTTATAATTTTGATTTTAAGCGAAAACAACAGACATATGTGATATATCTACATGTTTGAAGCACGTCCACCGCTCTTTCTGGCGCCACCATACGTGTCATCACATAATGGAAGACCTCCCCCCGCTGTTACAGAGGTGTGGAAGCAGGTCAAAAGGATTCTGGGTAAGTTCTCGCAGGTTAATCTTCCTCTTCTCCAAGAGGATGGAGCCACAATCTCGGTCCCCGATCCGTGGCGGCATCTTTCGCAACCGTTTTCTCGACTTTCTCTAGCCGAGATGCTGCTGATGGCCGCTGACTTGTTTTAATCTATAAAGGGGGCAGAACCCTTCAACGGTAGGGGGAGTGAGTTGAGTTCCGGTCTCGCTTCATGCCCTGGTTGGAATATGTCCCATATGCGATGCCTTGACACCTCAGTGAGTGGAAATGGCATTCCTGTTAGATATGTCAAAGAGGATCTGGGCATAGGGTCTTTTGTCAGACTCCTAGCAAGTGGCTACCCGGGCAGGTTTCCACCCAATTGGCATATCTTAATAGAGATTAGCATTTTTCTTAAACACTTAAGGCCACCTTAATTCTGCACGGTGTGTCTTCCGCAAGTTCCACTCGACGTCGGATGATCTGCTCCCATTTAAAAATTTTTATATATGATGCATTCCCTTCTAGACAACACTACACCACGGTATTTTTCGATCAAAATTAGGCATATGATACCTTATGATAACATGGTATTGGGGACCCTCTGCACGATTGGGGCTACGGAAAACATTCCAATTTTATCTTTGAATTTTTTCGACATCCTTAAATCCGCATTCGGTGGGGGATGGGGGGACCTCTCTCCGGCCCAAAGGGGCAGTAAGAGGACGACTCATTGGAAAGTCTCTTCAGTGTCACACTATTTACCCTGAGCATCAACGGTATCACATCGGTGCGAGCGAAAGATGTTTTCGCTACGCTCTACTTAGAAGACTTCTTTTACTGCGGCCCAGATGCTAACTTCTGGAGCCTCGACTCCAACAAGCATTAACCCGCGTCTCTCGCTATGCCGATGCGCATAGGTCTCATTGCCCAAGACTAAGGTGGAGCACTTCTGCTGCCACCCACGGCTCCACCCCGATCGGAATTGTCCATAGACAGGAACCACCTGGAAGTGGTGGATTAGCACCGTTTCCTAGGTCTTGTTTTCAACCGACGCCTCACCTTGGAGGCTCATATTCACAACTTTAGTCTCTTAGACCCACGCCATGGACGGTGGTAAGTCTTTCAGTCCAATGTTTTTCGTCCGAAGTCTTTCCGTTCAACGTCTTTTCGTCCGATGTTTTTTCGTCCAATGGCATTTTCTTCCATCGTCGAGTTTTGAAATTACATTTGAAATAATATTGACAGTGCTTTTTCAATACATTCAACTGCTTGCTCTTTCACTTCACGAACTTCATATTGGCATGTAAATAACCAATTTATGCAGAATGTTGATAACTACCAGATATATAAAGAACTTTTGGAACCCTGTTTTCTGTCACAGTATGGACGCGCACACAGTACTCTTCTTTTTTCACACCTTCAATAATCTTTTGAATGTTTCGAATTTCTCGAGTGAAAATCATAAACATACTTACTTTTATCAACCAATTTCTTTTTATTCTTTGAAGAAATGATAAATCTTGCCATTTCCATATTAGAAGGGTCAGCGCACTTCAATAATAAACGACATACAACATTTTTCTTATGAAAATATTGAATTATTCAAATAAATACATAATTTTGGTGCATGAAATTACATGTCAGTTCAAAGTTTTATTGGAAGAAAAGTCGGTTTAAAAAAATGCCGCTGGACGAAAAGCCCTGGACAAAATGTCGTTGAACGAAAATACGGTACACGGTCATGGAATTTTTTCGTTGTGTGACATTCACACTTGGTGTGTTGATTGGCTTACTCCCTGACTTTTCTGCATATCTTTCTTTCGTTCGAAGCCAGACTACGGATACGAGTTATATGCATCTGCAGCCGACCGTGTATTGCAAATGGTGGACGTGATCCATCCCACCAGCCTCAGTCGGGAGATCGATGCCTTTCTCATATACCCTCCCAATGAGAGCCTGCTTGTCGATGCCATAGAGATACCACTACCTCTGCACCGTGCACAGTCATTATGAGCTTGTACGTGGCGACCTTGCTTGTCACTCAGTTGCTAACGACTCTCACTGCATGCGCTGTCGAATTCGGCGGTGCCTATGCCACCGAGAGACGCCAGTCATAGTTTAAACCCTTTGGGTTTAGGGTTAGCATACTTTTTCTAGCGATCGGTATAGCTCTCTTGCCAGTGGCACCTCTGTTTTTGCCTAGGACACAAGCCTGGAGATTACTCTCCTTTCACTATTTGTCGCCATGACTCTACTACGAAAACTTCCACTGCGCCGAGAGTATTGCGTTGGACCTTTTTGGAGCACACTTCGTGTCACGCTGGATCCGTGCAAGTGTATACGGATGAATGCAAGTTATAGGATGTGATTGGTTTCCACGCCGTATCCCCTCTGTTTAAAGTAAGCGGGGCTATACCAAATGCTGGTTTTGTCTTCACGGACGAGCTGATTGCAATACACCCCTCGGTACGTCAGCTAACGCACAGTAGCCGGTTTGGAGGCGGTTTTTTATCTTTAGCGACTCACTAAGCGCCCTGAGTGATCTCAGGGCGTCATGGTTGCTCAAGCCCGGCGGATTTCGAGATTATCTTCTGCTGGTTTCCGGTGCATGTGGGAATAGCGGGAAATTATCGCGCCGATGAGGGCGCCAAAGATTCCGCGAGAACTCGGGCGGACCAGCTCAGCGTTTCGCTCTTCCTCACTTCGACTACATAATAAGTATACCCTGTAAATTAGGATTGGAGACAACAGAGGAAAAACAATTTGCATGCTATTGTGCCGCGACTGTTACCATGGGAGATGCTCTCAATTCCGCGACGTCTTCAGGTCAGTTTTGGTCGTCTTCGAATTGGACACTCTAGCTTTGCACACCGCCATTTGATAGAGTGTTCCCCTGACTTTAGTGTGACGACTGCTTTGTCCCCCAAACTTTTCGGCACATTCTTGTTGAATTTCCCAGTCCATGTGATCTTCGCTCACGTTACCTGTCCCAGTATCGGAACGAGCAAAACCACTACCGCTTATTCCTTGTACTCGGGACGGATTCGTAAACACAGACTTGTCGACTATCTGACTTTTTGGAAAAAGACTGACCTCCTCGATTTTAGGTGACTTTTCGGTCTTCGTTTGATGATCCTGCGCCGCGTGGATACGGGCTTCTACCTGACGCTGGAAAGTAATTCCTTCTTTTTGCCTTTGTTCTATTTCTTACTATTTGCCGCTCTTGGCGACGAGCATGTGCTCCACGCGAGAAATAAAGGTCGCGCACATGATGCGGACGAAGTCCTTCCTCATGCTGTTCCACACGCGGTTAGGGGAGGAATCCAGTGTGTATACGTTGTTGTGGCGGACCTTGCAGGCCTTGCCCTCGACATGCGTCCATACGCTGTAGTCTAGGGGATTAAGGTCGGTCAACTGCAGCGGCCAAATTTCCCTCGACCAGGTGTACATGTTCGATCCAAACAATTCTTGCGCAGTCCTGAACGTGTGGGCAGGTGCACCGTCCTGCTGAAAGACATATTATGTCTCTTTCGTGATCTTGCTCACCTAGGGCAAGACTTTCGTGGCTAATATGTCCCCGTAATCGGCCTCGATGAGCCTCGTTAACCGGCTGCGAACCATACTAGCGGCATCATCTCGCCATTCAAAGCTGCGATGCCGGGCATCATCATGGAGGCCCAGAGCTTGATTATGGACACGTAGTGGATTTCGGAGACGCCCTAGCCGAAGTTTACCACGCAGTAGTTCTGCTTGTTGATGCCCGGATCAACCATGAAGGTCTTTACATCCGGAAAAATGAGAATTCGTTTGCCACGAGTCTTCAAGTCGTTGAGGAGAGGGCTTTCCACGCACCTCAACCTCTTGCCGCCCTCCTCAATGACGACCCTGGCCACCATGACCACCGAGATGTTCTTCTTTGCGAGCACTGCACATTTGAAGGCCATTTTCACTGCCCAACGGTCGACACCTTAAGGTATGTCTGAACGAGGTCGATCTTTGAGGTCTTCCCCGTTCTTGAGCCTCTACGCGAATCTGTGCACGGTCACCCGGTTGACGTTGAGGCGCTTGGCGCTGTGGGACTTGTTATGGTCCGCGCGCAGGAGAGCAGATATCTCGATTCTTTTCCCTTCCAATCTCGACACAAATGGAAAAAAACCGTTTTAATGACACATAATGGAAAAGTTTTTCTATCACACACGTAGACCTCTCGAAAGATAAAAAGAGTCCCAAGTATGAGAGAACTTTTGAAAAACCCACTAAATACTAGTAAAACAAGATTCGTGTATTACGACGTTTTGGGCTATACACGCCTATCCTCGGGTACTATAAAGCAAGTATTTGTAAACAGGAGATATGAAATAAAAGTTTCAATCTAAGGTTAAGGTTATAAATTAGAACCACATAAAAAAACGATTAAATAAACACAAGAATTAAGTAACATGCCCATAAGCTCACCTTGAGGAATAAAGAGTCAAGGAAGATTGAAGAGGTGAAGAGAAATAGAAAGAAAGGCAAGGTTGGTTTACAGCGCGGGGCTAATATTGGTTGGTTGAAATTATGTGATTAACAATGAGAAGATAAGTTGCAATTGACAGAAGAATGATATAGCTGAATATATAGCGATTCCAAAATTAGGAGTGACGTAGGATCTTGAGCAGAGCCCAAGATTTTAAAATTATTGGTAGACCAGGCAATGGCTTCGCCAGTTTTCCCTACGGGAGGAGCTTGCGCTTCGCTACTAAGAGTAAAATATATAAAAAAAAAGCAGCCATGGGTAAATTTTTATAAATTTTCTGAACTTCGCAAATTATAATAATTTCAAAAAGGAACTCGAAACTAAATTTCCCCCCTTTCAAAATATCACGTTGCTAAAATATAGTTATAGAAGAAGATATATAGAAATAAATTTTCTGAACTTCACCATTTGGAATTCTTTGGGTTTTAAAAATTAAAAAAATATCGATACTTATATTTATTTCTGAACTTCACCATTTTGTTTTTTGATATTATAAAAGAATTATTAAAAATAACTGATAAAAAAACATAAGTCATAACCAAACTAAGATGAAATTATTATTCAAATCCTCAAAAAATGCCCTTCTTAAATTATAGAGTTAGTGATGATGATGATATATCGAATTTAAAACAAATTTAATGTTGGTGAATTGCTAAATTTTCTTTTTCATAAAGGACATTACTTGTTCTTAGGTTAATCCCGAGATGTGAACAAACTGTGGTTTGTTCACGCTGCATCTAGGTATTTTTCTCTTTGGGGAAGCGGGAGCCTATCTAGCGACTGCCTA
Source organism: Ceratothoa steindachneri (assembly GCA_963969495.1). Taxonomy (NCBI): domain Eukaryota; kingdom Metazoa; phylum Arthropoda; class Malacostraca; order Isopoda; family Cymothoidae; genus Ceratothoa; species Ceratothoa steindachneri. Next base: position 190,192,246 of record OZ018317.1, read on the forward strand.
CTTGGGCATAAGTCATCGTACACAACACAGCCTACTACTAGGCTATATTAAAAAAACAAAAAACAAATAGCAAATAACAACGATAAAAAATGACAAAGGCTAGAAAAAATAACAAGAAAAAAAAGCAAAAAGGCAAAGGAAGCGCTCTCCGGCTTCGGGGGTAGGCCCGCCTTCCCCTGGCGCAGGACCATGCGACCTACAAAAAACAACAACATAAAAACCCAGTCAAATAAAGTGGAGGAGGCCAGCCTACTCCAAAAAGTCGTATAGTCCAAAGGTCTGTGTGCACGAACTAGTCCCGGGCACAAGGGACAAGCGGTATCGGGACAGGTATGCGCGCGAAGATCACTCAGAATGGGACATTCGACAAGAATGAGCCAAGCACTCTGGGAGACAACGCAGTCGTCGCAATGAGGCGCATGCGAGCGCTCCATCAAAGGCGCTGTGTCCTGTGCATCTACATATGTACGTTCCTTGGTTACACCCAAGGCAAATGAAATTATATACGACCATGCTTCTTCAATCAGACGAGAGCCTATTTTTACAATTACAAAACATTCCCAGTTTAAAATTGTTAACAAAGGTAATTGTAAAATTAGTGTGTTAATAAAACCTTTTTATTAATTTGGAGAATTGAGCACGAACAGTTTTATTTAATGGGTCAAGTTCTTGGAGCACGAAATATAGTTTAGTTTTAGGCACATAAATGGTAAGTAATTTCGGACAATAAATGTTATTGAAAAAAATTCGATATTGATTTGTATACAAACGAAGAAGGATATCCGAGGTTGTTGGAATATAGAGTTAAAAAATCAAATTCCATGTGAATCAAACAGAAATTCGATAATAATCGATAAGCACGATTTAATAAGATAGTAATTGTGCTTAATTTGTAGGAGAGGTCACAATTACTGACAAAAATCATAAAATAGTCCAGTAAAAGTAGGCTTGCGATAAACCAAAGTACGGAAAGATCTGCCCAACGAGAAATCAAAATGTCCCAAAAAGGAAGAGAATTGCTAAGTTCTTTTTCTTGTTCAAACTGAATATTTTGGTGTAGCTGGTTTAAGTATGCAATACTGTTTATTTATTTGGGTTCTGATTTGAAAATTATAATAGAATCATTAACATATCTTCTATAAAAATAGGTGTAAAAGAGGCTGGACACCCATTAAAAGGAATCTTGTTCAAAACTTGACATAAGGATGTGGGCTGAGATGGGGCAATGGGAGAATTCATGCCAACCCTGGCCATCTGGCGGTATGTTTTCGCATCACAGGTAAATATCATTAACACCCAATTCTAATAGTCATTACATAGGGTAATAATTACTACCATAGTTCTATGCGGCTGTCGTCGTCAGTTGCATCATCCGTCCCTTGCATCATGGAAGATATTCCAACACTTGAGAACACAATACACATAATGATCAGAATGACAATTTATGACAACCCAGAAATCACCTTGTTCGTTAGGGTGGGGAAGAAGGGTATCCTGTATCCTTTGGAGTCTCGGATCAAGAGTATGAGGCTATGAGTACTCCCGCAGGGGACAATCCCCTACTCTCGTAGGGGACAATCGCGGTTAAGTGCCATTCGGCGGATAAAAACAAACCAAAGGACGTCTTTCATGAAAATTAAATCACGTGGGAACCGATCAGGGTTTTGTAGCTAGGGTTTATTTGTTTACAGATGGGTTGGTTTTGGTCGTGAGCTCAAACACCGTGTTAATTCCGTGCTCTCATCGAAACTTTAAAAAATAATCTCAGTTTTGTAATATTTTTATATTCATATATCGCGTGTTCTTTTCTTTTCAATGTTAAAAAAATATATTATGTTTAGTTCTAATTTTCGTTCAACCTTCCATATGAATTTATTGGAAATTTGAAGTAATTTTAATCTCAGAATGTTATATGGTCGATTCACTCACGATCTTCAAGGGTATTCAAGAAATAAAATAATTGAATGACGCAGAAAATAGAGAAGTCTTAAAATGGAGCCTTTTGAAGATCACCCTCTTCTTTTGCAAAGGTAATTCATCTTTTAAAACGGATTATAAAGAGCACATCAGTGGTGTACAAGCTATCTAGTGGGACCCTTTTAGTAAAGCCTTTCTTCATTGAGCTGACCTGAGTTGCAATGAAAAGAAGTCAATTGGTGTGTAGCAGTGTTCCTTTTCTCTACCATGAACATAATTTGCACGCTCAGGACATCAACAGATCTTTTTCAACTAGAGGGCAATTTATACGAGTTGGCCATCCATTTACCGTTTCTTCGAGACGGAATGATGTTTTCTATAAAAGCTCGTTTTCTATCGTCTGTCGGCAACATAGACTTTATTATTTTCAGATATTTGGATTCTTATTTCATCAGAATCTTCGGGTAAGGATTAAATCTCGTAAATAAACAAAGGTAATAGTAATGCTGCCGAGATAGATCTTGTGAGATGTAACCAATGTAGTAAGGTACCCAGACTGTGGCAACATCTTTGTAGAAATATGTGGTACAGTATATACGATCCTGTAACCTTTGGCTGCTTTCGTAGAGGTATAGCGTACGAGAAGTGCAGGCGACCGGCTTAAAAGCTTCGTTTGAATGAGTCTTTTTGAGACTCAGGATGGCCGAGTGGACCCGCGAGGGGGAGCGTTAGCCCTTGGATAACATTTCCAAACGGGCTCTCTTCATTTCTTCAAAATACGCTCCGCTTCTAGGAGGGGGGTTGTATAGCGTACGAGAAGTGCATGTGAGCGGCTTAAAAACTTCGTTTGAATAGAACTATCTTGAGGCTCAGGATGGCCGAGTGGATTCGGCGCTGGCTAATAGTGGTCCATCGATGCGAGAAGCTGTTCGCAACTCGTCTACGCTATTATTATTATATTTGCCCCTCTTCCTACTCCCCTCTATCTACAGAGGTAAAGTCGAAGTGGCGTTTCCACTGAGATGTGGGGCCAACGGTTGAAATGACACCAGCAGCAGTTGGCTGCTTTCTTCGAGGCAAAGTCGAAGTAATGTTTCCACTCCTATGTTGGTCCAACATTTATTTTATTGATACATAATTAAATACTTATATATATACAGATATAAATTTACCTCTTTTAAAACCTAATCCATCATTTGAAATAGAGACATTCTATTTAATTCAATTCATTTATTTACTCATTAAAAAATGATGCGTACCAGAAAAAATAATTAGCCATATTAAATATATTTTATACAATATTAAACTTGACTGTTATCAATCTATTCCTTACCAAATGAACAGTGGGCATTACTTTAGTATTTTTATATCTATAGGTAATTTACTTCAAATTTTCCGTGCTGTTAATATTAACGTATCCACTCTCCCGTTAGTTGGAGATCGAATGCATGCAACGTTGCAGACGATCCAGTAGTTTGAATGGTGGATAAGCTTAGAAATTACATTTGCAAAATATCAATAATCGAATGAGCTTAGCCATCGCCCCACAAAAAACGCCAGGTCGCTTTGCTGACACCGTCCAAATAATGAACAATTTTAAAAAGTCAGATATGCTTAATGGTATGTGAACCCAATTTATATTTTTAAATGCAAAACATATAAATTTCAAAGTACTTAAAAAATCTGAGGTTCTTTGTATAATTTATTTTGTTTTGTAAAACTTTAGTGAAGGTTCGCATGCCGGAACAAACATTCAGTGGGAACAAAACTTCTTATTTACTTATACACTGCTTTGTATGTGTACAACAATCTAACCTAACAGACATAACCAATTACTAACTTAACAACCCATCCTAATCTAACTTACAGTAACATTAAATTGAGAAAAAAATTGCAATAAAGGTATCTATCCTTAACGAAACATACCCAATTATTCTATATCTTCAAAAACATCTTGTGTGTGATAGAACTTGAAATCTTGGTGTTATGCGGGGCCAAAGCCGTTGTCTTTTCGATAAACTCAATCTTTATTTGTTTTGAAACCAAAATAATGTTCAATAACATAACATTCGCTCTCTAAAAAATAGTATTTTCGTCCTGTTCAAAATAGACAACTCAAGTATTCTAACTAAAAGGTTGTAAAATAATGAAGTCAATAGGAAAATTAAATTGATTGGAGCGAAAAAGGATAAAAAAAAACTCAACTCTAATCTTGCCACGAACGAAATCAGAGGCAACAAATATAAACTAATTCGGATGAAAATTATACGGTAAAGTGAATCGAAACAAAAAAGAAAAAAAGAAGCTTGACGAAAATATGGCAGCAAATAGCAGTTTAATATATATATATATATATATATATATATATATATATATATATATATGCAACAAAGCCCACAGGGAAAATTAATACGAAGATTCCAAGTACATTCGAACTTTATTTCGAGTTATTTATCAAGGAATAACGAAAGTATTGAAAATTGTAATATTTATAAGGATGATACAGAGGAGAGGGAACGCCCACAAAAGAAACTACTATGGGTAATTGCTTATTCCCCCTTTTATCTAACTTATATATGGAATTTTTCGAAACGGTTTTCCTCCCCTCTATTATAGATTTTCCTATAATCTGGTTTCGCTATATTGATCAAATCCTTTGCTTGTGGCACAATTCTGAAAATATTTTTCTTTTTTTGATCAAACTTAATTCCCTTGTAACTTCCATTAAATTTACCCCTTAAATAGAACAGAATGGAAGTATTCCTTTCCTTGATTTATTATTAATACACCGCACGCCTTCTGCTTTTAAATTCTCTGTCTATCGGAAACCAACTAACTCTTCTTCTTATATTCACTTTTACTCCCCTCACCATATTAAAGTCAAAAGATCAATTTTTATTTCAATGTTTCTCCCTGAGCACTTGGTGTGGTTAGTCCTGAATTCTTTGACTCTGAAGTTTCCAAAATTTTTGACATCGGCCATAAACTTTGCTATCCTTTTCATTTCCTTGATAAATGCCTTCAGTTAGCTAAAAAATCTTTTTATCGTTTTGAACCTCGCGCGCCTTTTAATAACAAGAATACTCTTGTACTTCCTTTTAATCCATCCTTTGTTTCACTCCCTCATATGTTCAAATCTCTAGGCATTTGTGTAGTATTTAACTATAATAATACTATCTCTAAACTATTAGTCAAGAACGCCTCTTCCCCTATTGGTAATGTATATTGAGTAAAATGTATCGATTGGTCTAAATATTACCTTGGCCAATCAGGTAAATGTTTCAAAAAACGAATTTCTCAGCATAAATATGTCTGTCGTGGCGAAGAAAGCAGCTCATTTTATGTTCATAAGTCATATCTTAATCGCAATATTGATTGGAAGTCTGCTAAAATAATGTCATAATAACGATATAATTTCACGAAATATCATTGAATCAACCTTTATTAGTAAATTCCCAAATTTTAATTTAAGTACTGGCTTATATAAACTCGATGGTTATTTTTAAAATTATATTCACAATGCACTGTCGAAACTTTTAATTTGAGACTAAATATTTATATTAATCTTAATAAACTATTTAATTTTATTTTTTGTGCATCTATGTAGCCTTATGTTTATGTCTGTGTATTTATTATCATTTGAGTCAAGTCTTTAAAACATTTGTACTTATTCTACCTTGGTTTTTCAATCCTGTTCCCTGAGGTTAATCTCTCGCTCAGATTTTCTCCCTCCCTAATTGCTTAGGCGGTATTTTAATCCTCTTGTCAACCTTTAGACTTTTGAATTTACCGAATTTAATGATCTTAGTTTGTATTTATCTCCGCTCCTCCTAAGGTTTCCATTTTTTATTAATTCATTTTGTTGATTGGTATTTTGCTTTTTTGTGTGCGTTACCTCTCCTCTGTATCATCCTTATAAATATTACAATTTTCAAGACTTTTGTTATTGCTTAATGAAGAACTCGGAATAAAGTTTGAAAGTACTTGAAATCCTCGTATTAATTTTTCCTGTGGGATTTGTTGCATTTATTGCTTACTCACACGATACTTTGTGAGTTTTCCATATATATATATATATATATATATATATATATATATATATATATATATATATATATATATATATATATATACGAGGGGCGGTCAATTAGTTTTGCAAATCAGATATAAGGAAACGAGATATGAAGAAAAGTGTTTTATTATTTTTCAATATAACTACCCTCGACTTCAATTCACTTGCGCCACTTGTCCCTGAGGCTTCGAATTCCCGACAACCAGAAATCTCCCGCCTGCTGTTCAATCCACTCCTGGACGGCGAGCTGGACATCTTTATCGTCCCCAAACCGGCGTCCACGCAGTGCAGCCTTGAGCTGGCGGAATAAAAAGTAGACGCTAGGGGCCAGATCTGGACTGTAAAAGGGGATGGTTGAGCTCCTCGAATCCGCACTCGCGCAGGGCAGCTTGTGCAACTCTGGCCTTGTGGACAGGGGCATTGTCATGGAGGAGCAGGACACCGCGTGTCAACTTGCCGTGCCGCTTCTCACGGATGTACTTCTTTAACTCAGCCACATCCTCGGCGTAATATTGGCCTGTGATAGTCCTTCCACGAGGCGCATAGTCCACCATCAACACTCCCTCAGAATCCCAGAAGATGGTGGCCATGATCTTTCCAGCTGAGGGTTGGGTCTGGAACTTGATGGGCGTCAGAGAGTTCCTGTGCTTCTAGGCCATGCTTTCGTGGATGTCGTGGATGATGTTGATAACACTTCCATGTAATATTCCAAGTTCTCGCTCGATTTCTTCGACTTTCGCCGGTCGTTTTTCGAGGATCATCCTCTCCACACGGGCTACACTGTCCTCGTTGGTCACGTCTGACGGGCGTCCTGGACAGGGTTCATCTTCAAGGGACTCACGACCATGGCTGAACTCCCTATTCCAGCGAGCAATGGTTGCATAGGAAGGGGCGGTGTCAGTGTACACTGCAACCATGCGTTCATGGATCTCTTTTGCATTCTTGCCTTCCTTGGTCAAAAATTTGATCACTGTGTGGTGCTCAACCTTCTCCATTGTTGAAAAAATTGTAAATGACGATCTGAGATTAGCTACTGCTTCTTAAATAGACGAGGCAGGAGTGTGCGGCTGCAGGTCCTGACTTGTCCTAACTTGTCCTAACTTGTCCTAACACCCCCACAAACAGCCATCTCCCTTCCTCTGTTTTGCCCTACCGATTCGCAAAACTCATTGACCACCCCTCGTATATATATATATATATATATATATATATATATATATATATATATATATATATATATATCTAAGTCTATATTTTTAGAACGGGATTAAAAAAAATAAATTAGTCGCGTGCGACTCTATATCTCACTATGTCGGTGGGTCGGTCCCCGAAAGTTCAAACTCTTAAGTTGTTTTACATCCTCTTTCGAATAATATAATTGCCATGGTCCTCCTAAGGTTATCCCTGGAATTAGTTTATTTTGGCAATAAAATCATAACTATTCGGTTGATTTGAACGAAATCTGAAACCCTTATATTGTTTTACATTCTCTTTCGAATAATATAAAGGCCAAAGTCCTTCCAAGGTTCGGCGGAGAATTATTTGGCAATAACTTCATAACTATTCACCCGATTCTAACGAAATTTGAATCCCTTATATTGTTTTACATTCTCTTGTGAATGATATAATTGGCAAGGTTCTGGAATTATTGAAAGTTTTGAAGGTCATAAGGTCATAAATCAGGATAAGTGAGAGCACGCGACTTTGGTCAGCAGACCTTGTTTCTCTTCGTTTAGATGTCCGGGAAGCGTGACCTTGGTTTAGACCGCCACAAAGATATATTATTATGATTATTTAATTTTCAGTGTATATATATATATATATATATATATATATATATATATATATATATATATATATATATATATATATATTCTTTCTTTTTATGAGATCAAGGGAGTTGTTTGAACAAATAGTTAAAACCAAATGAAAGGGGGCTGAAAAAAGTGGTTCGAAAGCTAATGATTTGGATCATTTTAAAAATTGTCTATTTAAATATGTACTTTATAATCCTGGTCATTTATTAGGAATTACATAAATAAAAGTTTTCTGAACTTTTAGAAAAAATTAGTGTATTTATGTTTTATGTATTTTCTTTCTTCTTAGTGAGATTAAGGAGGGTGTTTAAACAAATAATTAAAACCCTTATTTTAGGTGGGTTGAAAAAATGGGTTGAAAAGCCAAAGAGGCCGGACGTCAACAGCTCCGCAGCGAAGTGCAAGTTACCCCCACGTAGGAGTCGCAAAGCCATGGCTTATATATATATATATATATATATATATATATATATATATATATATATATATATATATATATATATTGAAAGAGAAAACGGAATAATTTTTCCATGCAGTAATATTTTTATTACCTTTTTTCGAAAAAATCCGTGCAGGGAAGCGACTCGAACCAGGCACACTGAGGCAGCGAGCACCGCTTTGATCACAGTTAAAAGTATGCCGTTAGTACACTATGCTAGGCAGAGAACCCCCAAATTCTCTGAATAGAATAGCTTTTAATTAACACCTTCATATGCTCGAACGGAAATTATGAAAGAAATAGAAAATTAATTGGGAATTCAAAGAATAAATGAGGAATAGTTAAACGCGTGGCAGATACGAGTATATATCTCTCAAAGTACCTCGAGAGAATGATGAAGGACAACTATTTCACTTTCAATGGCGTGGTTTATCATCGAATTGAAGGTGTTGGGATGGGAAGCCCACTAAGTCCGATTTTTGCAAATATTTCCATGTGTAATTTTGAAGATAGACTCTTCCGTAATTCCCCTTCTCAATTTCGTCCCTTATTCTACAAAAGATACGTTGACGATACCTTCTTGTTCAAAAAGGTTTTTTTGATTTTCTAAACAATTTACACCCTAATATTACTTTCACTCAAGAACATGAGATTAAGAATATGTTGCTATTTCTAGATATTAATGTTTCTCGTACCCTTTCCAGCATTCAAACATGTTTTTAGAAAACCAACTTTCACAGGGCAGGGTTTAATTTTTTTTAGTTTCTGTGATTTAACATACAAAATTGACGCCATTAAAACACTCCTCTTCACAGGTTTTAATTTGTCTTCCACTTATTTTAGTATGCATTTTGAATTTAATTTTTTAAAAGAATACTTTGTAAAAAATGATTACCCCTTATCTTTAGTTGGAAGCTGTATTAGGAAGTTCCTTTTCAGGCTGTATAACCCCTCCACTTCTTTTAATGTCCCAAAGGAAATCAGGCATGTCTTGTTACCAGACATCAGCCCTTGTAATGACCTTCTCCGAAAACGTTTAATTTCCATGTTTAGGAAATTTTATTGTCAAATTAATTTTAAAATTATATTCATTAATAACAAAAATATTGGTAATTTCTTTAAAGTGAAGGACAGTATTCCCACGCCGTTTAGTTCGTTCATTGTACATAAATTCATTTGCCTTAGCTGTAAGTTGAGGAACTATATAGGAACCACAGTACGAACTCTTCAGTCGCGTTTTTGTTCTCACATGGGAATTAGCCATAGAACCGGTAAAACATTAAGTAACAAAGAGTTTTCTTCCATCAGGAAACATGCTATTAATTGTAAAACAGACGTGTCCTTAAATGATTTTTCTGTCTTAAAATTTGCTAAATCTATTTCATCTCTCCGCATTAAAGAATCACTCTGTATTAAATACCACCACCCAAATTTAAATGAGGACACGTCATCCTTTCCTCTGTTTATAATTTAACCAAGCTGTATTCATTCTTTGAATTCCTTCCTGTTTTCACTCGTCATTGTGATCCGACCATGTAAGGTAATGTTTCAGTGTCTATAGTTTAGCTTTACCTTTGGTTTGTATCCAATTCTCTATTTCTCCATTTTAATTGTTTAATTTTGTAATATTACGTTCTTTGTTTGTCCTTAATTAATAGTATCTCTTTACAAATATTTTTGCTGTTCTTTACCTCACTATTTTGTTTGTTCATTCACGTAACGTTCATTTTATATTTTTAACGTCGTTTTTGTGATTTTCTCTGATCTGTGGTTTTTAACTTTGAACTTGTGCTGTTATTTGTTTTTAGGCTTAGATTACTCATTTAGAATTTGTTTCTAGCTCCTAAAGATGGGTTTTGTAATAACCCGAAACGTTGGAATTAAAGATGGGACCCGCCTTCTTCGTTTTGTCCTTCTCACTGAATATATATATATATATATATATATAATGAAAAAACTCACAAAGTGGCACGTGAGGAAAATGAAAAGATGAATCCAATCACTTTCGAACTATATTTGCAAGTTCATTTTCAAGGAATAGCATGAAAATGGAGAAGACAACCTAATATAGGGTACAAAAATATGAAGGGAACGCCCATCAAATAGTTCAAACAAATGGAAAAAAAAACTCAAAAACAAGACAGAAAAACACCAATAAAAAGAACAATAGGCAACTAATAACAGACATATGCATCCCTAAAACGATATACAGATAACAACGCCATGTATATGAATGGAATATGGTGGGTGAAAAAAAAACACCACATTTTAAAGAATTATCATTAGAGCGAATACATTTAGGGCTAAGAGTTAATCCACAGTCATAACAGAGACACGTGGTGGGGGAGGCAATGCGAATGATATTAGACTAATTTAGAGAGTGACAACAGGCTGCATTAGTATAATATCATTCGCATTGCCTCCCCCACCACGTATCTCTGTTGTGACTGTGGATTAACTTGAGGGGCATCAAGAGGGCCATGGGGACGGAGCTGCGGAGAATCGCGGGAGAATCTTTCCAGAAGTGCATGGAGGCATGGCGGAGAAGGATGAGAAAGTGCTTTAGACTCGAGTGTGTAATCCATCCACGCGAAAAGATAATAGCTCCGATCTGTAGTGGCATAGACTAGATGATGTTCTGGATGAGACATCATTGTTCAGCTACTCTTTTAAAAAAAAATGAATTTTAGCCAGACTGTGTGGATGTAGTTTGAGGCAGTCCTGTAATTTTTTGATGGGGTTCAGATCAGGTGATTTTGCCCCCGAATCAAGATGTGTGATTGTTTCTGAATGTTCATCATGCCAGTAGGTCACAGTTTTAGCCCCGTAAACGCGTGAGTTGTCATCCTGGAAGAAAGGGATTGGAATGTTATGTTTTGCCTTAAAATCAAGAGCAAACGGCAAACCTGGTCATCAAGTAGCTCGATGTGGGATAATGGTTCTAATTGTTTTTTACTTTAAGCCCAAAGTACATAACAGAGCCTCCTACAGCTCCTAATGGGGTATACGATGAACAGAACGCCGGATATCATTCACATACAGGCGGAAACGTGATTTTTATGACTAGATAGCGTGTTTTCACTCCTCCAAGTTGCACTCTTTCCGTCTTCTTGCCCACTGTAGCAGGGTAACTTGATGGGAAGTAGTAAGCCAAAGCCTCTTGCATGCCAGTCTGTTCAATATGTTCATTATATGCAGTTTCCTGTGGAGTATTTTTCAGTAATTTGTGAAAAGGACCGTCGTTGACGTTTTGTAGCAATTTCAGCCATAAAGCGAAGCAATTTTGTAGTCCCAAGTGGAGAAACACTCTCGCGGTCCAGGTCTATCAGTATCGTATTTCGGCCAGAGTTCTGGCCAGAATTTCCTGTAGACCTGTATGAGAAGACACGTAGATACAGCTGAAAATTTAGTGACGTAAACGAAAGTGAAACACAACGTTGAAAAGGACAAAAAAAGGATTAAAAGGACCAATACAGGATAAAGGACAACCCCAAACACCCCGGATATGGCGAAAGTGAAAACTTTACGACTAAACACAAAAGGTTGGCAAGAGAAGAAACAAATTTATGGAAACATTTTCCATGCACTGACCCGGCTATCAACTTGATCTCGGATTACAGAGTCAACCTAAATAACGAAGTGATAAAGATCTGGAATTACATAGCCATAACCGTTAAACCAACAAGAGAATACCACGACGGACCCGCTATCGCGATCAGGAAGAACATCGACTACAGAACTCACGAAGGAGTATACGAAGCAGACATCGCGGTAGAAATAAATATTTGATTGTCCTACATCATATTAGCAACATGATACCAACCAAACCCGCGAATGGCTGAAGCCTTTATCATTTGGCTAAAAAAAAAAGTTACAATCAATGTACAGCTTCAGCCAGAGACCACACTACCAACCGCTTGATGTCTTATTACACTATAAAGTGGCCAGTAACACCAATTCCATTTGCTTTGCAGCTTTTATCAGAAGAAAACTCATCGATTCCTATCAGAGCGTCGTAGCATGAATGTAAATTTAATTTGAAATGAAAAGGAAAGTGAGAGAAAACAAAACAGCTCGACGACTGCCTATTCCCACTTCACCCTGGCTGTCCTTTAAGTGGCCAGGGCATTGGGAGGGGAGGGCCAGGTACTCCCTTATATTTCTTCGAGCTTCTTCCATCAGTCTCACCCACCTACAAGTGGAAGGCCCTGGGGGATGAGAGTGAAAGGAGGGAAAGAATAAAGGTTAAGTATAGAACAGTAAGCAGTATAGTAGGAGGCAATATAGATAGGTGACTTAGGCAGTCATTAGACCTAGAGCTTAATGTGGAAATCAAACCACGCTGTGTATTATCCTATCACTTTATATTCCGTGTTAATTGTTGGCACGACAAGTGCTGGTTAAGAAAGAGAGTAAAAAGTTTCAAGGATGAAAGTGAAGGAAATAAGAGGTTTGCATAGTCTTGCTAGGTTGCCTGGAGGTGAGGCTAATCTTTGGTAATTCGTTTAGGTATTTAAATTAGAATTTATGTGTATGAGAATTAATTATATGATTATTTTTTAGTTTTATGCTTTATTTTTTGTCTATCGCATTTAAATGGGTATTAGACCTGACGTTTAAACAGTTTCTACCGTTTGTAAATTGCTACTGTTTGGTGTGCTCTCGTGTGTACTTACTTTTCTTTCTCTTGTTATTTCCTTTTAGTTTATTTATAGCTATAATATATTTACTTTTGAAGATCTACATTACCTGTTTCAGGGTTTTTTGTTGTTGTTTGATTTTCTCCTTCTGAGTCTAAGTTAGGTTTATATTGATTTTTGAATTTCACTATTATTCAATTTAAGTTAATATTTGTGCATCTTTTCTTTCCATTATTACTGAATTACTTGAGAATAGTCAATAGGCTCTCCAGCCTTTGATGTGCTCTAACTGGTTTCGAAGTTTTTCTAACACTTAATGAGACTTTTCTATCACTTTCTTCGCTCTTTTTTCTATTATTTTGTGAGGCAGTTTCAACTTTGCTTCTTTATGCAACTCTCATTAGCTTCTGAGTTCTACCTTTCTCAGGTTTTTTATTATATAAATTGCTTTATTCCGTATCCCCTGTATCTGTTGTAGGCTGCTATGTGAGATTATTTACATTTCTACTGTCGATTACACTAATACAGATTGAATTAGCGCTTGATATATTTTTACCTTAGTTCTTTGGTGTCATTCTCGCCTGTATTGGCCTATTCCTGAAGGTTTTTACCACCACTTTTGTTAAATCGTCCGCAAATTATATAGGTGGAGGGATATCCGTCGTGTACACCGAGTATAGTGGAGGTATTAGGAATCCCTTGTAAGTAAAAAAAGAGGAGGCTCATAATTATTAGTACTCTATCGCAATTGCTTTTAGCTCTTATCTTTTGTATGAATTGGAAGATTATCGTTAACGCATTATTTTACTCTCTCACGAATATTATGAATATTCAACAACAAAAAAACCCTAGCCTAAATAAGTTTCCTTGGTGATTGTCCAGTTCTATGTAAGCATATCTATCCATTAAGTAGTCGCACATGATTCGTTCGATCTTGTTTTTGATTTCCAGTCTGAGTATTTTTTTATTTTATTCCCCTTTGCCAAACTCTATTAAAAGCTTCGGATACATCTCTGCACACCATGTCTATGCTCGCCTTTTTCCTTTGGCTTTTCCTATTTGTTCTATTATGACGCTGAGCATCATCTTCGTACTTCTATTTTTTCTTAATCCAAATTACCTGGTGTTTAGGTAGTTGTCTTTATTTCGGAATTCCGTCTCTCTACAATTAATTATCTTCTTGTAAACTTTCCGATAAAGTCCTGCAGAACTATTGGTCTGTAGTTTTCCACATGCGTGGGTACTTTTATTGGTTGTGCCACATATGTAGATCATTTTGGCTAACTTAAGTTCATCTTGGAAGTATCCTGCAACAAGGCTTGCATTAAAAATGTTCTTTAACTCCTCAAATGTGTTGTTTTGGATTATTGCATAGTGTTTTCTCGTGAACCTAGACATTTTCCAGGGGCTTTATGTTTAAAACTTGAAATCATATCTTTCAGTTCATCCGTCTCAAGTGCTACTTCATAGTTTTCGTTTTCCTCTTCACTTACCATGAAAACATTTTCCAATGTTTGCGAAAATATTTTCTCAATTTCTGTTTTTTCTTTTGTATAGTTGCCTTTTGCGTCTTTAATTTTCATTCTCTCTTTTGGAGGTTATCTTTCATTTAGTTTTTCTTTTTCCAGAATTATTTTGGCTAAGTTTCTGCATCTATTTTTTTAATGGCGTCGTTCCATTCTTTTTTTGCTTTTCTGTGATAATAGTTCGTTGTTCTCTTTTTTTTTCTCCTTAATCTGATGTAATGTTCCCTTTTTGTTCCTTCTAGTCCTATGATTTCTGTTATTTATCATATTTCTTAGTTCAAACGGATCATTAATTGTTTGATAGTTCTGCATGTCTCTTTAGGTATTATTTTTTCATCCTATTTTTTGATTGCTTTTCAAATGTCTGTAGTTCCTCGTCTATGTACTATAAATTTGCTTCCATCGGATGTTTCAGTATATACTCGTATTGCCTGAGTTTGTGTTTGGAGTTTTTCCAGTTTGCCCAGTCTCAGTTGCCATTCCCTGGAAATGGTCTGTATTGGATATTGGTAAATTTCTAATAACATGGCCGTATGGTCACTGCAAATTATGTCTATTAGTTTCATGTGGTAGTTAAAAGAGAGTTTGAAATTTGCTATATAATGTCTGGCATGGCGTTCTGTCCCCTGATAGATGTCAGGAAGTTCGGTCCTATTCTTCTGAAAACTTTGCGTACTAACATGGTTTGAATGGATTGAAGGTGTCTCCCGTTTGCGTTCGTTCCTCTGTCATCTACTGCTTTACAGTATGCATTTAAACTTTCCATGAAAATAACTGATAGTTTGGTATTGAATATATTTTTGAAATTAGCTATTGGTAAACCGTTTCTTCTTGGATATTGATATCCATCCAGCAATCACTACATTGGTAAGTTCTATCTTTATTTCTCTTGCAAGGTAAGCTTATGTTAGTCAATGTTTGGTTCTGTAGTCTATCTTCTTTTTTTCTGGCTATTGCAGCCCCGTTGAACCTTTCCTCTTTTGTGTTAATAGTTATTACAATGTAGTTCCATATTTTGATTTTCTTCCCGTTTAGATTTATTGCGTGTCCATCAGGAGTATTATGTCAATGCCAATTCTTTTGAAGATGTTTACGCAGGTCATCTGTTTATCCTTCTATTCATTTATGTTGTTATAATATTCAAAGTTTTCTGGTTTCTATATTTTTCCTTTACTTTCGATATATCATTTCTTGGCAGTATTCGTTAATATTTTTTCCGTTTGTATACTTTGTTTCTTTGGTAAGGAGAGATATATTTATGTACGTATGTGCTTACTTTGCTTATCAAAGTCGTTTGTGTGCGTGCGCGTAGTATTAGACGCGTACCATATGTATTTCTTTTATTAAATTGTCATTCTATCCCGTTATATAATTTCAAGTTTTGCGAGATTTTTTATAAGTTACCCATAACAGATTATTTCTATTCTCGCGTCCGCCGCGATGAGAGCTGCAAAAAATATAATCCGGCAATGGATAATTTATTTAAAATTCTCGACGGCCCGCGAAAACCCTTCACTCATCTTCTTTAACGAGCGAGTTTTTCTCGAATATTACGTTCGTCAAATTTTCGTTTACTGCATAGTTTTAGCGGCGTTGGTGCATGCCGAAACCAGTTCGAGTGAGTATTAGACCAGCGGTTTTCAACCTTTCTATCATAGTGGCACCCTAATTGCTACCTAGAAGCACCCGTAGCACCTTAATATAAAATAATTTTACGTATAAATACATAATTACGAGGAAAGTACTTCAAAATTAACCGGAATTGACATTTAACTTAATTTAATCGAAATAAGACATGAAAATTTGTAAATAAATAAATCTTACTTTTAGAAGTTTAATGCGAAATTTGAGATTGATGAGTATCACATAATTCTTTAATATTGGGACGTTTTGTTGACGAGGCAACTCTCATTTATTCATTCACTGTGTGCAATCCTTTTCTTTTCCTTGTTTTTATGTTGCACAATCAAATGAAGCTAGTTTCAAAATACTTTCAAGTGCTATTAAGTTTTTTTAGAAATGTTTGAAATACACATTGTTTGCACTTAAAGCATCTTTAGTTGGTTCTCGCGGTTCCCCGGTTGAAAAAACAGTGTCAGGGGTTAAAGTATTCTCAAATGCATGTTAATTATTGCGTTCGTTTAAATAAGCAAAGTGTTGCTTTTATATTGAGGTGCGAACCTTGCGTTCACTTAGTTCTGCTCTTCAGAGTATCTCTAAAGTATTAGAATGGTTTACCTATCTACAAGGTGCTCTGGCAAATATATTTTATTATTTACGCCGACAGAGTTGTCGGGGGGGGGGATAATGTGATATCACACACGTATACTTGTCTGGCTGTCAGTGTAGAGGATATCTCAAAAGGTCATTAGCAAAGTTTGATAAATACACCGTTGTTCCCATCAGGAATCCAGTTACAAGTTTCATAAAGCGTGATTACCATGCTTATTTTGGTATGAAACTTGGTAACCAGGATAAAGCTTGGGCGTCACACATGGTATGCAAGACACGCACCGAGTATCTGGGTCGTTAGACCAAGGGCAAGAAGAGTTGTCTGAAGTTTGAAGTTCACATGATTTGGAGGTTACCGATAAACCCTGGCACTAGCTGCTACTGCTGTGCTATTGATTTGACTGGCATCAATAAAAAGACCTGGAGCAGCCTCAAGTATCCTCAGCTTCAATCAGTACGTCGTACTGATGCACAACGACAACCAGTTTGCCTTTGTACCTCTCGCTCACTCGACTACACTGAAGAAGAAGTATGAAGCGGTGAAGCATGTTCTGGAGTAACTACTTTAGGATCAGCATGATTGGTTGATTTGTGTTGACCTGAAGATAGTGGGGCAATAGTCAGGTTCACCAACTACCCGTGCTTTCGGTGAATGTAGGATAGTATGAACCGAGCTCAGCATTAGAGGAAGAAAGAGTGGGATGTACGGGAGGAATTGGTGACTTGCATAGCAAGGAACTTCCTAAAGAACCTCTTGGAGGACAGAGACAGGATACTTTTTACAACGCTGCACATCAAGCTCGGCTTGATCAAACAAATCCCCAAATCTCTGGACAAAGATGGTGGCTGCTTCACTTACTTGTGACACGTTTTCCAAGATTCACTATGGAGAAGTTGAAGGCTGGCGGCATCTTTGGCGGTCCTAAACTTCGTCAGTTCATTGGTGATACATAGTTTGAAAACTCAATGAGCGAAGTTGTAGGAGAATCGTCACTCCCCCCGTTCTCTCTCAGTGGAGACACGAGGCGATTACCGCAAAGACATCCGCCCTCGGCACCGTAGGGTCAAGCGCGTAACCACAGGGCCTCGCCACTCGTCGCTATGAAAGGCCTGAAGGTTAAAATGCAAGATCTTCCCTATGAGAGGGATATTCAATGTTACCTCAAGTAAGAAATTGGAGACGCGTTTCTCTCAAGTTCGAAGGCTGACGAGGAGCCGATGTAAGACTTGGTGAGATAAACCGTTTGGAATAAGAACCCTCCTGGACCCGTCCCCACACTGGGGGAGTGGTAAGGGGGAAGCCCTTACCACTCCCCCAGTGTGGTGACGAGGTATAAATAAGAAACACTGAGGAGAATCGACGTAGAATACATCAGTCTCCAGGTGACGAAGTCCCTGGATTAAGACCCCGGGCTACCGAAACTGGATAGGTAGAATACGTCAGTCTCCAGGTGACAAAGTCCCCGGATTGAGATCGGGCTACCGAGACTGGACAGGTAGAATACTTGGGCCGTCAGACTACGAAGTCCCCTGCAAGAAGGGCAGGGCTACCTTAAGGGGCTAAGAAGCAGCTCATCCTCGAGCAAGTCCCTGATTATCAAACCGAACGTTAAGTTAACTTGTTCAAGTTCAACTTACTCTCGTCAGAGAGACTCCTCATATCCTGGTGCATCTTAAACACCAGGGGTATTCCTCGTCGTTGAGGAATTAAGAAAAGAAGAAGAAAAAGGCCTCCCCTCGAGCCCGTTACTCGGTGGCTACACCAAACTCATAAGTTAACTTGGTTGAGGAACCAAGTTCAACTTATTCTCGTCAGAGAAACCCCTCTCCGTTATCCTCTCCCTTAAGGAAGACTGGAACAAAGAAGAAGCTCATCCTCGAGCTAGTTCCTAGTTACCATACAGACCTTTAAGTTAACTTATTCAAATTCAATTTATTCTCGCTAGAGAAACCCCCCTCCTCGATCCTCGCCCTTGAAAAAGACCCTCCCCGAGTACAGAGTACAGTCCTAGCCCATGAGGAATTAAGTAACGAAGGAGAAAAGCTCCCCCTCGAGCTCGTTACTCAGTGGTCACACCGAACTCTAAGTTAACTTGGTTTATGAACCAAGTTGTACTTACTCTCGCCAGGGAGACCACGCCTACCTTGGTACCGCCTAAAGCACCGAAATTGTTCTCGTCATTGAAGACTTGAAGACCCCCCATTGAATACCGTGTGGATCCCCATCTGCTACCCTCGCCAAATTACCTCGTGATCTCGACCACCTCCATCTGGCCGGTCGGCACGCGTCGTGGAGGCAATAACATTCCTAAGGTATTTAAACTCCTGTAGCGTCAATAAGCCGAAATATTGTATATGGAAGTGCGTAGCGAATTTAACCAATTTTAGAGGGACAAGCTAATTAAAGTAATTATTGTGTATTATAATATTCGGAGTATTTCTGTGGTTAATGGTTAGTTTTTGTGTATTAAATTGTTAAAGTTAAAAATATAAATTTATTTTGCGAATTATTGTGCGTTTCTCTATATCCTTACGTGTTTCCAACGGCTCTTATTTAAAATAACAATATTAGCACTCTTAGAACAAAGCCTACTTCATCAAAGAAGTATGTCACTACCACCAAGAATACCGCGACAAAAGCGGTTTGTTTGAGGAGAGATTAAAAAGGGGCATTCTCCTACATAAAAGTGGTGTCTGGTGTGGAGTGATCGAAAAGATGTATTATACGACAGAAGTGGATCTGGAAGCATGGAAGGCTTTTATTCTGGTCTTGAAGAACTTTCTTGGGAATAAAAAAGGTAAGAACTACACAGAACTTGTCACCAATACGGTGACTGCTTTCAGAAACCTCAAATGCAACATGAGCATCAAAATGCATTACTTATTCTCACATGTGAATCCGTTTCCTGACAATCTAGGATCAATGAGCGACGAGCAGAGGGATTGATTCAATCGTGACATGAAAGAGATGTATACCAGGCGTGACATGAAAGAGATGTATACCAGGTATCAGGAACGCTGGGATGGAGTTGTCATGACTGATTACTGGTGGACTCTGAAAAGAGAGGTTCCTAACGCTGAACATTCTAACAGCTCTAAGAAACGAAAGTTCATGCCTTGAACTCTGAACAATGATGATCTAATATTTTTGTAGCAATTAATTAATAAATTATGTTAGGAAACGATGTTTCTTTATCTTATAAACCTATTACGAAAGAGAAATATTAAAAATCAAACGAAAATGTCACAAAAATGAAATAAATTTAGTTATAAGTTAGGATTTTTTTTTAAAACATCGATTGAGCACAAAAACTTGACCTGATTTGAGCAAATGGATGTCATTTTGGGATTCGCCAATTAAAATTATATTAAATCAGTTTAAAATACTTAGATGGCATAAAAGATATTTTTATAACCTTGTGTAATAGGAAAGATAGAAAATAGCTTGCGATAATGGGAAAGCAACAAAAAATGGCTGACAAAAAAGAAAAGAGAAAATAATTGGCTAGCGATAAAAAAGATGTAACAAAAAAAATGATTTTCGATAATAGGAACGTAGAAAATTGGCAGACGATAAAAGGAAAGAGAAAATAATTTGCAGGCAATAATAAGAAAGTAACAAAAAATGGCTCGACAATAGAAATCGAAAAAAATAACTTTTGAGAAAAAAAGAATTCAAAAAAGGCTGTCGCTAATAGGAAAGTGATAATTAGCAAACGATAATAGAAAGAGAAAACGACTAGCTGGAGATAATAAAGAAGTAACAAAAAATGGAGTTTTCGAAAATAGGAGAGTAAAAAATTGGCAGTCAATAATAGGAAATTTAAAAAATTGTCCGTCGATAATAGGAAAGAAAAAAAAAATTCCGGCGATAATAGGAAAGAAAAAAAAATTCCGGCGATAATAGGGAAGAAAAAAAAATTCCGGCGATAATAGGAAAGAAAAAAAAATTCCGGCGATAATAGGAAAGAAAAAAAAAATTCCGGCGATAATAGGAAAGAAAAAAAAATTCCGGCGATAATAGGGAAGAAAAAAAAATTCCGGCGATAATAGGAAAGAAAAAAAAATTCCGGCGATAATAGGAAAGAAAAAAAAAATTCCGGCGATAATAGGAAAGAAAAAAAAATTCCGGCGATAATAGGGAAAAAAATTAAGAAAGTAAAAAATAATGTCTGTCGATAATGGGATAGTAAAACATGGAAGGACAAAATAATTGGCTGGCGATAATAAAAAAGTAAAAAGGCTGTCAATTCTAGGGAAAAAAAGGGGGTATGGATAATAAGGAATATTTATTAATTGATAGGCAAAAATACGAAAGTAATAAAAAATGGCTGGAGAAATAGGAAAGAGAAAGTAATTATCTGTCAATAATAGGAAAGAAACAAAAAATGTGTCTCGATAATAGGAACGTAGAAAAATTAACAGTCCATAATTGTAAAGAGAAAATAATTTGTGGACAATAATAAGAAAGTAACAAAAATGGCTTGAGAATAGAAATTGTCAAAAATACCTTTCAAGAATAATAAAATAAAAGAAGGTTTCGATAGTAGGAAAGTGAAAAAAAATGGCTATCGATAATAGGAAAGATAAAAATTGGCAATCGATAATAAAAAAAAGATACAATGGCGCTTTTTTTGTTTAGGGGACACAAAGCATAAATGGCTGGTGACGTCACCAGCCAGAGAGGTCGACTGGCCACTGTGACTCCATAATAATATTCTGCAAAGCTGCTTCGCTTGGACTTGGCTTAGCAAATTTATAAAGACAAGTAATTTATATCCTTTAAAATAATAAAGTTTTGCTGCTACTTTACTTTTCACTTTCACTAAATCAGGTTCAATGGGTCCATTACATCTATTTTTTATGTTAAGGTTAGGTTAGGTTATATAACCCAAAAAAGTACCAAAATCGGGAGTTTTGTCTTTATAAGAAAAACGCGTTTTTTAAGAAGCTATTCGTTCACACTCGTGGATCACATGGCTGTTTCAGGGGCAGCCACCCTGGTGACGTCGCCAGCCATTTTTGGTTTGTGTCCCCTAAACAAAAAAGCGCCGATAAAACAATTGGTTGGAGATAATAAGAAGATAACAGAAAAGGAGCTTTCAAAAATAGGAAAGAGAGAGAGAGAGAAAGGTTGTTGATAATAGAAAAGGGAAAAAATTGTGTTGCGTTAATTGGAAAGTGACAAATAAATGGAGCTCGATAAGGAAACAAAATATGGCTGTCGATAATAGGTACGCAAAAAATTGTCTGTGGCTAATAGGAAAGATAAAATAATTTGTTAGCGATGATAGGAAAGTAATAGAAAAATGCTTGATGACAATAGAAAAGTGCCAAAAATAACTGTCGATAAAAGGAAAGGGTAAAAATGTGTGACGATAATAGGAAAGTTAAAAAAAATAGCTGTGAATAAAACGACAATAAAAAAGATTGTTGTGTCGACAATAGTAAAGAGAAAATAATTTTCTGGCGATAATGGGAAAATAACAAAAAAAATGGATGTCGATAATAGGAAAGATTAAATAATTTCCCGGCGGTAAGAGCAAAGTAAAAAAAAAAGTCCATAATATAAAAGTTAGATAATAGAAAAGTGAAAAAGAATAGCTATCGTTAATAGGATAGTAACAAATAAATGGCTTTGGATAAGAGAAAAGTAAAAAATGGCAGTCAATGACAGGAAAGTAAAAATATTGCTGTATATAATAGGAACGAATTGGTTCTCTATAATATCAAAGTAACAAAAATGGCTGCCGATGCTAGTAAAGTAGAAAAAAAAAATGGCTGTCGATAACTGAAAAGACAAAAAACATTGGCTTTCCTTAATATGCAAGTAACAAATAAATGGCTCTCGATAAAAGAAAAGTAACAAATAAATGGCTCTCGATAAAAGAAAAGTAACAAAAAAATGGCTTGATAAGAGGCAAGTAAAAAATGTCCGTTGCTAATAGGAAAGTAAAAAAAAAGGCTATTTATAATAAAAAAATAAAAAATTGGATGTCGATAATAGAAAAGTGAGACAATTATCTCTCTGTAATCCTATACAACCTAATATATGGCTGCCAATATTACAAAAAAACAAACAAAATGGATTTCAGGAGTAGGAAAGTAAACAAATAGCGGTTAATAAAAGGAACTAAATAAATGTGTATCGATAATATGAAAGAGAAAATAATTGTCTGCCAATAATAGGAAAGCAACAAAATATTTCTTGTCGATAATTGGAAAGAGAAAATAATTTGCTAGCGATAATAGGAAAGTAACCCCAAAATGGGTTTCGATAATTGGAGAGTAAAAAAATGGCTGACAATAATAGCAAAGTAAAAACTTACTGTTGATAATAGGAAAGAAAAAAAAATGGCTGTGAATTAGAGAAAAATAAAAGAATGACTGTCGATGATCAAAAAATGGCTGTCGAGGATAGGAAAGAGAAAATAATTTACTGGTTATAATATTTAAATGAAAAAAAATGCTTCTAATAATACTAAAATAAAAAGTGTTTGTCAATAATAGGTTATTAAAAATATTACTGTCAATGATAGTAAATAGAAAATAATTGCCCGACGATTTTAGGAAAGTAACAAAAAGGAGAGAGAATATGATTTGGTGATCATAATAGAAAAGTGCAAGAAAATTAACTGTCGATAACAAAACAGTAAAAAATAGTTGTCGATAAGAAGAAAGTAAATAAATTCTGTCAATAATAGGAAAGTAAAAAAATGGCTGTTGATAATAGGAAAAAAAATCGTTAATATTAACAAAATAGCTATCGAAAATATTTGTCGTTCGATAAAAGGGAAAAAAAGATGGCGATAATAGGAAAGTAATAAGAAAAATGGTTATCGATTAAGGTACAGTAATAAAAATGGCTTTCTCGACCATAGGAGGGTAAATCGATTTTCTGTAAATAAAAGGACAGTGAAAAAATGGGTGTCGATAATAGGAAAGTAAAAAAAAAAGTCTTGCTATAATAGAAAAGGCGAAAGATTTGGATGTCGTTAATAGGAAAGTCTCATATAAATAGCTATTGATATAAATAAAAAAAGTGAAAGAAATGTATGATGATATTAGCAAAGTGAAAAGTTGCTGTTCGATAAATAATAAAAGCTGTCGATAATAAAAAAGGGCAAAGAAATTAAAAGTCTAAACAAGAGGGTAAAAAAAAAAATGGCTTTCAAATAATAGGAAAGAAAATTGGCTGTCTATAATATGAAACTGATATAATGGCAGTCGATAATAGGAAAGTAACAAAAAATGGCTCTCGTTAATAGGAAAGTAAAAAATGGCTCTCGAGAATAGGAAAGTAAATAATTGGCTTTCGATAACAGGAAAAAAAATGGATGTCAAAAATAGAAAAGTGAAAAATTGGCTTTCACTAGGATTATTACCTAACAAATGACTGTCGAAAGTAAGAAGATAAAAACTGGTTGGCGATAATAGGAAACTAAAAAAAAAATGGCGGTCGAAAATAATAAAGTAAAACAATGACTGCTGATAGTAGGAGAGTAAAAATAAATGGCTGTCAATTATAAGAGAAATTGAGAGACTTGGGATAATAGGAAATTAGAAAAATGACTATCGATAATAGGAAAAAATTACTATTGATAATAATAGAGTAAAATATGTCTGGCGATAATAGGATGAGAAAGATTAATTAGAGATTATAGGAAAGTAACAAAAATGTCTTTCGATAATAAGAAAGTAAGAATAAATGGTTGCGATAAGAGGAAAGTATGATGTTATTGCTAAAAAAAATATATTTCCGGGCTAACCTTGAAAGGACTTTGACAATTCTATCATTCGAAAGAGAATGTAAAACAACCTGAGGGTATCAAATTTCGTTAGAATCGCCCGAATTGTTATGATGTTATTGCTAAAACAAAATAATTCCAGGCTAACCTTAGGAAGACCTTGACAATATTATAATTCGAAAGAGAATGTAAAACAACCTGAGGGTATCAAATTTCGTTAGAATCGCCCGAATTGTTATGATGTTATTGCTAAAACAAAATAATTCCAGGCTAACCTTAGGAAGACCTTGACAATATTATAATTCGAAAGAGAATGTAAAACAACCTGAGGGTATCAAATTTCGTTAGAATTGGCCGAATAGTTACACTATTATTACCCACCCACCCACATAAAGCAAAACGGACCCGACCGACCGACATAGTGAGATGTAGAGTCGCCCGCGACTAAAAATGACTATCAATAATAAGAAAGTAAAGAAAATTGACTTTCGATCATGTGAAAGTAGCCTTTTTTTATCTAAAGAATATTTTCACAAACATCAAACTTATAGTCCAGCTAATTCAAAATATATTTGTCTGTAACATATAGTGGATGACGTCTCCGAAATTTGATTTAGCTAACTTCTGTGTAAGTGCATTTTTCGGCTTTTTTAAATACATCTGATTAAACTTTTAATACTGGAAAAGGACTGCACTAAATACCAAACTAAAACATTTTAAACTCGGAATTAATTATGCTACTATTTTAGGGGCGAATGATCCCTCTAATAGAGACCGTCTTCTTTTCATTTCACACTTTAAGCGAAATTAGGCAGTATGGGAAGATGATCCGAGAAGCGAGAAATCAACGAATCACTTGCGAGTAAAATTAATTTTACTCGAATTTTAACTATGTTTTATTTCATTTTAACTGCATTTTTATTTAGTTAAAATATAACTATATAACATATTCAATGTGATTTCCACGATTTGTGATGTAAAGTTGAATTCACTTAGCGAGATACAATCGCTGAATCCGATACATTAACTCCAAATGTCCGTCAATTTCTGCACTTATATTTATGATGCGCTGGTTATTATACTTTCTCTTTTCACTGCCCCAGAAAAGAATTCAAGGGGAATAAGGTCATTGTAGTTTCCTGTGTGTCCAGACTTTAGAGACACCCTATATATCAAACATAACTCAATTCTTAATTTCCTAAATTTCTTATTGCGAAAAATATACAAGAAATTTTCGGAGATAAAGAGGTTTTGTAAAAAAAATGCGGACCCGAGTAGAAGCAAAAATGTATAGAAGGTACAGGGTGCGGCTAACAACGAGAGAATGTTACAAACGTATAGAACTCTCTGAACCCATATTTTACAAGGTCATTCATAACCTGTCATCTGGCCGAAACCTGGCGAGTCCAGTTATTGGTTCACATTCCTTTGTCTGTCAAATTTGAGGGTAGAAATTGTTCCCGTTGAACCTAACTCGAAAGTTCATAAGGAGACCTTCTGGGGTTCACATCTGTTCAAAACCGCAAGGAACGGGACACAGGGCTACAAGTTGAATTATATTAAATTATAATGTTGACCGATTATGCAGATGAACCTTTGAAGTTTATATTTATAATGGGGTTACGCCGATTCTTTTTGCACTTATTTGGGGGCCGAAGGGCCGGATTTCAGGCCCAAATACCTGGATGACGAAATATTGAGTTGCACATCAATTATAAAAGAAATTGTTTACAGTTCAAGTTTTACCATGAATTTGCCCCTTTTTTTCAATACCATATCATTGCAAGTCTACAGTTGGAGTTAATATTTAAACTTCACGACCCTAGAGTACATATCAGCCTTCATTTAAATCGGGCAATTCAGAGAAAAAGAGTTTGAGGCCCGAAGAATATGATAGGGCAGAATGGCAACTGTCGAGGATGATTAGATACGAGGGGCGGTCAATATATGTGGCAATTCGGATATAAGGAAACGAGAGATGAGGAAAAGTGTTTTATTATTTTCCAACATAACTACCCTCGACTTCAATGCACTTGCGTCACTTGTCCCTGAGGCTTCGAATTCCCGACAACCAGAAATCTCCCGACTGCTGTTCAATCCACTCCTGGACGGAGAGCTGGACATCTTCATCGTCTCCAAACCGGCGCCCACGCAGTGCAGCCTTGAGCTGGCGGAATAAAAAGTAGTCGGTAGGAGCCAGATCTGGACTTTATGGGGGATGGTTGAGCTCCTTGAGTCCGCACTCGCGCAGGGCAGCTTGTGCAACCCTTGTGGACAGGGGCATTGTCGTGGAGGAGCAGGACACCGCGTGTCAACTTGCCACGCCGCTTCTCATGGATGCACTTCTTCAACCTAGCCACTTCCTCGGCGTAATATTGACCTGTGATGGTCCTTCCACGAGGTGCATAGTCCACCATCAACACTTCCTCAGAATCCCAGAAGATGGTGGCCATGATCTTCCCGGCTGAGGGTTGGGTCCGGAACTTGATGAGGGTCGGAGAGCCCCTATGCTTCCAGGCCATGCTTTCGAGCTTGGTCTTGGGATCCCAGTGATGGAACCACGTTTCATCACCTGTCACTATGCGTGACTCGAATCCCACCGGGTCTTGGTTATACAGGAGGAGCAGCTCCTCCGAACTTTGACGACGTTGAAGTCGATCATGGTGCGTGAGGTTTCGTGAGGTTTCTAGGGACCCAACGGGTAGAGACCTTGGTCATGGCCAAATTGTCGTGGATTATGTTGATAACACTTCCATGTGAAATTCCAAGTTCTCGCTCGATTTCTTGGACCTTCACCCGTCGATTTTCGAGGATCATCCTCTCCACATGGGCTACATTGTCCTCGCTGGTCACGTCTGACGGGCGTCCTGGACGGGGGTCATCTTTAAAGGACTCACGACCATGGCTGAACTCCTTATTCCAGCGAGCAATGGTTGCATAGGAAGGGGCGGTGTAGGTTTACACTGTAACCATGCGTTCATGGATCTCTTTTGCATTCTTGCCTTCCTTAGTCAAAAGTTTGATCACTGACGATCTGCGATCAGCTACTGCTTCTTAAATAGACGAGGCAGGAGCGTTCGGCTGCAGGTCCTGACTTGTCATAACTTGTCCTAACACTCCCACAAACAGCTATTCCCCTTCCTCTGTTTTGCCCTGCCGATTCGCAAAACTTATTGACCGCCCCTCGTATGTTGAACAGTAGATGGGATATATAGGCGTTTACCCCCTAGAATTTAAACCACATTACTAAAAGGTAGTATAACGTCGACATTTGTAGAGGAATTAGGTAGAGAGCAGATAAGCATAATCTACGTCATAGTAGTAAAACCTGATAGAAAATCGTATTTGAAATTATTGATTGTGAACGATCTGAGAGGTCATCCAAAAAGTTAAGGGTGTTTGAAAAAAAAGAGTAAAGTTAATGAATTATATAGCTACTATTTTGATCTACAACCTCTTTACATTGCTAAACTAATTTAAATTAGGTCATTCCATAAGTAATTCGGCATTTTTAATGTTTGCCATTATTTTTTGGATAAAGATCAAACAAATTTTTGAAGTTATTATTATTTAAGTATTTATGTATTAATTCTATGAGTACTATAATTTCCACCAGTTTCGACCACTAGTTTCTAACTCTCTCCTACCTCTCCAATAACATAAGGCAGATGGGGACGTAATTTATTTATTTTTTTAATCTAATACCATGTTGGCAAAATCGGTGGACTTTGATATGAAAAAGTTCTTTAAGGTTGTTTCGACCTTTTATTTCCCCTGTTCATATCATCTGATGGGGCTAAGTATGGTGATAAATAATTGATGGCGCTTTAGCTCATAATCGAAATTGATAAGCTTTTGTAGTGTATCTCTTGCGAATATGAGATCGCGATTTGATGTCATATAATAGCATTCTTCTTCTATTGATTAATGCTGACCTTTTTCTTATTCTATTGATTAATGCTGACCTTTTTCTTCTTCTATTGATTAATTCTGACTTTTTTCTTCTTCTATTGATTAATGTTGACCTTTTTCTTCTTCTATTGATTACTGATGACCTTTTCTTCTTCTATTGATTAATGCTGACCTTTTTCTTCTTCTATTGATTAATAATGACTTTTTTCTTCTTCTATTGATTACTGATGACCTTTTCTCTATCTCGGGAACTCAAATTCTGCTCCTTATTTCTTAAACCTGATGACATTCGAGTTCTTAAGTTGCAGGGAGGAAATATGGAATTAACAATCACTAGACCTGATAAAGGCAACGGAATTGCTCTTATGAACAAAGCCAATTGCATTAACAAACTGAATTCTATCCTTGAGGATTCCTATAATTTCTGTAGGTTATCTGAACCTATTCTTACTCTTGTTCGTAGATTAGAAGACAAGATTAACCGCTCTCTCCTCAGCTTGAAAAATTCAACTTTATGGATTACCAAAGATCCATAAAGAGGGAATACCATTGCGACCGATCCTGGCGGGTTTTGAAATGGCGACATTTTCTCTTGCCAAATTTTGTGCTCCACTTTTATCACAGTTTACATATAATCAATACACAGTAAAAATAGGTATGAATTTTCCCCTGAACCTGCTTCAACTCAATGGACATGGCTATATGGTGAGTTATGACGTAACGTCTCTTTTTACAAATGTTCCACTTGAAGAGGTCCTCAAAATTAATTTGGATAAAGCTTTCCCTTCTGACTCGACCTCCGCGGTGTTTCATGGGTTCAATCGCCAACAATTTTAACAGTTCTTACTCTTTGCCTCTAAAGAAAATATATTGAATTTCAATGGCTCCGTCTATCGTCGGGTGGATGGTGTTTCGATGGG
The DNA here is from genome assembly GCA_963969495.1 of Ceratothoa steindachneri. Classification (NCBI taxonomy): domain Eukaryota; kingdom Metazoa; phylum Arthropoda; class Malacostraca; order Isopoda; family Cymothoidae; genus Ceratothoa; species Ceratothoa steindachneri. Next base: position 190,221,469 of record OZ018317.1, read on the forward strand.
GAGTCCCTTGGGACCAACTTTGGCTAATGCCTTTATGGTATCCCTGGAAAATAGGCTCTTTAAGCTGCTTTTATATAGGCGTTTTGTTGACGACACCTATGCACTATCTAAATCTGAAAATGAGGCTTTAAGTTTTTTCCAATATTTGAATACACTTCATCCTAATTTAAAGTTCACAATAGAAAGTGAACATGATAACTCTATTTCTTTTCTGGACATTCTAATTAAAAAAACACCTACTGGTTTCTGCACGTCCATCTTTAGAAAAAGAACATATTCTGGATTAGGTCTAAATTTCTTTAGCTTTTGGGACAAAAAATTTAAAATGAACAGTTTGTATATTTTGATACAAAGGACCATACGGCTTTGCTCCTCCTACGCTTTAATGCACCTTGAATTTGACGTTCAAAGAAGTTTTTTCGTGTCCAAATCATTCTCCCTAGATTAATTGCCCTGGAACATATGTTGGTAGTATATACATATATATATATATATATATATATATATATATATATATATATAAGAAAGCAAATACAAGTTATGTGGGTGGTAACAATCACTACAGGGTTTTCGTCATATTTAATTTCTACCTTTCAAAAACAATTTTGAAGACAGAAAAAAGATGCAGAAACTTTGTATTGCAGACGATATAATTATATAGTACAAGAGGAAGAGAAATTGAACGTTAATGAGCAATGATACAAGAAAAAGAAGGTTTTTAAAGGTAAGAAAAAGAAACATTGGAAGAACACAAGGATCAAAGAGAGCAAAGGGCAGCACAATGAAGGTAATCCATATTAACAAGACAGAAATAACGCTCTCTCTTTGATCCTTGTATGATCAGGTCAGAAGATGTGATATAAAAATCCTTGGAGGTTCCTAGCTTAGGGAGATACTGGCTTTGATAGAGTAACCCGCTGCTGCGGTGGAATGGGACAAGGGGTCTAAAGGCTTGACATGCATAATAAATGTTACACTAAATCAGCAGTAATCGCTATATTCAGCAAGCACAGAATCGTAAACGGAAATCTGAACAGGAAGAAGAAGCTCAAGCATCAACTTCAAGTCAGCAACTACCAGGAAATGCGCCTAAAAAGCTTCTTTCAAGTTCTGGAGTGGTTCATGATAAGAATCTCTGCGTGTGGTGTATGAAGTCACCGCCAAAAAAAACAGTAATCCTGGCAAATCCAAACTTTTGATACTGTCAACAGAAGACGCATGAAACCGGTTCAACTTGCATACAGTTTGTCTGTCAGATGAGCCTGTAAGAGAAAGATTTAATATTCTACTTGCATCTATCACATACAGTCGTGCAGCTTAGGATTGGAAATTCGTTATCATCGTGAATGTTGGCGCAATTATGGCAGCAATCCTCTGAAGAACTCTTTGTCTGATGAAAATACAGAGCATCTACAACAGGTTAATCTTCGAGAGGCCCAAGAAATCTTCATTCATCATGTCCGTCAAGTTATCTTTGAAGATGATGAAATCCGTACAGTGCAAGGTCTACTTCAAATTATGGTTACTATTTCACAGTAAAGTGCAGTTTCTTGAAGGAAATTATGATCAAGGAATTTTGAGGTGACTCAGAAGAATGCAAGTGAACTGGTATATGATACGAGAGCTGCAGGTTCCTATCTTAAGGCTGCAATATCCTCTCTAGGTGTAAGCGACGATCAGCTGGTGAAGAATGTAGCTAGATGACTCAGAGATCAGATCATCAAAATAAAAAATGTTCCTGGCCTTCATACATACATAAGTTAGAAGAAGATGAAGACCTAAATGATAGCCTCTTGAAGCTTATTTGGTTAAAGAACCTCACTAAATCTGAGGTCTATGAAAGCCACAATCAAATCAATTGCATCTATTGTGACCAACTATATCACTAGAAGACGTACTGCATTTGATACAAACCTATCTGTACTGCTACATGGTTTGGCAAAGAGCAGAGAAATGGTAAACATATTGCATAAGGATGGCCTGGTAATCAGTTACAACGATGTATTTATGCTTTGAGATTTCTGGGCAATTCCTGACCTGAAGTATTCAACTGAACTTTCTGAAGCAACACCCGCAATATCTATAGTTGACAACGATGACTTCATACGTGACACTTTGACTGGAAGTGGCCAATCACATCGTACAAATGTCATGTTTTTCCAGCCAGACCTGTATGAGATAAATCTACCTATTCTAGATGAGGATAGACCAGTTGCAAATAGCACATTGACTTCCTACCTTTCTGCTAGTCTCAAAGAACTTGGGAGCCAGATGCAAAGAGTTGAACTATACAAAACAGTCAAGCGTGGTAAACCGCTAATCAGACACAGGGCAATGGATGAACAACATCTGGACACATCTCCTCAAAGAATGCGGGGTGTCATCCATGCAATAGACCGAGCTAAGGCAGACGGAACAAGACCAAATCCAGAAGACCAGACTATACCAGCCTTTTCTGTCTTCCAGGCTAAGCTATCACTTGAAACCCTCCAAAGTCAAACGATTTATCACGACTTATCCTAATCCACCCAGCAAGATTATTCCGTATGATGTCCTGCGCAAGCTTGCAAAGGTAATTGTTGACAAAAAGATGCCATTTGCCATTTTGGTTGATGATCATCCTGTCTATGCATTATTGCTAGAACTGAAAAGTAAGAATTCTGAGATATTTGCCAATATATTTCCCTTCATAGGGAGCTTTCATATCCAGATGCCTTTCATCAATGCGATCGACAAGAGGTTCAAAGGCAGGCATTTCAGGTGTACTTGTGGCTGCAGGTGTCATTGTAGATGGATCCGCGGATTAAGCTCTTCGTGAAAAACACTTCAACCGTGGTGTGCGTTGCCTTCGACTCTTCTATGAGCTTTAGTCCACCATGCACTAGACAAACGTTTAGAGGGTTGCCCTCTGTCTGAAAATATCCATGCATGTCATAGTAAATTACGATGTTCAGTAGACTACAAAAATTTAATGATGCACATGCTGAGTTAGAAAACAATGCCAATCTGAAAGAGCTTGTTGCATCCATATTCAAGAACTTAGATGGTGCTCCACAAGCAGAATTATGGATTTCATTCTTGGAGATAGTAGAGATACTGACTCAAAATATCCATGCTATAGGGACAAGAAACTGGATCGAGTACAAGTCTTCGACTAAAGTTGATGCTTCCTTGGATGTGTATCTATGATAACGATAGATATGAGCGCCATCTTTCAGATTTTAGAGCAGTCCTGGAAAGTCCCCCCCATATCCAAGCACAATTCATAGAGAATGGCATGTTTGCACAGTCAATGACGGGTAAACCCTACTCATGTGTTGACCTTGACATATGGATAGAATCGAGGATGAATAAAGGATCTAAGGTTAATTCTGGATGGTTAGCTATTCTCAAGAATGAGAAGTAACTGCTGTCAAACACATGGAATGTTAATAACATTAACCGGATAAGAGTGTGTCCATCGTCACGCAAATCACAAGAGGCAAGGTTCAAGAAAGCATGCTGATTATGCCGCAAGAAAGAGGAAGATAGATGAACAATCTTTGCAGGATATCAGCACATGTCTCACAGAGTTCCATTGCGATCCATTTGACCAGTCAGATCAGACACTAAGATCCCTACAATCTGGAATTTAAGCCTCTTTAGCTCTATTTGCTGATCTGAAGTCTGCAAAGGCTGATGGAGAAAAGTGATTAGAAGAATTTGTGAATGAAAGAGTCTATTATAAAACAAAGTCCCTCAGTACTCGAATACCACGTAGTAAAAGAAGTAATCTTGCAACTCAAGAAATCGAGAAGCCAGGAAGTGAAAACCTGAAACAGACAACTGAAGAAATGCAGAGTAAGGCATTTGCCTTAGTCATCAAACTTGTTGAGGAAAGTGATGGATTAAAGATGGAAGACTTAATGAAGAATTGAATAACAGATGAGTGCCTTTCAATATTTAATGCAAATGGTACTATGCGTAAAACGCTGAAGAGTAGGCTACAGGAAAAGCTGACAGTGACATCCATGCCATACCCGGAGGTTTACACATCAATAATAGACATGGGACAAATCTGGCGTCCAACAACCCCTACTACTATTGAAGACAGAGAAAAAGAGCAGATGGAACCAAATTACCGTGGGGAGACTATGGTTATAAACTTGTAAACTTTGTCCTGAATAGACATACAAATGCAGAACGTATTATCTTGGTGAATGATTCGTACGAGCAAGACTTCTCCATCAAAGACAGTGAACGACAACACCGTCAAAAATATCAGTCCATTCGTAATGTGTTTATGAAGTCAAAGGACAAATTTCCTTCTAGTAGAGACTTTCATGCTCTTCTTGGTAAGCCAGAAAATAAAGTTCGCCTTCAAGCATTCATCGAGGCTGCCTTCAAAAAAAGGGCATCTTCAACCACTGATGAGCTCATATATTGTGTTGTTGGTAAATCAGCAAGGAATCTCACCACAGATGAAGTATTGCAGAATTTCACATGCGTCCATGCATAGGCAGACACAGCTCTGTTCACACTTTATGGTGAGCTGCAGTCAGAGGGATATTCAGAAGCAGTTGTCATAGATAATGAGGATACCGATAACTACGTGCAAGCAGCCTATGTGGTTCAGCAAATATCAGGACTCCTGTGCTTGAAACGCAAATCTAAGCTGATAAGTGCTCAGAGTTTGCGTGAGACGGCAAATGGCAGAGTCTTTGGTCCCACTTCATGTTCTTACTGGATGTGATCATAACACTGGCTTTTATGGAGTAGGCAAGAAAACAACTGTGTACAGTGTAGAAAAATCATCAAAAGCTCAAAACCTCTTCAAGAGCTGTGGCACAATCCTACAGGTCACACAAGAAATCATCAATGACTTACAGAAATTTGTTATCCAGTACATCTATCATGACACCAAACACATGCCGTTGGCAGAGACGAGAGCAGCAAAGTGGTCAGTACACAAGAAAAAGTAGATTATCAGACTGGTACCTGACTCTGACAGCCTACGACCATACTTAGAGCGCACCAATTACCTCCCATATCTGCAGAAGAACTTCCAGCTTCAGAATCATCCATCACCAATTGACCATGGATGGAACCTTGTAAATGGCTTATGCCTCCCAGTACTCTATACCCAACCTGCACTTCTACCATTCCTGGAACTTCGAACATCTCCAAGTCATCTACAAATGGAGAGCAGCGATGATGGCAGCGGAATTGATTCTGACAGTTGTGCATCATATTTGTCTTGCAGTGATAGTGAATCTTAATACATTAGGGATTTTGAGGTTAAAGGGACTCTGAATCATTAATTATGCCATTCCATTGGGTTCCTGACACCAAAATTAGTGGGATTTGACATCTGAATTGTGATTTTTGGCCACCCACTGCAATAAATATAATTTTAGCAGTTTTCTAAGAGAGCGGTGGCGGCCATTTTGGGAGCTCATTTTTTTAGTATCAGTTGGCCTTGCTAAATTCACTGAGAAACTTTAGTATCCTAAAAATGGTCACGGAACCTCCGAAAATGACTACTATAATAGGAAAGTAAGAAAAATGGCTATTGATAATAAGCAAGTATAAAAGTGGCTGTCAATGATATTAAATGGGATATAATTGGGACGTTTGAAACCCGACGCTACAGTACCGCTATCACTATAACAAGTAACCATGACCTACTTTCCCTCAAAGAAAAAGAAGATCAAAGACATAATGGAGTTGGATTTCTGATGCATAGAGAGGTAAAAAAAATTATAATAGAGTTTCCCGGCATATCGGAAAGAGTAGCTTACAGAAACCTAAGAGTCTCTATAAGTACAAACTCAAAATAGTCCAAATGTAGGCAATGGCATCTGCTAATATGCAGGAAGAATAAGATAAATTCTATGGTGACATCAGTCCAATCTTAAAAGAAAAGAAAGCCTAATTTAACATCGTCATGGGAGGCTTTAATGCAAAAGTCGGGCAAAGAAATAATGAGTCATGCATGGGAAAGTTTTCAATGGGACAACCAAATAAAAGAGACATGATCTTTTGAATTTCCACTTCCCCAAGACTTTATTATTGTTAACATTATATTAAATCATCTAGTATCGAAAAAGAATAGTTAAAAGAACTAAGAAGTACTATGAAAAATTGTAGTCTAGCAACATCATCATTTAGAACCACAACCAACCAACAATACCAAATAATATCCCGGCCGTTCTCAACTCAAAAATTGAAATTGAACCAATTAAATGAAGAGTACCAAGCAACCAGGGCAGTACAACATTTTTTCGGACTTGCTGAATGATTCTGGAGATGTCATTGTAGACAAAGTAGATTGCCTATTCACTAGATATCTAAAACAAGACAATATCACGGAAGACTGGCAAAATACCATAATAATCCTTCTACACAAAAAGGTCATCAAATCTTACAAATTACGGACATATTAGTCTTCTCTCCTGTAGCTATAAACGCTTCACAAGATTCATTGCTGTCATGCTGCAAAACCAACTAGATAACCATTACCCGAGTGAACAAGCTGTCTTCCGAAAAGGCTATCAACAATTGACCACAAACATGCTCTGAACCCGGTTATTGAAAAATCTTCAGAGTACAATATACCTCTATAATTGGTATTTGGAGTCAATCATCAAACATTTGATTCGATAAAAATACATGCTCTCATAGCAGCTTTGAAAAATCATAATATATAACCGGTCTACATAAATATGGTAGAAGACATACAAAAGTTGAAGATCCTACATTAGATTGCATAGAATTCAGGCATCTATTCAATTACAAAACGGTGTAAGACAAGGAGATACTCTCTCTCCCAAATTATCCACTTCCTTTCTAGAAGAAATCCTTAGGAGGCTTAAATGGCAAAACAAAGGCAATAAGATCGATGGAGATTACCTCAATCACCGCAGATTCGCGAATAATATTGCCTGATAGCTGACAACCGAGAAGAAATTCAAACAATGCTTCAATAACTTAACTAAAAAAGCAAAAAGTTGGCCTAAAATAAATTTTGGAAAAACAAAAGTTATGAAAAATGAACCATAGCTTGACACGATAGACATCACAATTTAAAACGAGTAAATTGAAATGGTAGACAGATATATCTATCTTAGGTTAGCAGATTACACTGCCAACGCAAAAATTTCAAGAAATCTAACGCATAATCCCTATGGGCTGGAAAGCATTTGGAAAGGCAATCATCGTCTTCAAAAACAAAGTGCCCCTGTGCCCGAAAAGAAAAGCATACAACCAATGCATAATCTCAACTATGACCTATGGAGCAGAAACTTAGAAAACTACCAAAAAAATTATATTAAAACTTAGAGCGACACAAAGAGCCCATGAACACCTTATAATAGCTCGGCATGAGTAAATATCAGCCATTTGGATACGTGAACAAACCAAACATCAGGATAGAGTGGAAGCGGTGCTCAGACGTTTAATCGGCAGATTTTTGTCACAGGATGTTTCGTCACAGGACACGACGCCGAACGTTTATTTCTGGCCTTTATTTTGGACTATTTTTTTAATTTTTACCTTATCCATCAAAGATAATGTAATGATGCAATTGAAGATTAAAAAAAAACAACTAGCGTCCTCAGTTAGTTGAAGTAAGGCTTTTTGTTTCTAAGTTATTAAACATGGAATTTGGTACTGTGAATACGTGTAGTTTAGAGGTAAAAGTTATTAATTGCATTTTGTAAATAATGTGAGGAAAACGGCCAGAAAGACTGTCTGTCATTGAATGGGACGTGGCTTAGTTACGTTCCATTGAATAAGTTTTGTCATGAGACAAAGATTTTCAAAAACCTAAATGCAAATATTATCTTTAACAGCTCATAGAATTCACTCTTACTAAACTGGCGGAAGAATATGTGTAAAATGTATTTGTTTACACAGTTTGCAAAACGAAAGACAGGAAAAATGTGGCAGGCGACTTAAAACAATAAATGATGTTCTGCAAGGTGATCCACTAAAATACTGCTACCCACCAGATGCCAGAAGAGCCGTTTTACTCCTCAAAGGTATTGCTCATAATTTGTAAGCTTATAGGAGCACAATTAATAAGTTCCTCCCGAAAATTAAATAAGCTTTATTTTTTTTTAAATCTTTTAAACAAATGTATCTTATCCCAAAATAAAGTCCATTGAAGTTATAGAAAAAGTGAAGTGGGACAGGGTAGGCCATTTTGAAAGATTCCAAAAACAATGACCGATTACACTCCACTTGATAAAAGACGACTGAAAAGAAGGCTAAAAACAAGATGGAGAGATGATCTTCAAAAATATGCTAAAAGTTGGACACAAATTGCACAAGACCGACAAAATTTCAGAAAGATGAGAAATAGTTTCTCTAAACAGTGGGAGACATATTTAAGGTTCAACCAGTAAAATAGGAAAGTCGACAACCCTGGAACCAAATGAACAACAAACCACCTCAGAATCTCCCACCAAAAGAAAAGATCGAGAAAAGAAGACAGCGAAGAAGAATCACAAGATTCGGACACTGACCCAATGGACCAATGGCCATTGATACTAGATAACAACAACCGAAAATGACAAAATCTAACCCCCATAAGAAGGTAAACGAAGAAGAGAAATTGGGGGGAAACGTACAATGCGGAAGAACCGAACCTCAACATATTGACTTTTAAGCCCGCCCCAATTTAGACAGAGCTTTCCAAAGGATGACCTGCTAAAAAGACTCTCTGAGAATCGACTCAAATGAGCTGGAAATGCAAAAGTAAGCATATCCGAAATAGAACTGTGACATTACAAGGGCTGCTGACCAGTTATTCTGATTTATGACCTTACGACTTTCCAAACTTTCAATAATTCATGTTATAACCTTGGTAGGACTTGTCAATTCTATCATTCGAAAGAGAATGTAAAACAACATAATGGTTTTAAATTTCGTTAGGATAGGATAATCTTCGGAGGACCTTGGCAATTATATCATTCGACAGAAAATGTAAAACAACATAAGGGATTCAAATTTCGTTAGAATCGGCCAAATAGTTATGATGTTATTGCCAAAACTAAATAATTCCCCGGATGACCTAGGGAACACTTTGGTAATTATATCATTCGGAAGATAATGTAAAACAACATAAGACTTTCAAATTTCGTTAGAATCGGTTGAATAGTTACAGTGTTATTTCAAAAGAAAAAAAAGCAAAACGGGGACCGACCGACCGACATAGTTAGATGTAGAGATGCTCGCTACTAGACTTGCATGCGACTAAAAGTGGGCATCCTAATTCATAAATACAATCTGCTTAAGCTAGAGTATTCAAAGACGATAGAATGTGGACAAAAATCAAACTACTAACGATAATGGCACTAATAAGCTAAAAATAGAAGATACCATCAATGGCTGGGAGGATAAGAAATTATAGTTATAAATACATTATAGTTCATTTATTCTGACCTAGTAATAATCCTAGGTGAGCATGGATTAAAAATTGACAAACACGATGTAAAATTGCCTAACTCTATCCTCTACACAACAAAATGAGCCAGAGAAAGATTTAATGGAATTAAGATATCCATTAAAAAATACACTAAGAACCATGAAGTTATGAAACTAAAAGAAAGCTTCGTATCAATAGAATCATTTACACCAACGGGATAACTGGTGGTTATGGGAGGGTATCAGTCCCTCTCGCTAAAGGGAGTACCTTCCTATGTCGCACTTTCTAGAGATTTTCTATAAAACAAGCCTGCAATGATTGAATGTGACTTAAATACAAGATCGAGAAACTTAGAAAACACTTCCTAGAACAAGGCGGGAAAAATCCCCGTTAAACCTGAATTCCAAGTTTCACCCTACACCGAGAAGCTAGAAAAACCCGATATACTGCTGATCAAGGACAATTTCAGTTGTAATCTCCATATCACCCCGGACATACTCTCCCGAGGGACCATGAAGCTCTTTTAATAACCATCGACTTAAGCCCGATTCAAATAGGAATTCTACCAAGAAAGAATTAGGCCAAACATTGAACAAAGTTTAAGGCAACAACAGTCAGTAACCACCAACCTCAGACTCTATCAAACCTAAACATCGACGAAATGGCAGCAGAAATAGGCAAGAGAGTCAAAGTAATTCAAGAAACCGACGAAAAAAATATGTAACTAAGGGAAATTATAAACCAATCCCTGGCCATAATTGGATACTTCATATGAAAAAACATTTCAACCAGACTGAGATAGATAAATAATATGTATATATATATATATATATATATATATATATATATATATATATATATATATATATATATATATATATATATATATATAAATAACTTAAATCACATGACACGTGATATAATGGATGCATTTAAAGGCCCAAAGAAATGAAAATTAGCATTACGACACTAAGGAAGACGACCATTGAAAGCTTAAGAAAGAAATTGAGATATAGAGACAGAAAATCGTGAAAACTAATTTTAACCGTTATGTGAAAATAAATAAAGGAGTAGGAGTTGGACCTGTGTTCTCAAGCGTACATCGCTATTGTAACCACGACGCTCATCGACTGGTGGCTCAGTCAATGAGCGTCTAGTGTTCTTCTGTGTATGTCCTCCAACGGGATTTCAATGTGTCTCTGTCTGATTTCGTCCGTCATGTGTCGTGGGACTTTCTCCCAGATTTTTCGGGCTCTTCTTTGCAGTTCCAAGTTAATTGGAGTCATCTGGATGATGTGATGTAGGTCCCTCTACCTTCTTCTTTCTCCTCCTTCTATTGTTCGTTATTAAGAGTGCTCTCTTTTTTTGTACCCTTTGGTGGAGTCGCAATTTCTTGTTAGAACTAGTGTTGATAGGTATAGGTGGATACAGTAGCTTGGATCTTATGAGCACGTTTTATATCTTCTTTTTGTTGGTCATGTTCAGGTTTTGGAACCTAAACAGCTTAGTGAGCTCTACCTTCGCTCGCGCTGCTGTCTGAGCAACGTGGCTTCCGTATCCATTTTTACCTATCTTTAGTCCTAGTACTTTCCCATCAGAACTGTATGGAATGCAGGGGTCATCAGTTTCGATATTTGCCCGTTTTCTACGAAAAAGTGGAATCACCTTAAATTTCTGGGTGTTAGTGGCGATTTTCCATCTTCTTTCGAACCTGTTGACATAGTTGATTTCTCTGACTGTAATTTCTGCCATGAGTTCGGGGCTTTTGAAGGGGGCAGTCATGATCTGAGAGATGTCGTCAGCGAACTGAACGTACAGCGAGTCTTCCCTGACCGGAAAGTCTGCAGTTAGCTCGTAGCCTGGTTCCGTGTGGTCGTATATTTGTATATAGGCTATCCTGTCTGTCACGTAGTCAAATAGAAAGTTTCTAGTCTTGGGTTTAGTCCAAGTCTTAGTATTTTGTACTGAAGCCCAGTCCTCCATACTTTGTCAAATGCCTTCTTAACGTCTCTGAGCACCAGGTCAGCATATCTTTTTTGGCTAGCAATCTTCGCCAGTTTTTCTGTGATGATTGCTAGCGCCGTATTAGTCCCCTTCCTTGTTCTGAATCCATGCTGGTGTTGGTTATGCTGGTTGTTATCCTCCATAAAATCTTGGACTCTATTAGCAAGGACCTTTTCGAAGACCTTGCCTGCCACTTCGTCTAGTTTGTCTATGAGGTCCATCCAAATTGCTGGTTGTTGTTCTGTTATGTGTGTCTACACTTCAGTCCTTAGTATTCTAAACCGTCTGTTTTTAACTCTGTCTGTGCCTGTCAGTCTAATTTTTTCAAATAGTCTTTTATATTCGTCCGTTAGGTCATATATCTACTGTGTCCACCTTGGTGCTGGTAATGTTTTATAGGATGTTCTGGGTACTGTTGCGCGGTCCGCCTCCAACATTACCTCCATTAACCTTGCCAGTTCCTGGTCGATCTCCTCCAGGGTGGCTTCTTCGAGTGGTTGAGGTCTGAACTCACCAAGAAGGGTACAATACTTTTCCCAGTTCGCTTGGGAAAAGCATTTTCTCTCCCTGACGGGTATCTGAATTGGGCTCGAGGATATTTTAATCATGATAGCGACGTGGTCGCTTGGGATTAGTAGGCCGGGTTGGATATAATAATTGTAGGGAACTGTGAGCTGGTCAGGGTGATATCCGGCTTGGTTGCGCAGGAGTCGGTGATATAACTGGGGAAGTCGGGCCCAATGCGGGCAACAATACCCCTCTCAAAGGTTCTTCATGTTCTTCCCTTTCTTGTTCAGACGTCCGGTGTATCCGGATTCCTGGCATCTGGCGTTGAGATCTCCCCCAAACAAGAATGTTCTCCCGTGTGCACAAAGTTGGAGAAAATTGCGCATCGGGATATAGTCTCGTCTCGGAGATTGGTACCCTGCGGACACCACCAGGGGCCCCAGGGTGGTTTGGATCTCGTTGGCCAGATAGGATTCGTCTAAATATGGGAGTATTTTGAACTGAATACCTCTTTTGACTTCAATGGCAGTGCCATTGAAACGTTCCAGGCTGTGGTTCTTTGTTATTGTGCTATAGTTGAAGATCTTCATATTCATCTGCGTCGTCGTTTCCGCGTTCTGATATCAGAACGATATCAGGGTGGCATTGTCTGATAATGTTTCCGTAAGTCACTTGTTTGTTGTCCTATCCGTTAGTGTTCATTTGTAGGATTGTCAAGTCTTTTGTCAGTCTGCCCCTGTTGTCTGTCGATTAGTCGCTCTTTTTATCGAGTTTCTTTGGGGTGGAGGGGGCTGGCTGGTGGAGATCGGCATTTGCCGGATCTCTTTTTACTAAATTCCGAGGTTGTGATGGTAGAGAACGCGTCATAGTTGAGTCGGACCATTCCAAGGATGAAGGTTTCTTCGACTACCTTCTCTGGAATGTCCTCACTATACTCCCACTTGTAACGGCCAGTGGTCACGCGTTCACTCAAGTCTTTGTCCGTTCTTATTTCACGAAATGGGGCGCTCTCCGTGGTGAATATCTTTAGTTGAATTTTTCTGCCATGGTAGACATGTTTGCCTTTCTTCGACAATGAGGTAGATCTCATCCTCTGCCGGTTGGGTGACCGTTTAGTACGGCTACAGTGGCGGTGTTTCGTTTTCTGTTCATTGGCGGATTTTACCTCTGAATTTGGTTTGGAGGGTTCAATTGTTGGGGGTTCAGGATTGTTTTGGTGATTTGCCGGAGCGGAAACAGTTTCTACTTGTGTAGTGGCTGGTTGAGAAGGAGGCTGCATCTGTATCTGTAGAACTTCTTCAGAGGGAGGGTTCTCCGTAAACAACATCTCGTCCATTCCATTTTTGACCAGCATCTGGTTTAACTCTTTTTAAAATGAGCCTGACTTTGGGAGGTTTGTTATGTGTGCATACTATATGCACCACATGATCTTTGTAGATTGATCGCTTTCTACCATAAGGTAAGTACGCTGAGCTGAACCTCGTCGACTGCTGCCTTTGCCCCTTTGGCATAGGACCTGTTGGCCTTAGCTTCTTCTTCTTCCTTTTTACGCTTTTGTTGTTTTTTAATCGCCTCCTTCTTTACTTGGCATAACATCACCATGGCTCCATAGTCACCGTTTCAGTTTATGCACTTTTTCACACTGCTCTTGCAGTCACGCCAGATGTGACCAACTTTGCTACATATAGAGCAGATAACTTCGGTCTGTGGACACGCTGTAGTTGTGTGCTTGTTATATTTTTAGCACTTAAAGCACATTTGTATTTCCGTAAACTCCTTTCTTTCTATTTGGTCAGGGCACACCCTGACGTAAGATAGAAGGAGACCGAGCTCTTTTGCTTTCTGTGCCATATTGGTATCTTGGAATAGAACCTTAAATACATGGGTGTATTCTCTGTGTATGTTCTGCGTCCACTTCTTTCTGGCATATAACCGTCTCCTCGGAAGGGGTGTCAATGAGTCTGACGATAGCGACACCTAGCTCCTAGTAGACTATTGAGAAGACTGTGGAGACGCTTCTTAGCTTAAGCATATTTAGGTAGGGTGGTCGTGAAGAGCTAAAATAAGTAGGTCAATAGGGAACCATAGGCTGATAAGTGATAGGGAGCGTTTTTCACTGTCCTTTTTTACAGATTTAGAGAGGAAGGAAGAAAAGAAACATAGGCTTCGGAGGAAGGAACGAAGAAAAGAGCGCCTAGGCGCTCGACTAGCAAAAGGATGGGGTATCATCTTCCTCTAGGGAAAAAAGGCAGCTTGGAATGCCTACGAGTACCTCTACGGACAATTGCCTAGGAGACCAAACCGGACAAAGGAAAACTGCGAGACATTATTTGGACAGATAAAAGTAGTCCTCGTCAAAATTATCGACATCCCAAATGGCGACGTGGTAATTGCAAGTAAAGAAAAAGAAGTAGAAAAATTAGTGTCCCAGGAAGGAATAGAGACACTAAAGAGAATAGGACTAACGCCCCAAATCCCGCCCCAGATAACTGCAAACAGAACTATCATATGCAGGAAAGTCGACGTTTGGGTGGGTTCCCATGACAAAGAGGAAATTAAAGAATAATTAGAAAAAAATCATGAAGGCCTAAAAATAAATGAAATAATTAAATTTGGCCACCATACATGTCTTTAAACTTGTGTGTGCAACAACAGATAAGGCAGCAAAGATATTTCAACGAGGACTGCTCATGTTTAACATGAAAATTCCACCAGAGAACATGGAGAGCGAGAAACATTAATATTCAAATGTGCTTCCGCTACTAAAAAATTGAGGACCACTTGACGCGTGACTGCACTGAGAAAGATAGAGTATGTTCTGAGTGCGGACAGAAGAACCCCGAATGGAGACAGTGCAAGGAAAGTACAAGAAAATGCGTGAACTGTCATGGGCCACATAGGACTATGGAAATGGCATGCCCAAAAGAAGGGGAGTTAATAGAACGAAAGAAAAGAGAAGCGAGAAACGAAGAGGAAACTAGAAGAAATGCAACATACGCAGGAGTGGCTAAATCAACTGTGAAGCAAATGCAGGAAGCACATACCCATCTAACTGTGCCACAAGGGGCATCAACAGAAGTGCTCACATGCATGTTATATGCCCATGTGATGAATATTGGGAGACCGGACACCTTCGCTACAACACTCAATACAATGCTAGGAAAAAATGAAATGAAGATGTGGTTCTCTGACGATCCCTCGTAATCTGAAATCTTTAAAATCAACGTCACCTCAGCGTCGACTCTAACGAACAATGAGGAACATACTACTGAAAAGAATGCAATTTCAAACATGTCAGTGCAAAGTAATGAAGGAGACAAAATAGTATGCATGGAAGCACAGGAATTAAAACTTAAAATCTATAGCGATGAATGTTCCCCCCTCCCGAAAGGCAAGAAACAGGACGACATCATTAAGGCAATTAAAGAAGGAAAATGCAAATGGACATTCAAAGGAAAGACAGGAGAAGAAGACGTGTAAGAAGTACAAAAACTCTTATTGGAGGATAAAATTGGAATCTACCCTGGTGACTGCGTCACTCTCTTTCATTCTACATTTCAAAGTATGAAGAATGGTAGGTTTAAAGGCAACGAAGCAGAACTAAACAAGAGATCTATCCGCCAGAAGTCCAGAGATCTCTAGACGTCCAAACTTAATAACTTCCGAGAGATCGATCCAGACATAATATTAATATTAGAACACGGAGTGAATCCGGAAGAAAAAAAACAATGAAATTGTTCCATTACACCGACAAAAATGCAAACCCTTCAGGCGAGCGTCATGATGGGGCGGCCATATCAATTAGAAAGGGGCTGAAGTTGAAAGAAGTTAATAATTTGGATGAGGCATACTTGGCCGTAAAAAATGAAACGGAATTAACGCCAATAATAGTAGCCACGGGATACCAAGCACCAAAAAAAAATTACCTTCCCCTGCACAACCTATTTAAAATCTTTGGCACAGGTTTCCCAACCATCTTTTGGGGAGTCCGCAATGCCAGATGTAGTGCAAATGGATACCGGTCCAGAAACAACAGAGTCGCTAACTTAGAAATGATGTTGGAAAGAAACATTTTCAAGAGAATAGGGTCAGACTTTCCAGCATATGTCACAGGCAATGCAGCTACAAAACCAGACGTCATGCTAAGTAGCTTCAATATGCCATACAACATTCACATGCAACCAGTTACTTTTGCATCTAACGACCATGTTGCAACACATTTGCTCATGAATCAATACCTAATACAGGTACCGGTACCGGTGAGGAAGGTTACAAGAGAGCAAAATGGGCAGGTTACACACAAGATCTTAGTAACTTCGTCCCAAAGGATCTCACTGACGCCAACCTGGAAGATATTGATAAGGAGAACTCAAGATTAACAAGAAAGATCATTGAGGCGGACGAAAGATATATACCAAAGACAATATACCGTACTCTTTCACATCCTCGATGTACAGAGGAAAGGAAGGGAAAGAATAGGCAATTAAGAGGAATACTAGACCAAATAATTCTCCATGGACCAAATAGAGAGCAGTACGAAAAAATCAGAAGACGGAGAGAATAACTGAGGCATCTCATAGAAGAACAGCAAAGCCACATATGGGATAGTCTAATAGAGAAAATAGACGAAGAAAGAAGGCCAAAAGATAACTAGAGACTAATAAATAGACTTAAAGGCAGACTTCCGAGAGAAAAAAATAATAATTAAGAATTAACGGGGAGAAAAGATCCGAGAAAAGAGGACCACAGAAGAACATTTTCGTAATCACTGGAAATCAGTGTTCTCCATAACATCAGAGGAGGACGAAGACTTCTATCCAGAGATAGACGAAATGGTCCACACAGTCTTGCGAGAAAACATAAACAAGATCACTCCAGCACCAAATGTAGAGGGAGAAAGAGAGGAAATTCTGGGTACAGGGGCCTATATAACAACGGATGAGATCAAAGGCGTAATACAATCATACAAACAGAAAGCGCTAGGCTCTTCAGGAATAACCAGAATTAATCATACTAAGGCATCTAACATAATCGTCAGAACATTTAAGAATATTTTTAACGCATGTTTAAACACCGGTTACTTCTCTGATAGCTATAAACTAGCAGAAATGATATTCGTTCCAAAGCCAGGAAAACCACTAAATCCCCTCAGCAGTTACCGGCCAATATTGCTATTGAACTTCATGGGCAAAATTTTCGAGAAAATCCTTACCAGAAGACTAAAAGAATATCAGAAGAGGCAGAGACACCACAATGGCAAGTGGCATAATGACAGAGAAAATAAAAAAGGCCAAAGCAGAGAATAACTACATCGATTTGGTCCTGAGAGATGTAGAAAAACATTCGACAAAGTCTGGGTCAGAGGAATGCAATATAAGATCTTAAATCTCCAGATGTCACAGACAGAAGAGCATTTGTGAAGATCAATAGTTATTCAGGACCAGAATTTGAATTGGAAGCTGGACTCCTGCAGGGAAGTTTTCTCAGCCCCACGCTGTATTCAATATGTACAGCAGACTTGCCACCACCAATAATGCTTGGTTGCCTAAACATACAGTTCACGGACGACATAAGCCAAATCGTCGTCACTCCGTACAGGAACGTATGCTTTCAGGCAAGGACAACAGCTTTAGAAATCAGAAACATCAACAACTACGAAAGAGATTGGAAGATAAGATCGAACAGGAGGAAATTTACAATAATCCCAATCTCCAGGAACAAAACAGCTGAAATTGTAGTTGAAGATGAGAACTACAGATATCATAGGGAGGGCAAAGTGCTAGGACTCAGAATAACAGAAAGAAGCTAAAAACAACATATAACGAAGATGAAGAACAAGGTGAATCCGATGGTTAACCTACGGTACAAGGAGGGTTAGGCATGAAAAATAAAAGAAAAATCTATCTTGCACTAGGAAGAGAGGTACTACTATACCCGCCAACCCCTATCAACGGTGAAACAAGGACCAAAAAATTGGAACTCCGGAGAATACAAAATAGAGCTCTCTACCTAATCACCAACACACTTAGGAGAGAGAGGAGAAGACTACAGGATCTACACCAAGAAGCAGAATTAGAAATGCTCAACATCAACATCAGGAACAGAGCGGAGAAAATATGGAGGAAGATTTACGATCTACCTCCGATATTTGCAGAGCACACAAACACGAGAGCTGGAGTCCCCTTTAACACTCGATTTCCCAGCGGCAGACAACAGCTGAAAATCGAGGAGGTTTCCATGTTTACTAAAGTAGAAATTCAAATAGAGAGAAGAAACAAGCATAACGATAAAGATATTTACCCGACTATATACAAACCCAACCAACGAAATAACCAACCAAGACACCAGATTTATACCATAATAAGACAAACGAATTTAAACAACCTAAATAGGAAGAAACAACCGACTAAGCTGACAACACAGATCAAAAGTGTAAACAGAAATTATGCAAACAAAATTAATTAAAAGTGAAATAAGTGAACTATATTAAAAAGTTTAACAGAAAAGATAGTGAAGTGAAAGTTAAGAGTAAAACATAAATAAAACGAACATAGTAAACTAAAAGTGAAATAAGTGAACTATAGTATTAAAAAGTTTAACAAAAATGATAGTAAAGTGGAAGTTAATAGTAAAACATGTGAACAAAGTGAAATTAAAGTGAAAAGTGATAACAAAAGAAAGTGAAACAAAGTAAGGAAAGTAAAAACAATTAACATAACAATACATAAACAGGGGTCAGAGCTAAGATAACTCAAAACGGAATGAATGCTACAATAAACACATCGATGAAAGATGAAGAGAATAATGGAACAGAGATTAGGCGGTCCTCCCGCTTCTGTATGAGGAACATAGTTGCTAAAGTGTGAGAAAGGAAGTAAGAATGATGAGTAAATGCATGACGGTGGTTCGGAGTCCACGTTAATCAGCAGGTCCCCCTTGTCCCTCGGGCAAGGGTATTCCACCCTTTCCACCTTTGACTACCGAGGTTGCTCAATCTGTCCTCTTTCAACTCAAAGCTTTCCGTCTCCCCCAGCTAAGAGGGGCGGTCAATAGGTTTTGCGAATCGGTAGAGTAAAACAGAGGAAGGGGGATGGCTGTTTGTGGGGGTGTTAAGACAAGTTATGACAAGTCAGGACCTGCAGCTGTAGGCTCCTGCCTCGTCTATTTAAGAAGCAGTAGCTGATCGCAGATCGTCAGTCACAAATATTTCAACAATGGAGAAGGTTGAGCACCGCGCAGTGATCAAATTTTTGACCAAGGAAGGCAAGAATGCAAAAGAGATCCATGAACGCATGGTTGCAGTGTACACTGACACCACCCCTTCCTATGCAACCATTGCTCACTGGAATAGGGAGTTCCGCCATGGTCGTGAGTCCTTTGAAGATGACCCCAGTCCAGGACGCCTGTCAGACGTGACCAACGAGGACAATGTGGCCCGTGTGGAGAGGATGATCCTCGAAAATTGACCGGTGAAGGTCGAAGAAATCGAGCAAGAACTTGGAATATCACATGGAAGTGTTATCAACATCTCCACAACAGGTTGGCCATTACCAAGGTCTCTGCCCGTTGGGTCCCTAGAAACCCCACGCCCCATGATCGACTTCAACGTCGTCAAAGTCCATAAGGCCAGAGTTGCACAAGCTGCCCTGTGCGAGTGTGGATTTGAGGAGCTCAACCATCACCCCTACAGTCCAGATCTGGCCCCTAGTAACTACTTTTTATTCCACCAGCTCAAGGCTGCACTGCGTGGACGCCGGTTTGGGGACGATGAAGATGTCCAGCTTGCCGTCCAGGAGTGGACTGAACACCAGTTGGGAGATTTCTGGTTGTCGGGAATTCGAAGCCTCAGGGACAAGTGGCGCAAGTGCATTGAAGTCGAGGGTAGTTATATTAAAAAATAATAAAACACTTTTCCTCATATCTCGTTTCCTTATATCCGAATTGCAAAACTTATTGACTGCCCCTCGTATGTCCTCTTGTGACTTCTTTTTTCTGAAACCAAGGTGTAATTATTGTGTTTTGGAGTGAAAAAGAAAGTTATGAAGTGATAAAGGAGGTAGCGGTTAGTGCAGGTAGGTTGGGATACGAGTCCAAAAAATGGTGAAAAAACGCTCCCGTCCATTTTTCTGTTGGTCCCCCACTCGTTTGCTGCCAGAATGATGGGTGTTGGATGTATGGGATGGATCTCGAGTGAGAACATCAAGAGGGGTGAATTATGGTGGACTTCATGCGGTAGCCGCCGAATCAACGACCGCAAAAGTTTTGTCACCCCCTCTCGGGTACTTACGCCATAGCTGCATCCAACTACATAAAGACGGGTGTACTTCCCTCTATGATTCTGGCCGGGTCCCCCGGGCGATGGGCTACTCTCTTCCGACCGGGACTCGCAGTTATGCCTCAGTTTCAAAATAATTTCTGACTTACGTTTCCGCCGTGGGCTAGTCCTCAAACCAGTTTTATGTCAGTCCAAATGGCCGGCATAGTTTCATTTTGTTATGAATCTTCGATGAAAAAAAAGTATTTCTTTTTGAAGGGTGAAGCGTAATTCACCTAAAGACTTCCAGAATAGGCGCACTTCTATGTAGGCGGTGCTCAAGGTACGTTACTAAGCAAATAAAAATGCTTTATCCGAAGGTTGTCAGCAGAGCGTAGTAGTCGAATATTCGCCGTCGACAAATAGTCAAACTTTATTTTTTTTTAAGGGGGGAAAAGGTAAGGCTCACGGTTACTTCTCCCTTCTGTATCCCTCAAACGATCGGGGGGACGAAGGCACATAAGAGGAGTAGGCACGCGGCTGACTTGCTCCTGGAGAAACTCCTCACCCTTCTGACTCTCAGTTCAAGTGAACCGATAGGGAAGTGCTTAATGGAATGTCCGGAACCAGCTTTAGAAGAGGGTTTCTAGCCGTGAGAGACGGAAAGTTTTGAGTTAAAAGAGGACAGATTGGTGAGGAGGCAGATTGAGCAACCTCGGTAGTCAAAGGTGGAAAGGGTGGATTAACCTTGCCCGAGGGACAAGGGGGACCTGCTGATTAACGTGGATTCCGAACCACCGTCATGCATCACTCATCATGTTTACTTCCTTTCTCATCCTTTAGCACCTATGTTCCTCATATAAAAGCGGGAGGACCGCCTAATCTCTGTTCCATTATTCTCTTCATCTTTCATTCATGTGTTTATTGTAGCATTTATGCCGTTTTGAGTTATCTTAGCTCTGAGCTTTGTTTCTGTATTGTTATGTTACTTGTTTTTACTTTCCTTACTTTGTTTCACTTTCTTTTGTTATCACTTTTCACTTTAATTTCACTTTGTTCACATGTTTTACTATTAACTTCCACTTTACTATCATTTTTGTTAAACTTTTTAATACTATAGTTCACTTATTTCACTTTTAGTTTACTATGTTCGTTTTATTTATGTTTTACTCTTAACTTTCACTTCACTATCTTTTCTGTTAAACTTTTTAATATAGTTCACTTATTTCACTTTTAATTAATTTTGTTTGCATAATTTCTGTTTACACTTTTGATCTGTGTTGTCAGCTTAGTCGGTTGTTTCTTCCTATTTAGGTTGTTTAAATTCGTTTGTCTTATTATGGTATAAATCTGGTGTCTTGGTTGGTTATTTCGTTGGTTGGGTTTGTATATAGTCGGGTAAATATCTTTATCGTTATGCTTGTTTCTTCTCTCTATTTGAATTTCTACTTTAGTAAACATGGAAACCTCCTCGATTTTCAGCTGTTGTCTGCCGCTGGGAAATCGAGTGTTAAAGGGGACTCCAGCTCTCATGTTTGTGTGCTCTGCAAATATCGGAGGTAGATCGTAAATCTTCCTCCATATTTTCTCCGCTCTGTTCCTGATGTTGATGTTGAGCATTTCTAATTCTGCTTCTTGGTGTAGATCCTGTAGTCTTCTCCTCTCTCTCCTAAGTGTGTTGGTGATTAGGTAGAGAGCTCTATTTTGTATTCTCCGGAGTTCCAATTTTTTGGTCCTTGTTTCACCGTTGATAGGGGTTGGCAGGTATAGTAGTACCTCTCTTCCTAGTGCAAGATAGATTTTTCTTTTATTTTTCATGCCTAACCCTCCTTGTACCGTAGGTTAACCATCGGAATCCCCTTGTTCTTCCTCTCCGAAATATGTTGTTTGTAGCTTCTTTTTGTTATTCTGAGTCCTAGCACTTTGCCCTCACTATGATATCTGTAGTTCTGATCTTCAGCTGCAATTTTAACGGTTTTGTTCCTGGAGATTGGGATTATTGTAAATTTCATCCTGTTCGATCTTATCTTCCAATCTCTTTCGTAGTTGTTGATGTTTCTGATTTCTAAAGCTGTTGTCCTTGCCTGAAAGCGTACGTTCCTGTACGGAGTGACGACGAGTTGGCTTATTTCGTCCGCGAACTGTATATTTAGGCCACCAGGCATTATTGGTGGTGGCCGGTCTGCCACCACCTACATTTGCGTAGAAATACTTTATATAATGTAGCAATTTTTGGTGCAACGCAACCCCCCCTCCCCTTGGTGGAGCATGAAAAATTGAACATGGACCTACAGGACTTTACCACAAGGCTCCCACTTCGGCTAATTAAGAACGGGATAAAACGGAGACCAAAGGATGTAGCACAAAGAATTTTCAAGGATTTACAAATCCCCCTGATCAAATGCATAGAAAGAGTTAATGGATTTGTTGTCATATGTGCGGAAAACAACGATGTCGAACTGATACTTTCATCGGCAGGAACCATCACTTTAAGGAAATCGACTTAGAGGCTAAAGTACCACCCCAGATTATTGCCAAACGAAGTATCGTATGCCGTAAGGTAGAATCATGATTGGGGGAACACTCCACAGACGATATAAAACATGAAATAATGGAACAACAACCTTGGATGAAGATACACGGCATAATCAAATTTAAGGAACACACACATGTGTTCAAAATAGTGTGCGAGTCAACCAAAATTGCAACAAAGGCACTACAGTATGAGAATCTCAGCTTGTAACATACAAAGGGACCTTTATCACAATATACAAATCTGTTTTAGATGCTACAAAATGGAAGACCACATCACCGCAAACTACCCATGAAAGGAAGGTGAAATATGTTCAATGTTCATAATGCAATGGTCCACATTCTTGGAGGAGCTGCACAAACTCCACGAAAAAGTGTGTTAATTGCAGAGGGAGCCACAAAACAATGGCAATGACATTTCCGAAGCGAAAAGAAATTGAAACACAACAAAGAAAATAAGGAACAAGGAACACCTCATATTTGGCGGCAGCAGCAACGAAAAACAATGGAACAACCACTCAAATGACGCTTGACGGAACTCTGAACGTAAAAATAATGACATGCATTCTACACTCCTACGTGTTAAACATTGCTCAACCAGGAACATATGCCACCACGTTGAACTCCATGCTCAAGGAAAATGGGCTAGAGCCAATGAAATTCCCGCAAAATATTGATTCATCGGCTATATTTAACATAAAAAATTTTAGAAGATACAAAAGAGAAACTTGGAAGAAACACAAAGAAAAGAAAGCGAATCTGAATAAGAGGAATACACAGAAAGCGAGGAAGCAGAATCTGAGAGCAGCATCGACGAGAATAATAAGAAAAAAAGTAAAAAGAAACACGCAAAAACAAAAACAACAAAGAAAATCGACTAGGGGCATCTCGTCATGCGACTAAAAACCGGAAATACCAAGAAATAGAAGGCTTAATTGCAGAAGGACTCGTCTTCATTTCGGACTCGAGCGCCCATACCGTGAACATGTCGGTGTTCAAAATAATCAAAAATGGACAATGAACCTCAGAAATTGAAAAATAAAGTAAACACAGTGTGCGATAGAAGTATCTTAAAAGTATATAAAAGTGATAATCAAAATTTAAGTGGAATAATAAAATTATTCAGAGAAATTAAAATAATAATAATAAATGTTACAAATAGTGAATATAATAATGTCAATAATATAACTAGTGAAAACATGTGTCCAAAAAAGTGTTAAACATGATAATAATAAGAGTGACTAAAAGTGAAACAAAGTAGATAAATAAGACAAAGATAAAAATGAAAGCTAAATAATAATAATGAATTAAAAATGTATAAATAGCATAATAATAAATTAAGGTATCAAAACTAAAATAACAAGGGATACAAAAGTTAGGCAAACGTGATTAATAATATAATCAATTAGACAAAGTTTGAGAGCATCTTAACAAAAGTAAACTTAGTTTAATTAATCGAAAAATTTAAGTTAATTATTCGATCAATTTTAACGTGATACATATTTAAGTAAATGTGATTAATAATATAAACATTAGGCGAAATTTGAGATAAATAAGTAAAAATGAACATCTAACCAAAACTAAATGAATTCCCATTTTATGTGTATAGGTATATTTAAAGAATATAACTGTTAATTTTCCAAACATTTGATCTCCAGACACTCCTGGGGAAAATTAATTTTTTTCTCTCATACTCCGACTCGAAACTTTCTCTTCTCTTCTGAAATTTCCCAAAATCTTGCATCACTATTACTCTATATTATTCTTAAATATATGTAATTAAATTTAAATATTTGCAAAAATTCATTGTATTTCTTTCTTTAATAAATCGTTTAATAATTCCATTTCTGTTCATTCCCGAAGATGACCTAACATGGTCGAAAGACGTCTAGGAATAAAGAATGTCATTCGCAGATGTTTTGTCTTGCCTCGAAGACCCGGTTAGAAAACTTGTACGAAATATTAAGAAAATACAAAATACAAGTTAAAATTAATAACGCTGCCACAGCTGTGGACTTCAATATAACCTGCATATATATATATATATATATATATATATATATATATATATATATATATATATATATATATATATAGTTAGAATTCTGTGCGCTAGCGAAATACACCATCAAGAGAAGCAGAGGCTACAAATGTAACTAAAGCAACTTCCGTAGAATGAGTTGAGAAAAGTTTATGACGTTCTCATAGCCGA
Organism: Ceratothoa steindachneri; assembly: GCA_963969495.1. Classification (NCBI taxonomy): domain Eukaryota; kingdom Metazoa; phylum Arthropoda; class Malacostraca; order Isopoda; family Cymothoidae; genus Ceratothoa; species Ceratothoa steindachneri. Next base: position 190,246,387 of record OZ018317.1, read on the forward strand.
ACTAAACCATGAAAGAAAACCCCAAATATTTGGACAAAACTTCAGAAATTGAGAGGGAAACCGCTGCCAAACCAGAAAATAAAACAGACACGTGAATATATTGAAATTTAGGTTTAGCATAAATCCTAAGGCGAGGAAAATAGCTGGCGTCATCCTTTTTATATACCGACGACGTTTTGACCACAATACGGTCATCCTAGCCCCACATTAATTATAAACAAACAAAGTATTTTGCAACGTTGAGAGCACAATTCTAAAGATATAATGAGAACTTAGATAGCTAGTTTTAGCTTTGAAAAGGAGACTTACGAGTTAAATAATATTTTTAGAAATGGATCTTAAATTTACAGTAAAAAGCCTGGGAAAATTTTAAAGTATTTAAATTAGTTAGCAACTGTAAAATTGTTATAATCGAATACATTAGGAGCGCTTTGATTTATGAATCTAATTTTTATATAAACTGTTTTAAAATTAATATTTCAATGGAGAATTAAAGCACAATTATCCAAAACTCACTGTGCAAAATCACAAACTTAGCCAAGGGACGGACTACACGATGTCCAAGGTTGACCCGACAAGCACTAAAATACACCCTTCAACCCACATCCAAAACAATTCAGGCAAGGAGGAAGGGAACCGACGAAAAATCGCTATTTAAGTTTCGGGAGTGCTGCTTTATGTAAAGTGTATCTAAGATTCCTGGGGGAGAACCAATAACTCCGCAGAAACGTTAACCTCATTCGCGGAAGATTCTTTTATGCTTTTGATGACGGAGGGGTTAATTATATAAACACACTCTAATTATGTATTATATTTATTTACAATGTTAGGTAGGACTAGTTCTTGTTTGTTCAAGTCAAGTAGCTTCAGCTCACGTTGGTGGAGAGTTGGAGGTTGGCCGTGTAAGGCTGACACTTAAAGTGGAGTGTTTGAGTGGAATGAGCGAAGTGAGGCGATGGCAATACAATATGATTCGCATCTCTCCCAAATGACACAAAATAGGCCTGAATGGTGATAGGTTGCCAAGTGTCGGCATTACAAGGTTGCCACCAGTTTACTATGATCAGTTTGGACAGTTTAGTGGCAATAACCTAGTAGTTTTGCCACTCAACACCAATCAATTAATCAATCAATTGGACAGTTTACATATAGCACTTAAAGAAAAATGCTAGTATTTGTCAATAGAAGCAGAATGCTTTTTCATCACGACAACACGGGATCTCATACCGCAAGATACATTCAAAAACCTTAAAACTTTTTATTGGGAACTAATGAGCTACCATCTTTACTCACCAGTTTAGCACCATCAGATTACGATGTACCATTTAGGAGTTTATCAAATCACCTAAAGAGAATGAAATGTCCAGTCTTCTTGACTCTTTGGTTCTCTCTTTTGTACCTCTTATCTATCGCTTAAAAATTGTACTAACTATTGAACTATTGTTATGTTGTATATACTTTGTGCTTCATTAGACTTTTAAAAGTAGTTTGATTTATTCTTATTGAGATTCCTCCACGTATACACCTCTAAAGGTCAGGAAGAAGAATAAAACATTTTCGGCTCATTGTAGCTTATAAATGGTTCCGAAAATGTACCGTGTAAATCTTTAGAGTAATATTTCACTGTCTTGTATTTGCAGCTTTTTGAGGTACCATTTAGGACAAAGATGATGGTGATAGGAGTAGGTAAAAAATAAATTTCGGTAAGGGGGGGCAACTATGGTATGGGTTGTTAATAAAAGAAGTAAGAGAAATAATTTGCAGGTGAGTGGCGGATCTCCTCCACTTTGATTGGCCTTTGTTCTCTTACTGTAATTTTTTGCTTCAAGTTAGATTTTGAGATTTTGAGGATAATTTGGTAGTGTTATTTGTTTATCTTGCTCGTCTCTTATTTTTATTTTTTCTTAAGCGTCGTCTCTTTTATCGTTCTAATTGTTGCTCATGATCTACATGCGTAAGTATCTTCATCAACCTTTTATATTATTTTTTTCCCATTTTTCCTCGCCTTTAATTAAACCTTCTATGATATTCTTTAGCTCATTTCAATTGTTTCTGTGGTCCCTCCACCCAAGCGGTATAAGAGTGTATAATCTTAATTTATCCTTAAATCGTTCCCAATTTGTCTACCGTAAGGTTTCCTAGTTATGATCGGTACCTCTGTCGGATTCTAGTAAATTTCGACCAAAATTCTGATGCGCTCGCTGCATGATACGATGACTGGATGCATGTGAATGTTAGATAATGTTTTTAATGGTGAGTATAATGTCTGGCTTTATGGCCGCGTTTTTTTCTGATATAGGGTGGAAATTCTGACACCAACCTTTTCAGTATATTACATAGATATGTTTGAGTTGAGTTAAAATTTCTCTTTTATCGAATAGTTTATTGCGTAGGGGAACTTCAATCATTGTGCATATGTCTACTAGGAGCATTTTTAGATATCCTTTACTGAAAATCTCTATTCTTTTATGTATTGAGAGATAGCTACCCCTGTATAGGTGGTACCGTCGGCTATTGTTTGTTACAGTTACAGGGAGCCAGCAAGGACTACTTAGTCAACTCAAAGGCCAGTCCCATTCTATACTAGGTGTTTATTGTAAGTGGAGTTTTAATGCTAAGTAAGCCTCGTCCATCACCAATTCAGATCTGTATCGTATCTCTTTCTTGAATGCAATGGCCACTCCATCATATCTCTTGTTTGAATGGTTCTTTGCAAATACAGTTTAGTTGTTATATGTATGTATTTCAATTCTTTGGCTTCTTAGTTCTATTCCATGTTTTGATATTATCATTTTGTCAAGGTTTATCTCTTGAAAGATGCTTCCTAGGGTGACCTTTTTAACTAGTTACCCATTTATGTTTATCGCAAGAATTTCTAAAATAGATCTGGAATTTACGTCCGTGCTTGTGGGTGGCTCACTGACTAGCTCTTATTGTTTCCTTCCTCTCCTAGCTTCTTTTCTTTTCCACTTGACATTCTTTATTCCCTTAAATTGGTTCAGCTTTAAGATTATTATTTTTTTTTTCAGTTTGTATTTATCCTTTCCTGCATCAGTAGTTCTTCAATTTTGTCTCCATTTTGTTGTGTCTGAAACACACAATTGGATAAGCCTTTTTTGATCCTATTATGTCTTCAATCTTGTGGTTTGTCTTATAGATACATCCCTGTACTTGTTACATTTGTTTAAATTTGCTCTCTCTCTTTTACTTTGTTATGATGATTCTTCTCTATCAGTTGTCTCCTTTTTGGTCGTATTTATATGCTGTCTTACCTTTTTGTTTGTTTGTTTTCCCTGCCTTATAACTTGTTTTTACCTGGGAAGATGTCACTCTCAGTTTAATTCTCTTTGTTGCTTTCATACTTTTTCTTTTATCTCAGTTCCTTCATTATTTGTTTGTTCAGCTTCTTTGATTGAGCTCTCCTCATCGTTTCCTTGTGTTTCTCTTGTCGTTAGTTTATTATTGGTTGAGAGTTCCCTGTCATTTACATCTTAGTATATCTATTTTGGCAGGACAGAGTTCTCAGAAAAACACATTTTTGGTAGCTCATTTTTCTCCGGAAGTAGTTTTATGTTGGAGGAAAAGTGCGCTAAAGTTTGCAGTATTTTGTATACAAGAGTACATGATACACATGAGTTAGCGAGTCTCATTTACGAGTCAATGTTTAAGACCACTTTGTTCTTCTTTGTTTCATTCAATGCCTTTTTTGCTACTATGGCGTAGGTTTCGTTAACCTTTTTTCTTCGTTGTGTCACTTGTTGCCGGCTTTACTACAATGGCCTAGCTTTCGTTAGCTTTTGCTCAATTTATTTTCTTTCTTTTTTCAGTTTTATATTAGTAAACATTCTTATTTAGAGGCAATTGATCTTTGGGATCCTCCACATTTAATGCACTTTTTCCGATCTCGTTACATTCTCTCCATACATGGTCCTGTCGAGCGCATTTCGAGATAGTTTCTTATCCTTTGGGGGACAGTTTTGAGATCTTTTTCTTTCTATGTTTTCTTAGCAAATCATCATTCTGTATGAAACTAGACCGTGCTTGGGTGCAGTGATGGCTATGGCTGAAGTCTCGCGTACCATTTAAAGACCTGAGTATGTATCTTAAACTTTATTAGCTCTAATATCTTTAAGTTCTGATTTTGCATCTCCATCTCTTTCTCTAGTTTTTTCTGTGTAAGCCAAACCATCGGTCGATCGTTTGGCATATTAATGTTTCCAGGTATCTGGGGAAGAAGCTTCAATATCAGGCTCAATTTTGTTAATATTTCGTTTCCTTCCTTTGAGACGAGCTCTTCAACGGCTTCTTGGTTGGGGAAAAAGGCTACGTAAAATCAAAGGATACGAATTAGCATAACCTGTAGAAAATAATAGATATATACCCCTCCTCACACATATCCACAAGAAATAATGCTGGAGGTTGATGAGGTTGATGGATGAGTGCGGATGGGATCATCTCAAGGGATGACAGACTCTGGGAAAGTTTGGCTATACAAGCGAATCCATACACACTATCTCGAGGGATGACAGACTCTGGGAAGGTTTGGCTATCTAAGCAAGTCCATACAGACCATCTCAAGGGATAACATACTCTGGGAAGATTTGGCTATCCAAGCGAGTCCATACAGACCATTTAGAGAGATGACACACTATGGGAAAGTTTGGTTATCCAAGCGAATCCATACAGACCATCTCGAGGGATGACAGACTCTTGGAAGGTTTGGCTAGCCAAGCGAGTCCATACAGACCATCTCGATGGATTACATACTCTGACAAGGTTTGGCTATCCAAGCGAGCCCATACAGAGCATCTCGAGGGATGACATACTCAGGGAAGGTTTGACTATCCTAGCAAGTCCATACAGACCATCTCGAGGGATTACATACTCTGGCAAGGTTTGGCTATCCAAGCGAGTCCATACAGAGAATCCCGAGAGATTACAGATTCTCTGATTGTTTGGCTATCCAAGAGAGTCCATACATACCATCTCGAGGGATGACAGACTCTGGGAAGGTTTGGCTATCCAAGCGAGTCCATACAGACCATATCGAGGAATGACATACTCTGGGAAGGTTTGGCTATCCAAGCAAGTCCATGCAGACTATCTCGAGGGATGACAGACTCTGAGAAGGTTTGGCTATCCAAGCGAGTCCATACAGACCATCTCGAGGAATGACATACTCTGGGAAGGTTTGGCTATCCAAGCAAGTCCATGCAGACTATCTCGAGGAATGACAGACTCTGAGAAGGTTTGGCTATCCAAGCGAGTCCATACAGATCATCTCGAGTGATTACAGACTCCGGGAAGGATTGGCTATCCAAGCGAGTCCATACAGACTATCTCGAGATATGACAGACTCTGGGAGGTTTGGCTATCTAATAGAGTTCATACAGACAATCTCGAGGAATGACATATTCTGGGAAGGTTTGGCTATCCAAGCGAGTTCATACAAACCATCTCGACGGATGATTTTCTCTGGGAAGGTTTGGCTATCCAAGCGAGTCCATACAGATCATCTCGATGGATGACATACTCTCGGAAGGTTTGGCTATCCAAGCGAGTCCATACAGAATATCTGAGGGATGACAGACTCATGGAAGGTTTGGCTATCCGAACGAATACATACAGACCATCTCGAGGGATGACAGAATCTGGGAAGGTTTGTCTATCTAAGCAAGTCCATACAGACCATCTCGAGAGATAACATGCTCTGGCAAGGTTTGGCTACTCAAACGAGTCCATACAGACCATCTCCTGGAATGACATACTCTGGTAAGGTTTGGCTATCCAAACGAGTCCATACAGACCATCTCGACGGATGATATACTCTGGCAAGGTTTTGCTATCCAAGCGAGTACATACAGAGCATCTCGAGGGATGACAGACTCTGGGAAGGTTTGGCTATCCAAAAGAGTACATACAGACCACCTCGACAGATGATATACTCTGGGAAGTTTTGGCTATCCAAGCGAGTCCATACAGACCATCTCAAAGGATGACAGTCTCTGGAAAGGTTTGGCTATCCAAGCGAGTACATACAGACCATCTCAAGGGATGACATACTCTGGCAAGGTTTGGCTATCCAAGCGAGTCCATACAGACTATCTCGAAGGATGACAGTCTCTGGGAAGGTTTGGCTATCCAAGCGAGTCCATGCAGACCATCTCGAGAGATGACAGACTCTGGGAAGGTTTGTCTATCTAAGCGAGTTCATACAGACCCTTTCGATGGATAACATACTCTGGGAAGGTTTGGCTATCCAAGCGAGTTCATACATACCATCTCGATGGATGACAGTCTCTGGAAAGGTTTGGCTAACCAAGCGAGTCCATACAGACCATCTCGAGGGACAACATACTCTGGGAAGATTTGGCTATCTAAGCGAGTCCATACAGACCATCTCGAGGGATGACAGACTCTATGAAGGTTTGGCTATCCAAGTGAGTCCATATAGACCATCTCGAGGGATGAGATACTCTGGGAAGGTTTGCCTATCCAAGCGAGTCTATACAGAGAAACGTTTGTATATCCCTTTGTCATCTTGGCCAAGCATTCAGATTTTTGAAATACTCTACCTAAGGGTTGAAGCTACGTCTTATTATCCGGTAGTCTCTAACTCAGGTTTGCGCAGCGAACTAATCCTCAAACTTCTTTTCCTCGGCGACTCCATTTATGCTTTCTCAAGTGTTTGATATAGATGGTAAGATGAGTGGGCTTGCAGCTTTCTCTTAGGCGGACATCAGCCCGAGGGGGCGGGTCGATGTTGGAGAGTTTACGCCCTCATAGTTGGTGAAGATAGCTAAACAAATGATGTAATATACATCTTTTATGGCATTCAGATTATGTAAACACAGTGCAAGAGTCAAGCATAAGTTTTCTGATTGAAAGTTATTTTTTCATTTCTCGACCGCCTTCCCATTGTATACCCACCATACCCAGCTCCCCGAGTGACTGGAGTGAGTTCACATTTGGTGCTACTTTACCGAGCGTAGGTATGGTACTTAAGGCCAGACGGTTCAATTGGCTCGGCCCCTACCACAACCTTTACCATCTCTCTTCCCCAAATCCCCATCGCCTCCATCCCGCTTCCTACACACCCTAGCCTTCCTTTCGTAGTCCCTACACATCTTTCAGTAGTCTTTACTCTTCCTCCCACCCTCACACTTCCTTCCATTACCCCATGCCCAATTAGACAGTCGCCAGATAGGCTCCCAAAAAAAGAAATCCACTACCACAAACTACCTTCCCTTTTCCTCACCTCTTCTCCCATTGCTCTCCCCCATCCCATCCCTCAATTCTCCTTCCACAGAGCAGAACATTCTCCTACAATGCCCACCATTCATTTTCGTGGCTCCCCACCCCAACCCTCTACAACACCAATCGCACTAACCAAATATCTAAAAAATCTCACCACACATACGCTAACTTCGACTCTTCCACTTACCCAAGCGGAGGATAAAGCAAAGTCACCCTATCTCTTGGTGCAATCTCCGGAGATCAAGAAACATAAGACCCCGAGGCCAAAAAAATACCGTAGGTTCACTCCGTTCCCAACCAAGCCGGCGCATTGCACCACAGCTGAAATTTAGCACACACACAAGACCCGACCACCCAGCCAACATGACCTACACGTAACACTCGGGATACATCTAACACCTACTACGCGATATATACACCCACAATCCATCTATACTTGCAACTAGACATAAAATAACAGCAACTCGAACGACGTCTCCAATTATTGAGCGCCTCCATACCTTCCCTTCCCCCACTTTTCCTCCCGCCGTTGCAGTCGAACTAATAAAACAAACAAACCTCTCCCATCGAATTATAGACACCGAACTGTTAACTGTCCCTATCTCCTCTTAGGTTTTTCCGAACCTTTTCCTCTACGAATACGTGAACTTTGTGTGGTCCTCAGTATAATCCTTCTTTGTTCTTTCTACACACATCATCATCATCAAGGTTGACTCATTCATGCTGAATATTCCTCTGCGTCAACACGTCTGAGGAACGAGTCTCTGTTGAGTCCTAAAGTTTAGGAAGAAGAATAAAACTTTTCTATTAAGTTGTGCCTTGTTAATAATTTTGCAAAGATGCCTTTTTAACCTTGGGGTTCAGAAAATATGACAAAATTTTTTCAATTTTACACGCATTCACGCAATTTCATGAAATGCCTCGATTGATGCACCATGTGTTGCCTTGCCAGCCCTCGGGGGTCGGATTGCCTGTACCCATAAAAGTTGACCGTAGAAATGCAGATTTGCTTCGCTTGCCTCAATATCTCATCAAGGGAGTTTCAGGTTTACTGTGATCAACTATACTACAGCTGACGTCTGGAGAATCATGGGACCCTCCAGACCCTAATACCATTAGGGTTTAATGCCTTGAAACAAAGGTTGAAAAGGTTCTAGAGAGCTGTGTTTCATCTCGTTTCCAGCTATCCCAATTACATAGTGTCCCTAATATACTCAAGATAAATGCCTTCTTCAAATTTGTAATGGCCACACCTACTTTTTCGGTGAATTTCTCCTTATAAACTTTCAGGCGACGAGGCTCTCGTTGACTTTCGAATATTGGCTTAAGGGACGAACGAACTGCCTTAAAATGTAATGCAAATCCGTCGCTCACGTTTGGAGCAAAGGGCCATAAATTCACTTATATTTGGTAGGGAATGGTTTCTTGGAATTTTCGAAAATTATTTCAGAGTTGCCACTGTAAAGGTGAGATGTATTGACACATCGAAGAAAGTAACAAAACCCACCCAAGTTTCAATTGAAATTTATTAAATGATAAACATATAGTCAAAGATTATTAATAACAGTCACTGCTGGCGAGGATGATTTATAATTTAAATACAAGGACTCGCACCAGCATCCAACATTTTGAATGCTTTATAGGGGGAAAAATTTAATTAATATAACAGTTTCAAGAGAATGGCAAAACTTAAACTAAATTTCGTTTAAAATAAGTGAAGCTTATTTGACGACAATATCGTCAATGGCACAAAGGCTTGGAACTCTTGATTTATATTATTCGAGAAAATAAGTATTTTGCCGTTAATTTAAATAATTTCTCAAAACTTCAAATGCCACGATTGTCTTGTTTATAAGGGCGCTTACCACTATACCCCGATTGTCTTGTTTATAAGGGCGCTTACCACTATACCCCGATTGTCAATGGAATATCATTTTAGAATAACAAGCGCTATTCTAAAGTTGTCTTAATGAATGTAACCCCAAACCTTGTTAGTTCACATTTCGGTTTTCCGTCGTGGGGCTAGTTTGAATAGCCAATTTAAATAGTCCAATGAACTCCATCAAAATGATGAATAAGTTACCATAATAGATCGTAATTAATAGCAATGAATATAGATAAACGACTCAATCAAAAAAGTGAAAATATTATATCTTAGGCTAAGTATCAATATGAATTATGCAGATTGGTATTAAGATGGAGAGTTTTTAACTAACCGAGGCTTCCAATACGGATATTAGAAGATGGCTCTTTAAGGTGTGCAAGAATCCTATTCAGATAAGGATAACTAGTGAGTTCATGTTAATCACTTGCCGCCCTAAAAAAAAATTCAAGGTTGTCAAAACAAAACTGATAAATGTCGAGTAAAGGAATCGACACAAATTTCACTACTATTTATAAGTAACATTGAAATTAATCGATAGATATGATAGAATCCATCTGCAATATAGGATCTAGTTGAGACGAATACAAATTTCTAGATGATAGAAGCGAAGACTATTATGTGATTTATCCTGCGATCGTTGACGCAATGGCCATGAGTGCCACCACTATTTGGTTCACAGCGCTTGCTTTGGCGGAGAGAAGACTTGCGATAGTCGTCAGAAAGAGATTGAACGACGCGATGCCAACATTTAGAGAAACTGGTGTGAGGGAAGCAACTTGGCCTGGGGATTGAAGAGGAGGAGGGAAATAAATGTTAGGTGGGATCGCAACAGGCGGAGGTGTTGTTGGAGTTGGTGTTGTTGGTGTCACAGGTGCTGGTGGAGGTGGGGGCATTTGTCGACTAAGCCTCTTCGGTATGTCCTCCTTTGCGAGGTCCGAATTCAAGGAATGCAAGGGAGGCCCGTGGTTAAGATAGGGATAAGAGTCTCTGGCCCCTGGCTTCGACTTCTCGTTCTCGTCGTCGATGCGATCAATCGCCTCGCCTGCGCTCAAACACCACATCACGCAAAACAACAACCACCATCTTATTCTGTCGAAAGAAATCGGGCAAATGTTTATTAAAATGACAATTATATTTTTATTTCTTAATGATGATAAAAAAAACCCAAATAAACCCGTGATACACGACCTTGTTTGGGCCAGCATGCCCCCACCCCTCATTTCCCCGATAGAGGTCAGCATGCCCCCACCCTCCCCTTTTCCCCGATAGAGGTCGGCATGCCCCCACCCATCATTTCCCCGATAGAGGTCAGCATGCCCCCCCTTTTCCCCGATAGAGGTCGGCATGCCCCCACCCCCTTTTCCCCGATAGAGGTCGGCATGCCCCCACCTCCCATTTCCCCGATAGAGGTCGGCATGACGACCACACTGGCCTTTGCTCTAGGTCAAAGGCCTATTGATTCCCAGGTCAGGATCCGCGACACCTGCAGAAGATGGCCATTTGGAGGCCACTGCGGGTGTATAAATGGTCCCGGAAGTGCCTCGCCCCAGATTGCAGGGTCTTGCTGTAGCGAACGAGGAATTGGTGGTATACTTCTTGAAGCCAGAGTCCTTCCCTGTTCATGATCCTCTTAAAATGGCAAAGGCCACTGAGGACTCACAAGGAGAGGAGGGACCTCTTGCTCGGGTCGGGCCTCATTGTCACGTGAGTCCTTCCCCATTTCAGAGGAGAATAGGACTGAGGTTGGCTCCTTGGGCCTTGAAGCTCATTATGGGTTAGTTGAGAAAAGGACTCCTCATTCCTCTCACTCTTCTACTAAAGGTAACAAGGTCACCAGACCTAATTTGCGTGCTCCGAATCATTCTGACCTATGACTTTATGACCATATGACCTTACGACCTTCAAAACTTTCAACAAGTGGGCCAATCCGACCCATAGTTAGTTTTCTTTTAATAATTCCAGGACTAACCTTGAGACGACCTTGGAAATTATATCATTCGAAAGAGAATTTAAAACAACACAAGGGTTCGTTAGATTCGGCCGAATAGTTACGATGTTATTGCCTGAAACACATTCAAATGTAAATTAGTTACCATCCGCCCGACCGACCTACGGACCAACATAGTAATTTATAGAGTCGCGTCGACGCGATGGAAAAGAATGTAAGGTTAAAAGGCGTGCAAATCCGGATTCGTGGAGCACCCTTGTGGGGTGGGTAAGACCGAAAAGACGTCTGCTTCTATGACGTCTTGGATCATTTTTGACGGACTATTTGGCGTATTCGAGCCCGCTGGCTTCAAACAATTCATTCTTTTAAAGTCAACTGATGACTTTATGTCGGCCTAAGGTCACAGGTTCCACTAGAGAGTGGCTGTAGCAGGGTAATTGGTAGTGAACCAAAGGTCATCCATTTTTCGGACAGGACCTTTCTGATAAAGTCTACGCACCCTGCCTTGTGTATTCATAATTATTAATAGGGTTCTGAAACGGAATCAAATAAAAATGGAAAACAAATTATACAGAGTATGAAGTTCTAAACAAAGTTAAAAATGAATACACTTTTAACACATATTAAACAAAAATAAGTGAGCGTCTAAAAATTGTTCTTTTTCACTAAAATAGATATAGGTGATGTAAACTTCCCCTGCCACTCAATACGAACTTTAATTGACTTACTGTTAACACACAATATTAAAAATACTTAATAGATTATAAAGCCAATTTGAACGGTGAAGCGAGGAAACTAAAGAGGTATATGAAACATGGGTGTTCTCGACAAGCGAGAGAAGAAAAAGAGTTTCTCCTTTGAAACCTCGTGGCTCTCGTTGTAGGCTTACGGTCAGCACCACAAGCGAGAGCAGGAGCGCTGACCGTAGGAAATCTTAGCTCTTTGGTTTTAGAAATGTGTAACATCTGAACTCCATCTTCTCCCGTACACACAAACACATGCGCACAGACCATAGGAGGTTTGGAGAGCTCTAAGCACACCCAACTCCTACTGCGATATAAAGAAGGGTGGAGTCGAAACGCCTGAAACCTTCGCCACGAGGGCCCAAGATCGATGAGAGAATCCAATCCCACGGTTTTATGTGCATTCATCTACTCTAAAACCCAAGGTTACGCTCCACTATCGCCAGGAACATCGTCCAGCGAATTGTCTCCAACTTTCCGACTTATATTAGAGCAGGAGATGCCATAAAACTAGACATCTGCCTGGTTAATCGTTAATTACCGTTCAACTCATATATGGAACCAATCCAGCTACCATATAGTGACCATATAGGGATCCTACTCACTAGCAATATAAATTATATACAAACCTCAGCCTTAGTTAGAGAAAATAACAAGAGGGCAGACCTGACACGGTATACACAACTCCTCGAGAACTACCATCCTGCCACTTTGGATAAAACACTCGGTGAGGAGATTGAAGAGACACTCGAGACCCTAACAACCACCTAATCGATGCAGATATAGCTTGCATCCTGAAATCCGCTTATGAATCCATCTCAACATATAGATGTACCGAATATATGAAGTATTTATACAGTGAACTGAAATTATTATACGAGATAAACATCAGAAATAAGTGAAAAATACAAAGAACTCATGTGACTATGTCATGGAGAGAGCGGCGTATATCAGTTTGGGGAGTATGGACGGACATAAATTCAAGCTTAATGCAGGCTTCTCGTAGCAGGATGTCTGTCCCTCTCCCTTTACTCGATATAAACTGTAGATATCCCAACCTCTGGTAACGCCAATGGTCTCAACATTCAATTCGCGGATGATTTCAGTCAGATAATACAGTGCCCTTGGCGTAGTGCACCTATACAAGCTAGCATTAGGGCAAAAAAATCGAAAGATTAAACATCTACGAGTTCAAATGGAAAATAAGAACAAACCAGGAGAAATTCAAGGTAGTCGTCATCGGAAGCAGACTACTTTCCGATGTCAGGGTGGGGGATATGCGCTATCCCTACACTACCGAGTGCAATCTACTCGGTATAAAAATTAATCGAATTTCGAAAGCCTCGGCCGCAATCAGAACTCTATTCATATTCAGAAACTTCCGAGAGAGCAAAAAAAAGAAGATCTACAAATCACGTGTAAGGTCTACGCTGCTCTATCACGCTTTCGCTCTCTCTTATGTCTCAAGAAGGGAAAAGAGGAGACTACAATTCGTTCAGAACAAATGCATGTACCTAATTACTAGTAACCACAGGGGATAAATTGGACGCCACGAAGAGCAGCACAGGTAGGCGGGTATAAAACCCATTAAGGTTGTCATAAAAGAATGGACAATGAATATGCAGGAGGCAGTTAATCAGGAGATCAACAAAGAAATCATGAAAATGATTAACCAGAACAGAAGAGGTAGAAACAACCCAATTATCCCAAGTACCGCTATCTTTATTAATCTCGGAAATGAAGCGCCGTCCTACGCGTGATTAGAATCTCTGAAAACACTGGTAAAGAAATAAAAATATCGATTAATGAAACTAATACCAAACAGAAAAAATATCCGATTTTGACTCAAGAGGAAGGAACTCTAATAAACAAGAAAGAAAATGACGAAAAACAAAAAAACCCGACATACACTACTGAGTTTAAGATATCAATAAACACTGTTACAAATAATAATAAAGTAACTAAATACAACATAAAGCAACAATACATGCACATAACATATAGAAGAAACTTTTTTTAAGATAAAAGGCTTGAATGCCTTTTAAAACAGAAATAAAAACAAAGATATACATACACAAACAAAAAAAATAAATATAAGAGATAGGACTGATCACCAGGCTACTTGCCTCCCTTTGCGAATCTCTTACACGACCTTCTCTTTTCACCACTTTTATTTCCTTCTATCTATACCACACATGCTTTGTCCCTCTCAATACACGGATACATAGTTACATTAATTGGAATTGGACCATCACCACGAGTCTCTCCTTCAAGGGCGGGAGTAAACCTTAACCGATGTGGTTTGAATTTCAAAACAAAGTGAAAAATATTGCCCGGCCGGCGAGGAGCAGAAATTAGGCCTACCGACGATAGAGTAAACTGGTAGAGATAAAGAGACCAAGTAGATACACCAGAGAAGGCTAGGCAGACGAAAGAGGGAGAAAGCGACCGAAGACCCTGGAATTAAGCGAAACAAAGGGCGAGTGAGGAGAGCCGGGAACCAATAGAACTGACGAGGCCGGCAAGCGTCGTTAAAAATGAGCGGGAAAAAGCGGCCAAGCACAGGGAACACGCCAGAAAAAAGTGTCTATTCAGCCTGGAACCCGTCAAAGATCGACTGAGGGACGAAAAAAAGAACGATTCAAGTACATAAAGGTAATGAGGAATAGGGAACACATATTGATCAATTGGTAATTAGCCATTACATATAGGAGGAAAATAATTGTAAGGAAAGTTTTACTGATGCCAGGGGAACCATACATATTGTACGTAGTAGCTGTAAGACATGTCCTTTGGGATACCTGGTACTATAAGAGTTTGGCAGTGGATTACCCTTTAAGCAAACCACGACCGTGTCTACCGACATAGAGAGCCTACCTCCAGGAGAGCGTTACAGTATGAAATTCGCATTAGGTTCGTTTTCCTGCTGATTGTCAATTTTAAGCTAACAACTATCACATAATCTATTGTATAGCATAACACAACAAAAATGTCACAATAGGAAATTCACATTAGGTTCATTTTCCTAATGATTGTCAATTTTATGACAAACACGATTATATAATCTATTGGCGAGCCCACGTCCAATAGAGAATCATCTAGGGAGCTTCGCATTAGGTTCATATACCCGATGATTGTCAAATTTAAGCTAACCACGATCACATAATCTATTAGCGAGCCTACCTACACCAAATTGTCAGAGAAGGAACGCATTATTTTTATTTTCCCGATGATTGTCATTTTTAAACCAACATCTATCTTATAATCTATAGGTGAGCTTGCATCCACTAAAATGTGACAGTAGGAATTTCGCATTAGACTCATTTTCATGCTGATTTCAATAACGATCACATAATCTATTGGTCAACCTACCTTCACCAAAGTTACACAGTTCGAAATCCGCATTAGGTTGGTTTTCCCGTTGATTGTCAATTTTAATCCAACCTCGATCATATAATTAAAGGTTAGCATTCGTACATCAAAGTCTCATATTAAGAAATTCAGATGAGCTTCGTTTTACGGCCGATTGTTAATTTTAAACTAACAACGATCACATAAACTATTGGGAGCTGACTTCTTCCAAAGAGGCACATTAGGAAATTCGATTCAGACTCGTTTCTCACCGGATTATCAATTTTAGGCTAACCAGGATCATATAAATAATTGGCGGACATTCCTTCGTGAAAGTATCAAAGTAGGAAATTTGCATTAGGTTCGTTTTCCTTCTGATTGTCAATTTAAAGTCAACCACATCACATAATCTATTGGCAAGCCTACCTCCATCAATTTGTTACACAAGGAAATTCTCATTAGGTTCGTTTTCATGTTGATTAACAATTTTAAGCCAACCGTGATCACATAATCTATTAGCGAGCTTATCTCCACCAAAGTTCCACAATAAAAAATATGCATTAGGTTCATTTACTGGCAGATTGTCAATTTTAAGCCAACCACGATACCTAATCAACAGACGAGCATACCTCCGCCATATTGGCATATGAACAAGAAATTCGCATTAGGTTCCTTTTTCTAGTGATTGTCATTTTAAAACTAACCAGGACCACTTAATCTATATGTTAGCCTACTCGTATCTCCACCAATGTGTCACATAAGGAATTTCGCATTCAAATCGTTTTCCTGCTGTTTGACAAATAAAAGCGCCCCATAATCATATAATCTGTTAGTTAGCCCCCTTCCAACAAAGTTCCACTATAGGAAATTCCCATTAGGGTCAATTTCATCCTGATTGTCAATATTAACCTAAACGGTCACCTAATTTTTGCGAGCTTACCTACAGCAAAGTTTCATAGCAGGAAAGTTTCCTTTGGTCCTTTTTTTAGTGCTGATTTTCACTATCACATAATTTATTGGCAAGCATCCTTCTTACCAAATTATCCGAGTAGTTAATTCTCATTAGGTTCGATTTTTGGCTGATTGTCAACTATATCCAGCTACTATCAGATAGTCTATCGAAGAGCCTACCTTCACTGTGGGAGCACGAAACTCAATACGCCGTTAGTACACAGAATTTCTTTGGCCGAGACAGATCAGCGCAGCTGTGTTTAATTTAGGGTGCTTTATTACCGTCTTCCCCCCCCCCCCCCGTTTGATAACGCTGTCCCGCTCCCAGGTGGCAGTCGTGTCCATCTTCCCCCTCTTGGGGTAGTAGGGAATCTCGCTTAGTTCGCTTTTGCCTCGTTGATGCCCCAAATTATCAAGGTTCATGTTTGCTTAAGCCGCGTCCGGTATCCCATGAGAATCTCACTTACTTCTCTTTCGCCTCGTCGATGCCCGAAATTATCAAGGTTCATGTTTGCTTAAGCCGCGTCTGATTTTCCTTCTGGACGCCCTCGCTGCGCGCAGCCCTCTGTTGACCATGGCTGTGGTTCCTATTTAAGATGATGTCTGCAAATGCTCAACAGATAGAGAGAACCCTAGCTGCGTATCTGTTTCCTGTGAAGTGATCCCCTTGCTCTTTTGATCTCATCAGCCGATTGTCTTCGCTTAATCCACCCTGATCAGAGGATGATTACGGAAATCCATTTAAACCCCGGAAGATTGTTCTGGGTTTCTCTCGTCTCACTACATTGGTTGAGACTTCCTGCCGTCCCGCAGACGAGTTTCTATTTCGTGATTACTTCTCCCTGGAGCCGAGGTAATCTCAACCCCCTTCGGAGTGTCTCTGGACGCTGTCGCATCGAGACCCCATTGACGAAGACCTGGCCATTGGTCTTCCACATCCCTGGTTCATCCTCCATAGGTAACCAGGAGTCTTTTCCTCGTAAGTCCGACCTCCATGTTCCCAGTCATAAGAAAATTTCCCCATTTGGTGTAACGCCAATAGACTTGCTAAATTTTTTATTCAATCCAACTTATTGGATCAGTAATATATTTGCCCGGACCTAGTTTCCTTAATTTTTGCCCGTCATATTATTCTTAGGTCGTACTCATTATTATTTAGATTTCCATAGTTATGTGACCTTTTTCTTTTTTTATTATTTTTGTAGAGGTGTATCTTTCGAAAACCCCTTGAGACGAACCCGGCTAACGTATTCACATTTAAAGAGCCAACTTAATAATATTGCACTATAGTTAGAAGGTCCTTACTTTTCCTCAATTCAATGGTACCCGAGCGCAGCGCCGATAGTGGCTGCCTGGCGTACAGTAGTGTGTACCTTTAGATACTTTTTGGTCACACGCCTTCGTTCCTCGACATCCACAATATTGTGAGAATAGGAAATTGCATTAGATTCGTTTTTCTGCCGATTTTCAATTTTAAGTTAACAACGTTTACATAATCTCATATCAAGTTTACCTCCACCAAAGTTCTCCAGTAAAAAAATCGCATTAGGTTAGTTTTCTTGCTGATTGTCAATTAAATCTAAAACAAGCCTACCGCAGACAAAGTGTCACAGTAGAAAATTCGCATTAGATTTTTTTTTTTACTACTGATTGTCAATATTAAGCTAACCACCTTCACATAATCTATTGTCGAGCCTACCTCCACCAAAGTGCCACAGTATTAAATTCAAATTACACTATGTTCCTTTTCCTGATGATCTTTTTATTTAAATGCAAAGCGATCACATAATCTATTCGCAGGCCTACTTACACTAAAATGTCACCGAAGAAACCTCGCATTAGGTTTGTTTTCTTATTAATAACCAGTTTTAAGCCTACCTCGAACATTTGCTCTTTGGAAAGCCTAATTCCACCAAAGATTGACAATAAGAAATTCGCATTATGATTGTATTCTTGTTGATTATTAATTTAAGCCAAACACGATCAGATAAATTAGGGAGTCTACCTCCCCCAAAGTTTGAGAGTAGGCCCTTCTCATTAGGTTCGTTTTCCTGCTCATTGCCAATTTTAAACCAACTACGATTACATAATATATTGGTGAGCCTACTTCCACCAAATTTCCCACAGAAGGTTATTCGTATTAAGTTCGTTTTCCTGCTGATATTCAATTTTAGCCAACCATTATCTTATAATCTAAAGGCGAGCCTACTTTCACCAAAGTCTCACAGTAGAAAATTCGCATTAACCTGCTGATTGTCAAATAAAAGCCAATCACATAATCTATTGACTAGCCTACTTCCCCCAAAGTTTCACAGTTGGATATCCGCTTTAGATTCGTTTTGCTGCTGAATTTCAATTTGAAATCAACCACGATCACATAATCTATTGGCGAGCCTACCTCAACCAATTTGTTCGAATAGGAAATACTCAGTAGTTTCGGTTTCATGCTGATTGTCAATATTTTAAGTCAACCAAGTTCAAATATTCGTTTGGAGAGCATACCTAAACCAAAGTGTCACAGTAATAAACTCGCATTGGAATCGTTTTCCAAATGATTGTCAATTTCATTCTAACCAATATCACATAATCTATTGGCGAGCCTACTTCTACATAGTTTTCCACAGTAAGATATTCGCATTAGATTCGTTTTCCTGATAATTTTCACTTTTAATCAAACAAAGATTAGGTAATCTATTGGCTAGCCTACCTCCTCCAAAGTGTCACAATAGCAACTTCGCATTAGATTCGTTTTCTTTCTGATTTTCAATTTTAAACTAAGCACGATCACATGATCTAGTGGCGAACGTACATCCACCAAAGTGTAACAGTAGCAAATTAATATTATGTTTTTTTTATCCCGTTGATGGTTAAAATTAGGCCAACCAAGTTCAAATAATCTATTGGCGAGCATATCAACACCAAATCACCACAGTAGTAAAGTTGAATTAACTTCGTTTTCCTGCTGATTTTCAATTTTAAGCCAAACACGGTCACATAATCTACTGGCGATCATGGGGTGGTGGCTTGCAGAGAAGTCCTGTCGCTTGGTGTGGTTTACTTGTCCTTTGAAACGCCATATCCATTCACTCGCCATACTGGGTGACAAAATGAGGGAAATGATCAAATTACTCCAATAGATCTTCATTTGTCCTGAATTTGTCTTTAACTCCCCCCCCCCTTCCTCTACGCATTGTTCCTGTCGATACATTCCACAGAAGGAGTCTGAAAGAGGAGGGGTATGGCGGCCGGAGAGCTGCGTGTTCTCTGGCTCCGAAATTACTATACACTACAGCTGTCCATTACACACCTTTTCAACCCCATAGATGGCGTTTAGAAAATCTGCGTTATAACTGTGTGTTTAACAGAGGTCATCCGCTAACAACACAATAACCATACAATCCTGGGAATTTTGGGAAGCTCACCTTCGCTTGTCTTGCATGTTAAGGAGACAGCCTAACCTTCACTGTGAAAATGCCGTCACTTTGTGAGCATGAAGTCAGTGCGCAGGGATTTAAAAGAGGTTGGAGGCGGCGAGTCGGTTTGAGGCGAACAAATTACCGAAGCTTAATAACTACTTAAAAGACATTTGTTCCACTACTGGTCATATTTTTCCATGTTCACTTACTTTACAGTTACCTCCTTCCCTCAGAACCTTCCATGTATTAAACTAACAGTTATCTCACTGCCTGAAGAATTTACTTATGGTCAATCCAACAATTACTTCCGTCCCTAAGGAACTTTATAACTGTTATTCGAATATTTATTCCCTCCTTGTAGAGCTTCAAATGGTTAATCTAACAGATACATCGATCCTTTATGAGCTTCAAAAGGGTTGATCAAAAATTAGTTCACATCGTGAATAGGTCCCCAATGGTTAATCCAAAGGTTACATCCTTCTAGCTAGAGCTTTATAATCATTAATCCAACAATAGATTTCCAGCCTAAGCAAATTCAAAAGGGTTAATCAAACAAATAATTCCGTCCCCGAGGAACTTCATAAGATTTAACATGACAGTTACCTCCCACCTTGTAGCTTCTCAACGGTTAATCCAACAGTTACTTCCATCCATAACGAGCTTCCAAGGGTTAATCCAACCATTTATTTTCACACAGAAGAGTGTCGCGAGAATTAATGCAACAATCCCCTCCCGCCCTAAGGAGTTTCTCAATGGTTAATCCAACAGATACTTCTCTCCATGAGGAGCTTCATAAGGGTCAATCTAAAAGTTACTTCACATCGTGAGTAGGTTCACAATAGTTAATCAAAAAGTTACATCCTTCTCGTTCAAGCTTTTTAATGGTTAATCCAACAATTAATTTCGACACTAAGCAAATTTAAAAAGGTTCATCCAACAGCTAATTCCGTCCCCGAGGAGCTTCACAAGGATTAATATGTGTAACTTCTCAGTGGTTAACCCAACTATTACTTCTATCCAAGACTAGCTTTCAAGGGGTTAATCCAACAATTCCTTGTCTCCCTGAACAGTTTCTCGAGTATTAATCCAATAGTTCCCACCCGATCAAACGACCTCCTCAATGGTTAATCCAACAGATACTTCCCTCCTTGAGGAGCTTCATAATGGTTGGCCCAAATTCACTTCACATCGTGTGTTGGTTAAATTGGTTAATCCCCATGTTATATCCCTCTCGGTAGAGCATAATATTGGCTATACCAACAATTATTTTCCTCCCTACGCAAATTCAAAAGGATTAATCCAACAGCTACTTCTTTCCCGAGGAGCTTAACAAGGTTTAACATGAAAGTTACCTCCCACCTTATGTAGCTTGTCAACGGTTAATCTAACAATAACTTCCATCCATGACGAGCTTCCAAGGGTTACTCCAACAATTTCTTCTCTCCACGAAGAGTTTCTCAAGAAATAATCCAACAGTTCCGTACCGAGCTAACGAGCTTCTCAATGCTTAATCCGATAGAAACACCCCTCCTTGAGGAGGCTCATAGTGGTTGATCAAAATATTACTTAAGCACGAAGATAGATTCACAATGGTTAATCCAAGCTACTTCCCTCCCAGAGGAGCTTCGCAAGGTTTAACATGACAGTTACCTTCCTCCTTAAGTCGCTGCTCAACTGTTAATCCAACAGTTAATTGCGTCAATTACGAGATTCTAAGGATTATTTCAACAATTCCTTCTTTACCCAAAGAGTGTCATGAGGATTAATTCAACAATTTCCTCCCAACATAAAGGGGCTCATCAGTGGTTAAATCCAAGAGATACTTCCCTCCTTTGGAGCTTCATAAGGGTTGAACCAAAAGTTACTTCACATCGTGTATATGCTTCCAATGTTTAGCCCCATAGTTACAAGACTCACGGAAAAGCTTTTTAATGATTACTCCAACAATTAATTCCCTCATTACGCAAGTTCAAAATGGTTAATCCAAAAGCTACTTCCCTCCCCGAGGAGCGACATGAGGTTTGACATGACAATTACCTCCCTCTTTATGGAGTTTATCAACTGTTAATCTAAGAGTTACTTCAAACAATGACGGGCTTCAAAAGATTAATCCAAAAATTTCTTCTCTCGCCGAAGAGTTTCTTTAAGATTAATCCAACATTTCCCTGCCACCCTAAGATCATCTCAATAGTTAATCCAACAGATACTTCCAATCACGAGGAGCTTCATTAGGGTTGATCCATAAGTTACCTCACATCGTCAGTAGATTAACAATGGTTAATCGAAGAGCTACATCTTTCTCAATAGAGCTTAGTTAGTGTTAAGCCAACAATTAAATTTTTCCATACGCACATTCAAAAGGGTTAATCAAACAGCTACCTTCCTCCAGAGGATCTTCACAAAGTTTAGCATGACACATGCCTCCCTCCTTGTTTAGCTTCTCAACGGTTAATTCAATAGTTACTTCCATCCATGACGAGTTTTCAGGGGTAAATCCAACAATTCCTTATTTCTCAGAATAGTTGATTGAAGAATAATCCGACAGTTCGCTCCCGCCTTAAGAAGCTTGTCAGTTGTTAATCCAACAGAGACTTCCTTCCTTGAGCAGCTTCATAAGGGTTTCACCAAAAGATTCTTCACATTCCCAGTACCTTCAAAATGGTAAATCCCAATGTTAGGTCACTCTCGCTAAAGCTTTATAATGGTCAATCCTAAAATTAATTCCCCCCTAAGCAAATTAAAAATGGTTAATCTAAAAGCTACTTCCCTCCCCTAAGATATTCACAAAGTTTAACATGACAATTCACTCCCTCCTTGTTTTAGCTTCTCAACGGTTAATCCCAGAGTTACTACCATCCTTGACGAGCTTCCAAGGTTTACTCCAACAATTTATTCTCTCCCCGAAGAGTTGCTCTAGGATTAATCCAACAGTTCCCTGCCATCCTAAGGACCATCTAAATAGTTAGTTAAGGCAACAGATACTTACCTCCGAGGACATTCACAAAGTTTAAAATGACACTTACCTCCTTCCTTGATTAGCTTCTCAACGGTTAATCCAATAGTTACTTCCACCCATGACGAGTTTACA
Organism: Ceratothoa steindachneri; assembly: GCA_963969495.1. Taxonomy (NCBI): domain Eukaryota; kingdom Metazoa; phylum Arthropoda; class Malacostraca; order Isopoda; family Cymothoidae; genus Ceratothoa; species Ceratothoa steindachneri. Next base: position 190,269,026 of record OZ018317.1, read on the forward strand.
TGGGTAAATCCAACAATTCCTTATTTCTCCGAACAGTTTATCGAGGAATAATCCAACAGTTCGCTCCCGCCTTAATAAGCTTGTCAGTTGTTAATCCAACAGAGACTTCCCTCCTTGAGCAGCTTCATAAGGGTTTATCCAAAAGATTCTTCACATTCTCAGTACCTTTAAAATGGTAAATCCCAATGTTAGGTCCCTCTCGTAAAAAGCTTTATAATGATCAATCCTAAAATTAATTCCCCCCTAAGCAAATTCAAAATGGTTATTCCAACAGATACTTTCCTCCGAGGATCTTCACAAAGTTTAACATGACACTTATCTCCCTCCTTGTTCAGCTTCTCAACGGTTAATCCCACAGTTACGTCCATCTTGACGAGCTTCCAAGGCTTAATCCAACAATTTATTCTCTCCCCGAAGAGTTTCTCTAGGATTAATCCAACAGTTCCCTGCCATCCTAAGGACCATCTCAATAGTTAGTTATTCCAACAGATACTTCCTTCCGAGGATATTCACGAGGTTTAACATGACACTTACCTCCCTCCATGTTCAGCTTCTCAACGGTTAATCCCAGAGTTAATCCCAGACAGGGAACTTTTGGATTAATTATAGAGAAACTCTTCGGGGAGAGAATAAATTGTTGGAGTAACCCTTGAAAGCTCCTTTCAAGGGTTACTCCAACAATTTATTCTCTCCCCGAAGAGTTTCTCTATAATTAATCCAAAAGTTCCCTGTCATGCTAAGGACCATCTCAATAGTTAGCTAATCCAACATATACTTCCTTCCGAGGATCCTCACAAACTTTAACATGACACTTACCTCTCTCCTTGTTCAGCTTCTCAACGGTTAATCCCACAGTTACTTCAACCTTGACGAGCTTCCACGGGTTACTCCAACAATTTATTCTCTCCCCGAAGAGTTTCTCTAGGATTAATCTAGCAGTTCCCTGCCATCCTAAGGACCATCTCAATAGTTAGTTATTCCAACAGATACTTCCCTCTGAGGATCTTCACAAAGTTTAACATGACACTTATCTCCCTCCTTGTTCAGCTTCTCAACGGTTAATCCCACAGTTACATCCATCTTGACGAGCTTCCAAGGCTTACTCCAACAATTTATTCTCTCCCCGAAGAGTTTCTCTAGGATTAATCCAACAGTTCCCTCCCGCACACACACTAGACCCGACCACCCAGCCAACATGACCTACACGTAACACTCGGGAAAACATCTAACACCTACTACGCGATATATACACCCACAATCCATCTATACTTGCAACTAGACATAAAATAACAGCAACTCGAACGACGTCTCCAATTATTGAGCGCCTCCATACCTTCCCTTCCCCCACTTTTCCTCCCGCCGTTGCAGTCGAACTAATAAAACAAACAAACCTCTCCCATCGAATTATAGACACCGAACTGTTAACTGTCCCTATCTCCTCTTAGGTTTTTCCGAACCTTTTCCTCTACGAATACGTGAACTTTGTGTGGTCCTCAGTATAATCCTTCTTTGTTCTTTCTACACACATCATCATCATCAAGGTTGACTCATTCATGCTGAATATTCCTCTGCGTCAACACGTCTGAGGAACGAGTCTCTGTTGAGTCCTAAAGTTTAGGAAGAAGAATAAAACTTTTCTATTAAGTTGTGCCTTGTTAATAATTTTGCAAAGATGCCTTTTTAACCTTGGGGTTCAGAAAATATGACAAAATTTTTTCAATTTTACACGCATTCACGCAATTTCATGAAATGCCTCGATTGATGCACCATATGTTGCCTTGCCAGCCCTCTGGGGTCGGATTGCCTGTACCCATAA